>CM042235.1:1607411-1719911 GCA_023566465.1 Cottus gobio | reverse complement strand
CTTATTTATTAACTCAACTTTACTCTTTGAGCAACTATGTAACTTAAAGAGTAAAGTTGAGTTAATAAATCATGAGCTGGGCAGAAACACTGTTCTATAGGGGCGACTGTGGCTCAATGGTTAGCAAGTCAGTCTTTCAATCAGAGGGTCGGTGGTTCAAACCCCGGCTCAGCCAGTCCATGTCGTTGTGGCCTTGAGCAAGACACTTAACCCTCATTGCTCACCGTTGCTGTGTCTGCTGTATATCATGTAAGTTGCTTTGGATAAAAGCATCAGCTAAATGTAATGAGCTGTATCACTCTAATATCTCAACACATTTGTTTATTGCAACACTGATATAATGTTCTTCACTTAACTTTGGTTTGAAAGTTTTAAATTGGGTATGTTTTGTTATTTCAAACACTGTTTTAGTGAAAAACGTATGAAAGAAAATTCAAGTTTCCTCGTTCCTTTAATCTTTTCTTTCTTGGATCATGTGACTGAAATAAAGAAATCGTTTGAGTCGCATTTACTGTTGAGTGTTGTTGTATATGTTGAGTTTTGTTGAATATATTAAGTTTTTTGTATATGTTCAGTGTTGTTGTATATGTTGAGTTTTGTTGAATATATTAAGTTTTTTGTATATGTTGGGTTTTGTCAGTTGTTTTTTTGTATATGTTGAGTTTTGTTGAATATGTTGAGTGTTGTTGTATATATTGAGTTTTGTTGAATATATTAAGTTTTTTTGTATATGTTGAGTTTTGTTGTTTATGTTGAGTTTGTTGTATATATTGAGTTTTGTTGTATATGTTGATTTTTGTTGTATATGTTGAGTTTGTTGTATATATTGAGTTTTGTTGTATATGTTGAGTTTTGTTTTATATGTTGAGTTTTGTTGAATATATTAAGTTTTTTGTATATGTTGAGTTTTGTTTTATATGTTGAGTTTTGTTGAATATATTAAGTTTTTTGTATATGTTGAGTTTTGTTGTATATGTTGAGTTTTGTTGTATATATTGAGTTTTGTTGAATATATTAAGTTTTTTGTATATGTTGAGTTTTGTTGAATATGTTGAGTGTTGTTGTATATATTGAGTTTTGTTGAATATATTAAGTTTTTTGTATATGTTGAGTTTTGTTGAATATGTTGAGTGTTGTTGTATATATTGAGTTTTGTTGAATATATTAAGTTTTTTTGTATATGTTGAGTTTTGTTGTTTATGTTGAGTTTGTTGTATATATTGAGTTTTGTTGTATATGTTGATTTTTGTTGTATATGTTGAGTTTGTTGTATATATTAAGTTTTTTGTATATGTTGAGTTTTGTTTTATATGTTGAGTTTTTTTGAATATATTAAGTTTTTTGTATATGTTGAGTTTTGTTGTATATGTTGAGTTTTGTTGAATATGTTGAGTTTTGTTGTATATATTGAGTTTTGTTGTATATATTGAGTTTTGTTGTATATGTTGAGTTTTGTTGAATATATTAAGTTTTTTTGTATTTATTGAGTTTTGTTGTAGATATTGAGTTTTGTTGTATATATTGAGCATCTTTGAAACAGTAAATAAATATAAAGTCAGAGTGAAAAGACTTTCAGAAAATTCCAACGAGGACAATTTAAACAAAATGAAATCAGATGTTTCTCATAGTCCAGATATTTCAGTCTTTTAGTGGAATCTGAATGTCAGCATTAATTATTTGGATGTGCACATGCATGTGAATTATTTTGTCATATTTCTTCTTCCATATGGGAGTGTCTCTTTCCATAAACCTCGTCCTTCATCATCTCTGAACCGACCACTTGCTTTTGATGAACTGCATGTTTCAGTTTGATGACAGCGGTTTAAATTATTTCCCTACATGACATTTACCCGTCTTTAATACGTTCCATATTTCTGCTGTCTGTTGCTCAACATGAGGATATTTTCTGGAGCATCGCATGAGGTCATTTTCTACATGAAGCAATAACGTCGCTCCCCCGGAGATCGCCGGCTTAATGTTCAAAATCAGAGTCCTCTCCTGCTGGTTCAAGGTCTCGTCCCGATCTGAGAGAACAGACGTCCTTTTTATGTTGTGTTTAATATTCATGCTTTTCTATGTAAACATGTTTAATATAATCAAATAACTATTATGAGGTTGTTTCTGATCCCACTCATTGATAAGGTTTTCTCTAAATACTCCTGGTCACATTATATAATGTTTATTGCATCAGAAGATTTTTTTTTTTCAATGTATTTGTCCACTTGACCCCACCGATAAACTCATTCAAGTCAAGCTCATACTTTATAGTATTTTATTTTATTATTATGTATTATCATTTTAATTTGTAATTTCCTTTACAGCCTCTATTCAGATTGTTTTTTAACTCCCCAAAAATAAATTTAACAGGAAGAAAATAGAGAAACAGAGGAAAGATATACGGTAGATGTTGTGTGTACAGAATAAACACTTCTTTATGACAATAGAGACAATCCAACTGACACTATAAAGATAATGTGAACATATATAAAAAAGACAATAACAAAAAAATATAAAAAATATATAAATATATATTCAAACATATTAAAATACATTGTAAAAATATTACAAAATATAAAGAATATAAACAAATATAAAGATATATAAAAATGTATTATTATGTATAAATGTTAACAAAAGCCACATATCAAAAAGGAAAATGTTCAATAAAGAAACAAACACTTTTTGTTCAGGAGAACGTGGTTCACGAGAAGTCGATGCTGAATCGTTCCTCCATCTTTTCCAAAACTCAACTCAATATTTCACAATCTTTTCATCAACATAACTAAGTTGTTTCCTGTGAAGATGGAAGTTCAATTTAAACTTTTCATGTACTGAGCGTATTTTAAAACGTGTTGCTGGACGTTCGTAGGAAAACGTACAACAAATGACGAGTAGCTTTAAGTGTGTGAAGATACATTTAAACATTATTAAACATTAGCATGCTAGCATGCTAGTATGCTAGCATGTTAGCATGCTAGCTTTGTTTCAGTTCAACCTCACAGAGCTGCTAGCGTGGCTGCAGAATCGATGTGTTGTATGAATGTGTGGCTATAAATATATAACTTTATCTACATTTTAATATGTAAAAAACTATTATTGATGGTTTATAAATGCTAAAAAGGTGAGTTTGAAGAGCTTCCAGTAACCATCAGGCTGAGGAGCAGGAGAGAGGATTTCTGTTATGAATACCAGGAACGATAAATCTGCAAACACCTCTTCATATTGCCAGGAAGGAAATACTTGTGCAGTTTGACTTTTTAATTAAAAAGCTAAACTATTTTAAAAATGATGACCAGCTGCTGAGACCTGCAACCTGCAGGACTCGTCTCCCGAAGGAGGATCAGGACTCATCTCCAGAAGGAGGTCCAGGACTCGTCTCCTGAAGGAGGTCCAGGACTCGTCTCCTGAAGAAGGTTCGGGACTCGTCTCCTGAAGGAGGTCCAGGACTCGTCACCTGAAGGAGGTCCAGGACTCGTCTCCTGAAGGAGGTCCAGGACTCGTCTCCTGAAGGAGGTCCACACAAACACACATATACAGTATATGTTTATAAACATATATATATGTTTATAAACATATATAGTGTTTATATGTTTATATATTGTGTTTGTGTATATATATGTTTATATATTTGAAATAAAATAAAAAAATAAATATAAGAAATATCCAAAATTAGACATCGCCATGTTAAGCGATGAAAGCATCAATAATTATAATACAATAATACACATTGTTCTGAAAGGTACCATTCTACATAATTCTTTAAATATATTTATATTTATATTTAGGGGCGACTGTGGCTCAGTGGTTAGCAAGTCGGTCTTTCAATCAGAAGGTCGGTGGTTCGATCCCCGGCTCCGGCAGTCTGTGTCGTTGTGTCCTTGAGCAAGACACTTAACCCTCATTGCTCACCGTTGCTGTGTCTACGGTCTACTGTAAATCATGTAAGTCTGTTTGGATAAAAGCGTCAGCTAAATGAAATGTAATGTAGATGCTAATACTTTTGTACATTTTTTTTATTCAAGTAAAATTTCGAAGGCAGGGCTCTTTATTTGTATTTTTTTCTGTTATTAAACGTTTAATAAAGCAGCATTCTGCGCGTGGTGTGACGTCACGGCAGGCTGTTCCGCGGGAGCTCGGCAGAGGGAACTGGCGCGCGCCTCCTCTTCTTCCTCCTCTCCACCTCAGACAATAAAAACAAGGCGAAGCCTCACAGACAGGCGGCGGCGTCTCTAGTCTCGAGCTGAAGGCCGCGAGGCTGCTGCTGCTGCTGCGGGAGGAAGGAGGGAAGGAAGCGAGGGAGGACGCGAGGGAGCGAGGGGGCATGGACGAGCGGCCACGAGAGATGTAGTTTGCAAGGATGCCGGCCAGCTACATCTCTCGCTTGCTCCTCTTCGCCTCGATCTGCGCCGCCAAATCTCTTCCAGACCCGGGAGCAGTCGGTAAGCTGTCCGGAGAGAGGGGGGAGAGGTGGGGAGAGAGAGAGAGAGGGGGACGCAGCACAATGAAGGAGATGGGAGTGGTTGCATTCCTTTATTTTTTTTTAATGGCTTTTGTCGACACAAAACATCAAATCCTCTGCGGCGCTGATGTGATACAATGTAGCAAGAGATGCGGATGCGGGGGGGGGGGGGTCAGATGTCGATGATACTTTATTATCGATAAGGTGACGTCACACAATCGCGTGTTAATGCTTTTGAAGCTAAGATGTGTGTGGAGGGGCCTTTTCTCTCCACGCGCATCCGGCTCTGCACAACAATGGATGCAAAGAGATGATGATGTGTGAAACCTGCAGACCTTCAGAGAGCTGCACAGAAAATATGAAAATAAATACCTTTTGCATGAACACAAATGCACGTGCGTGTGGACGCAGCTGTTGTTTATCATCATGGAGGACATTATGTAATTCCCATTATTCATGCTTCAAGCTATTTAGAGCTGCATGGACGCTCACAGGCTGTGCTGCACTGTAACTAAGTACATGTACTTGTACCTGTGTACTTGTACTACACCTCACGATGCAAAGCCGTTCAGATGTTGTGTACTGTACTCGTAACGGAGTATTTTTACGTCGCAGTATTTCTAAAAGGATCTGCATCCATTCGAGAGCTGTTTGTGTACAAACGATAACATGTGTTTTTGTTGTTAAAGGTATAGCTTTACCTGAGGGGCATTCAAAGTCCTTCGTTTGCTCGTTGGATCCTAATTCAGATGAAACTGGAAGAGATGTTTTGCTCCCATCTGATGACATCATCAGTTAATTGATACCTCGGAGGTGTTGAAGCTCAGCACATCTCTGCTGCGCTGCAACAACTCGCAAAGCAATTATCGCCGAAAGAAATCTGCAGTTCAGCTCGACGCCGTCTGCCGATTGATCGGTCGGTCAGCAGAGAAATCAAACAGCATCTATTCTGATAATCAATCGATCTTTTAGGGTCGGTTATTTTTTTCCACAAGCGAGGATGAAAAAATCCTCGTTCTTCCATCTCGTCAGATGTGAACAACTGCAGCTTTTCTTGGTCGATTTATCGAAATAAAATACATTAATACATAAGATTTAGTCATCTAATCGATTAGTTGATTGAGAGAAACTCAATCAACCACCAGGGGCGACTCCTCTGGTTGTATAGAAGTCTATGCTTCATGTGTTAAAGCTGCATTCTCTCTCCTGACCACCAGGGGGCGACTCTTCTGGTTGTATAGAAGTCTATGCTTCATGTGTTAAAGCTGCATTCTCTCTCCTGACCACCAGGGGGCGACTCCTCTGGTTGTATAGAAGTCTATGCTTCATGTGTTAAAGCTGCATTCTCTCTCCTGACCACCAGGGGGCGACTCTTCTGGTTGTATAGAAGTCTATGCTTCATGTGTTAAAGCTGCATTCTCTCTCCTGACCACCAGGGGGCGACTCCTATGGTTGTATAGAAGTCTATATAATATAAGTTAATTGTAAGAATAGCTCCGCCCTCTCGTGTCACTTCTGGTTGCCAGAAAAACAAGATGGCGGCGGGTCAAAATGCCAAAGTTGTGGCTTCAAACCAACGGGTCACGGTGACTACGTCCACTTCTTATATACAGCCTATAAGCAAACGGTTCACACAAAAACACCACATTTAAATTGTGTGTTTACCAAATAAATCCCTCGCTTGGTGGACCGAGAGGTGAAGCGCTGGTCTGCTGGTCTTCTGGTCTTCTGGTCTTCTGGTTCCCGGGACTCTTCGTGGCCCAGAGGCGAGTTTGAACTTCCTCTCCTGGACTCGAGTCTCTTGATGTGACGCTCAGTGTGTCAATGCAGCCGCTTCAAGCCCAGATTGAGGAAGTCCTCTCCACACACACACAAGGGAGCCTTTATTGACCCAATTGTGGTAATGAGGGATAGCTTCACACACACACACACACACACACACACACACACACACACACACACACATAGATGCTGTTTATGATGCCATTACTGGCTGGGTGAAGCTCTGCATGGGGGTCTTCATCGGGGCCTGGAGGGTTAAGATGGCGACAGCGCGTCGCTACGGAGTCCGAGCCAGCTTTTTTTTGGAGAGTCAGCTTGTATCCATGGAAACCTCCCCCCTCCCCCCCCCCCCCGGTGTGACCCACATCCTCGCTTGTCCACGACGGGAAACAAAATGTTCTGGGGCTGAAAGGCGTGGAGGATGAATCCCTTCTTCGTATCGCCGTGGTGATAATCCTGAGGGATGAGGGAGGGTCATCATGAGTTCGAGATCCCAACAGGAAGTCACTGATTGGGCTTCCTGGAGGCCCAATCAGTGGAGGAGTATTTTATTATATATATTTATATATTATATTTCTATGTATAATACAATATTTTATTATATATATATATTTATACATATATATTCAAATATATATTTTATATATAATACAATATTATATACACACACACACACACACAGTCCCTGGTGTTGCCAGCTGCTGTTTCAAGGTCACTTTAGTTTAAATCACTGCTGCATGATGGAAGTGTTCCTGTAAGACAGCGCAGAGGGACTATTGGGCCACATTTGAGGGTAATTACTGCTTTAGTACTACTTATATTGTGTCTTTTTGGTTTTCTCCCCCCAGAGGTGCAAATTAAAGTCCAGGTGTTCGACAACAGCGACCTGTCTCCGCTGGCGGGCGCTCAGGTGGAAATCCACGGGAACCAAACCGTCCTGGTGTCCAGCAGGGCCAGCAGCGACGGCGTGCTGAGGGTCAGCTTCCTGTACCGCACGGGGACCTGGGTCATCATCACGGCCTCCAAGCCCGACTACGTCACCAACTCGGTGCCGTGGCACTCCACCCGCATCCCGCGTACGTTCAGTCATCCGTTGGCCGTTTATTTGAGAGCGTTTTCTCCATCAGATGTTTTTTTTTTTTACTTCTGATGAAATCTGCCTGACAACAGGATGTTTCAGGCGGCTCATTGGCCTCTTCTGTGTTTTAGTCATCAGCATCAGACCTGCAGCAAACACCGTCACTAGTTTATTCTTGCAAATCTTTGAATTATATCATCAGGAGTATTGTAATATACAGATGGGAAGTATTTCCCTATTTCTTTATTTTCTTTTTTTATTTCTTTATTTTCTTTATTTTCTTTATTTCTATTCATTACTATATTATTTGATTTTACTTATTTTACTCTACTTATTTTATTAATTAATTTCATCATGTCGGGAATAAGTTCCTCTAATATTTTATTCCATAACATGTTTGACTAAAACCAACAAAGTTGGTTCCAGTTCCACTTTATTATCTATTAATTTAAGTCAAATATTTAAGTTGATGATTTAAGATAAATTCATGATAAATAATCGTTCTTCTTTTAATCGTCTCTTCTTGTGCTCGTAGTTTACGCCTCAGTCAGCCTGTACCTGCTGGTCCAGAGACCAGGGACCCTGATCCTGTACGATGACATCCTGCAGGTGCTGTCCGGGTCTCCAGGTAACGCAACAAACACACTCTGAACATGTCTGATCATAAGTCATAAGTCATGAGCGATCATCTGCTGATGCAACGAGCTGGAGTCCAGCGTTTGAAACAACAACGTTTCCTTCACTCTATTCCTGGAGCCGGTCTGACCCGTCAGCCGTCCTCCTGTCAGCACGTCTTAAATTAGTTTAGGAGGAAACACCCCCTCCCTCCCCCCCCCCACATATCTCACTGCATAACATTTGGATGACCCCGTGTTATTTGCTGCTGCTGCTGTCACCAGGGTAACTGCTGCAGCAGAGGATTTATTTATTTATTTATTAATGTTTCACAAACATCAGCTCATGCATCGGCGTGGCGCTCTGCGGCCACGAGGACCCGCCGGCCGGCTGCAGGATTACAGATGGTCTCCTTTCCCTCCGCAGGCGCTCGCAACCAGCCGCTGGTGCAGCTGCAGAGGAAGTCGCTGCTGCTGCCGCCCGGCGCCAACGGCACGGCGCTGTCCGCCGCGCTGACCACGGCCCGGACGCAGTACGAGATCGGAGGCTTCCCGTTCCTGCTCGGCCAGGAGACCAACAGCTCGGGTGGGTTGGGGGTCCCTCTGCTAGACTACTAGAGGGGGTCTTTATGAGTCAGTATGCAAGGATGTTTTGATTAATGGGGAAATCATTATAGCGTATGAAAGTAGGTTTTTACTGCGGGACTGCATTAGTGTTAGATACAGGTGTAAAATCTAGTTATAAAAAAATAATTCAATATATTTATATATATTTCAATATATGTAAAGGCTGCATTTTTCTGAATATATATATATATATTCATATTTATATATATATTTTTCTATATATTTTCTTTTCTTAATTAAGAAAAGAAACACATATATATATGTTTTTTTCTTAATTAAAAATATGTATTTAAAAAATAATATATATTTCTTCTTTTTCTTTTTCTTATTTTTGGTGTTAAATATATATTTCAACTGTTAAGTGATGGGTCATGGGTCCCAAATATCAATACATTACATAATTCAGTCATGTGACTGAATTATGATTTAGAGATTACAGAAATCTCATTTTACATCTGACTATAGAGGCAAAATACTGTGTTTTATGAATATTAAAATGTAGTAGCCTCAAACGCCCTGAACCATCAAGTCGTATCTGAAGACGTTGATCTCTGCTCTGCAGGTGCCGAGACCGGCTGGACAGACCTGACGGCGCTGGCCGTGTTCAGCGTTCAGCTACTCGACAAAGACGGCGCCGTGATCCAGGTCTCAGACCCGATCCACGTCTCCGTGCCGCTGCCGTCCGACACCCGCAACCGGATGGCCACGAGCGTGCCTGCTTGGCTGTATCAGCCCAAGACGGGTGAGCGAGGCCCGGCGAGCCTGATGCCTCTTTGTGTTGCTCTGTCTGCTCTTCAACACCGGAGGTAACGATGTGCGTTTGTGCAGGACTGTGGGTTCGCAACGGGACCGGCTACATCAAGAAGGACGGCCAGCAGTTTGTGTGGAACGTTGTGGTTCCTCAGATGGGATACTGGCTGGCTGCGTTCCCCTCGTCTTCAGGTACCTTCACTCTGGTTCCTCGTCAGTGTTCCTGAATGTCTCTCAGGAGGGAAACAGGAAAGCTGGACTGTTCTGTGTTGCGTGTTTAGAGTTTGTTACTGTTGTGTTGCAGGATTGGATCTGTCTCATCCGGGCCTGAGGGACATCACCACCTACCACACCCTGTTCCTGCTCTCCATCCTGGCCTCGCTGGCCCTGCTGGTGCTCATTCTGCTCTGCGTGCTGCTCTACTACTGCAGGTGTGGGGAGCGTAGGCGCAGGTCTCACATTTAGGTTTCTATTAATTAATCAAGCAAAGAATTACACCGCTGGTTTTGTTGGTGATACAGCCTATACCTGTGATTGTGACTCTTCTGATGATCCCCAGCAGGTCTCGGGGCTTCTTTCCTCTCTGACCTTCAGTGTGTTTGTTTTACATCTTTCAGGCGGAAGTGTTTGAAGCCTCGTCGGCAGCAAGGGAAACCCCACACAGCCAATCTGAATGGGGCCAAGAGAGACCAGGGTACGTCCACCTCGCGCCTGAACCTGATCTGCGGGGGCCACGCCGAGTCCGGTCCCTCCAACGACAAATCCGACATGTCCCCGTCTCGAGACTACCAGAGCTCCCGGGAGGACCTGACCAAGCACGTCCCGGCTCACATGCTGCGACACGCCAAGGGGAAAAACACGTCGGGTCCCCAGCGCGGAGAAAGCTTCCCCATGAAGGTGACGCGAGCCACCGAGACCAACAACCTGGACAACCCTCTGCTGCACGAAGACTACAGCCGGAGCTACAGCCCCATGGAGGGCAAGGAGTCCGAGTACCACCGGCACCACAACGCCAACGACAACCGAGGGTACGCCTCGGATCCGCCATCCCCGCCCCGCTTCCAATGCTACGTGCCGAACCAGACGGACAAACCTCCCGAGTATTCGGCCGCGGCCGCGGACAACCTGGCCAGACCCACCTCGCTCAACACCCAGGCCGGTCAGATCATCTTCTGCAGCTCCATCGACCAGATGAAGGAGAACATGTACCGGAGCATGGTGCCCACGCTGGTCATCCCGGCCCACTACATGCGCCTGCCCTCCGAGTTTTCCAAAGACGGCAAGGACCAGAAGGACCAAGATAAAGACGGCGCGCAGATGGGCCAGCACCACCACTCCCAGAAACAGGGCCAGCAAGGCGGGTCCCAGGGGGACGACTCCGAAGACCCGAGCTGGGCGTCCGACTCCTCCGGTGGACCCATGACCATCCCGGTGCTCTTCAACGACTCCACCATGGCTCAGATGAACGGGGAGCTGCAGGCTCTGACGGAGAAGAAGCTGCTGGAGCTGGGCGTCAAGCAGCACCCGAGGGCGTGGTTCATCTCCTTGGATGGACGCAACAACGCTCACGTGCGGCACTCCTACATAGATGCCGGGAATGACCTCAGCGGCGGCGGGTTCTTAGGCGGCCCCAGCAGCGCCGGCCGAGACGTCAACCTGGAGCCGCCTCTGGAGGCCCAGGAACGCAAGTCGGGAATTAACCGGAAGGGAAAAGACGAGCGCTGGGGGACGGGCGGGCGGAAGGGCCTCGGCGTTGGCAGCGGCGGGCTCGGCGGCGGGAAGTGCTACTCCAAGCTGGCGTACCCCGACCACAGCGAGCCCAGCAGCAGCGAGGGGCGCCCGGTCTCCCCCGAGGAGAACTCCCTCACCCCTCTCCTGGACGAGGGTCCCTCCTCCCGGGGGTCCACCATCCCGCGGAGAGGACGCAGCCGCGTGAACAGCAGCCGCAGCAGCAACGGCGAGAACCGCCGCGACTCCATGACCAGCCCCGAGGACGACCCCGACGACAAGGACGGGAACAAGAAGAGCCCCTGGCAGAAGATCGAGGACCGGCCCCTCATGGTCTTTCACCCCAGGAAGTGAGCCGCTCCAGACCTGCTGGAAACACTTTTAACGATCTCCTCGACGCGGGGGAATCTGTCCACGGCGAGCACGGAGGGAGGTCACGATAAGCACAACCACGCTTCACCGCTCCGCGTTCAGGTTGTCGTCGTTTTTACCTTTTGTGTTTCTGGTGAGGAGCGTTCTCGCACTTCCTGATTCCTCTCGTGGTCTCACCGTGCGTCGCTGTCCCTCGTATCCGGTTCTTTGTGACCCGTCACCGATCACACCGCCGAAACCATCGTCTGAGCCATTGCATACACTGACTGTGGAAATAGCCATTTTATAATATTATAATATAAGAGAAGCACTTACTGATCATTTGATAGTTGATTGATACCAAGCATTTGGAAGTGGATGACCTTTTTTTTATGGGATTGATGGCGACTTAGATTTCCTTCCCCGGACTTTAAACACAGCGGTGTTTCCGTGACTCCATCGGCCTGAAGCCTCCACTAGATTAAGTTTTCTTTCAAGGAAACGACTTCCCCAAAGCGTGAATATGTCGGGAACCTCTCGGTCGAATTGATATCTTTCATGTTCCCCTCGATGCAATCTGTGAAACCCAACGAGCTCCTCCTGCGTTCATGTGTTCATGCTTTCATGTGTTCACATTACTTCATCGGATCGTAACGGTTTGAAACGTTGAGCGTCGTCTTTCCTCCGTCACTGATTTATTGCCAAAACGTGGACCTTTTTCTTCCTCTCTCGGTTTTCTGTGGTGTAAATAGATTCCCAGACGGTTTTGAAGGATACTTTTTTATTTCTTGGGGGTTTAGAAAAGGTTTTTGCATGCATATGAATGTATGAAATAAACAGAAGGCACCCAAAGGCCCCCCACAGTTCTCCTGCGTAGACGAGCCCCTCGAATTGCCAAGAAAACGTGTGAAAGCTAAAACAGCCACCGTACTTGAAGACGTCACTGAGATCCACAGGGTGGTCCCTGGACCGGGCCTGGACCACGTCCCTCCTGTAAGTGCCTTCTTTCACATGGAGTCGAGTGAGAGGCCTGCAGGTCCTCTTCAACACACGGGCACTAATAAGCACACACTGCATTGTGACAACAACAACAACAACAACCATCACTGGGGAGCATGCCTGCCAAAAAAAACAAAAAAACAGACTTTTGTGTTACGTCCTTTAATATCTTCGTTTTATTGTATCTATCCTCTTTTTCACTAAACCTGTAAATTGTATGATGAACTATATGAGATTTTACGGTGTAAAGACGTGCATGTAACCTGTAGAATATGGTGTTTTTAATGATTTCCTTTCTGTTTTTTTATTATTGATCCAGAATGTTTGGCACAGAAAAAAAAGCAGTGATGCTCAGACGCGTTGAATCGAGTTGCCATAACGAACTGTTCCAAGAAGAAACACTGAATTTTCCCGTAATCCAGCTCTAACGAAATTCACTTCCGGTCGTAAATGTTTACAACGACATCACGCTGACCAACACGCTCCTCACCACTGCCTGACACACATCGACTGTGAACGCCACCACGCCATCGGGCTTGGTTCTGATGGTTCTGATGGTTCTGATGCTCCTGATGGTTCTGATGGTCCTGATGGTTCTGATGGCCCTGATGGTTCTGATGCTCCTGATGGCCCTGATGGTCCTGATGCTCCTGATGGTTCTGATGCTCCTGATGGTTCTGATGGTTCTGATGGTCCTGATGGTTCTGATGCTCCTGATGGTTCTGATGCTCCTGGTGGTTCTGATGCTCCTGATGGTTCTGATGGCCCTGATGGTTCTGATGCTCCTGATGCTCCTGATGGCCCTGATGGTTCTGATGGTCCTGATGGTTCTGATGGTCCTGATGTTCTGATGGTCCTGATGGTCCTGATGGCCCTGATGGTTCTGATGGTCCTGATGGTTCTGATGGTCCTGATGGCCCTGATGGTTCTGATGGCCCTGATGGTTCTGATGCTCCTGATGGTCCTGATGGTTCTGATGGTTTTGATGGTTCTGATGGTCCTGATGGTCCTGATGCTTGTGAAGCGACGGCTGTGTAGAAGCGATGCCGCTCGCCGCCCGTATCCTAGCGGACAAACTGAAGATGTGACGTGAAAGTCCGAAGGATCGATTCCTACTGAACTGTCCACTGCTGTAAATGTACGTTTTTATTTTGGGGACCAGATATCGAATTATTATTATTATCATCATCGTCATCATGAGTTGTGCAATTGTGGCTTTCCCTGCTTGTTGCCATTTGACATGAGAGAAGCTGTTTAGTTTTTTTGGTGAACTTGTGTGTTTCGGACGGAGAGTACACATTAAACCACGTTGTCTGGAGTTTTGATAGTACAAGTACACAGGAGGGCGGAGCTGTCGGCCTTCATCCTGTGCAGTAGATCACTTGCTTCATAAACCTGGTCAGTTGTTTGTAAACTGTAAATTGATTCTTTCTGTACATGAGACATAAATAGAAATAAATTTGTTCCCACGGTCAGTCGGTGTTTGTGGTTTTATTTTGATATCTGAAATAAATGTAAATACAAAATATTACAACAGCTGAGAGGAACTGATGGGACCATTTATGGGGAATTTGATCATTTATTATATGTTGTATATATTTTATATACTTCCCCTCTGGAGATCAATACAGTCTCATTTGTGTGTAATTTATGTAAATAAACTAACATTATCCCATATGTGAAGTAAAAACTGCAATATTTACTTTTAAGATGTAGTAGTAGGAAGTATAAATAATCAGAAAAAAGGAAATACTCAAATAAAAAACAAGTACCTCGAAAGTCCAGTACTCGAGTAAGTGTACTTTGTTGTATTCCTTTAACTTTAAGTATGAATATTCACTGATAAAACTATAAAAACAGAACGCATTCAGACCACGTGGCGAGCCACCGCGTACTGGCCCTTTAAGGCCAGACCTGCAGAGTCACGTGATGGTGCGTGTGTCATGTGATCCTTTAAGTGCGAGCAGCTTCGGCCCTTTGTGTCTGAATGTTTGTGCAGCAGCTGAAACATTCGACATTTTAGACTTTTCCTGCTGCGGCTGCTCCAGATTTACCAGGTGAGACAAAACACTTCCGGGTTGGTTCGCTGGCTGAAAGCCACTCACACCGGTTAGCTCCGTCGTTAGCCACATGCTAGCCGGGGACGGCTGCGAGCGCGAGGACTTCAGGGGCCTCATTTATAAAACCTTGCGTAGGATTTGCGCCAGAAGTGGCGTACGGATGAAACATAGGACGTGCGTACGCACAGAAATATTCAGACTTATAAAACCGTGCGCACGCACGTCCTACGCAGTTTTCCCTTAATAAATCACAATCAATTCTAAATGCAGCGCAGCTTTTGCGGCTTCATGTCACGTCCATAGTTGCCCATATATAGTCTGTGGAACGCCCACAAATTAATATTCATCGATTGCGAAATCATGGCAAACACTGAGAGGAAAACGAAGAAACGTAACTTCACTCAGTGTGAAGTCGAAATAATCATTGGCGAGGTGGAAAGGAGAAGTACAATGCTTTTTGGAGGGCACAGTATGGGCATTACTAATACCAAAAAGGCACTTGAGTGGCAAAAGGTTGCAGAGGCCGTGAACGCTGCAGCCTCACAACCTCGGACCGTGGCCGAAATAAAGAAAAAATGGTCTGACATCAAAGTGGATGCAAAAAAGCGTTTAGCGCGCCATCGCCAAAGTGTGTCTGACACGGGTGGGCAAAGGGGACACCGGAGCTGTCCCCTCTTGATGAGAGACTGGCGGCAATGATTGGGGAATCGCTATTGAGTGGAGTGGTGACTGAGACGGAGGGGGACACTGACGCGCCAGATGACACGGCTAAGTGGAATAAGTAAAATGAATGCAGTCAAGTCACATGTATGTAGGCTACACAATTACAGTTTATTCATGGCATTTTAGTACCGTCCATTTGATTGCATCTGACAAGCAACAGCTGTGTTTTGAGGATGAATTGCATGTTGCAGAACATATTTCACTTTTCTTTTTGAAAATGTGTTAATTTGCGTTTCTGTTTGTTTTACTCTGCAGATCGATCAAACGGGTGTTCGTGTTATTTATGCGAGGCAGTATTGGCATTTCTTTTACACAACAGTCTAGTTTTACACACTTTCACACACGTTTGCGTGTTTCTTGCATTTGCCGACGGTTCTCATTTCACCCGTTTTTGTGCGTACGCATGGGTCCGAGCTTGCGTGAAGCACCGCACATTTTTCCATCAAGTTTGCTTTTTATAAATACCAATTATTGCGTAGAGAGCGGCGTACGCCTTCTTTTGTGCGTACGCAACGTTTATAAATGAGGCCCCAGGTACTTTAAGGGAGAAATATCTTGTGGCAACAGTGTGTAAGTACTCTGTTTGTATTTAATCACAGTACTATGGTGTTTCTGTTGTGCTGCAGAGAGCTGCTTAATATCGGCTGAACTCGACCTGCTAGTTATGGTAAATATATTTAATTATTATATATTTAATACTAATATATGTAATTCTAATATATTTAATACTAACATACGTAATTCTAATATATTTAATTATGTTTTATTCTAATTTATTTAATTATAATGTTTAATACTAATGTTTAATTATAATTTAACACTATCAGCCTGGGGGGTGGGAGCTTCGTGCATTTACTCAAATACTGTATTTAACTTGAGTATTTTTAATTTTCTCTATCTTTTATACTTATGTTGTACAGAGAAAAATATTGTATTTTTTTTATTGCACAATGTTTTGTTTGATGATTTATTAGCAGTTTCTCTGTGGTATGTTTTATCTTTGTGTTTGAACTTTTGAGAAATTGTCTTCGAAATTATCTAATAAATTGTAAATGTAAAAATATTTTTAAAATTGTAATTTGTTTTATAAAACGACTGGAAAACATGTTTCAGTTTAATTGACCAAAACAAATCTAAAATGAAACCAGATATTGTATAGCGACCTTTGGCATTGCATATGAACTGTTAAAGATATTAATGAAATAAAAGGACAAGATGTTTAAATGCAGTTCACCAGGATGACTCCTGCAGAGCTGCTGCTTTTATTCTGTTACCCGTCTACACGTTGCTCACGGCCCGGTTCTCTGCTGCAGATGTGGGTCCTGGTCCTGGTCCCGGCTCTGCTGGGTCTGAGCTCGGCGATGGTCTGTCCGGATGGAGACATGTGTGAGAGCGGGAACACCTGCTGCAAGAACCCCGAGGGAGACTACGTCTGCTGCCCGCTGCCGCGCGTGAGTCACGGCCTCCCGGTTCATTTAACCAGCATCATCTGGTCCAACAGAAGTTAATTAGTTAGTTAATACGTTAATTAATGAATCAGTATCGTCTCGCGCACCTGCAGGCCGAGTGCTGTTCGGACCACCTCCACTGCTGCTACGAGGGGACGGTCTGCGAGCTGGTGCAGGGCCGCTGTGTGAACAGGACGGTGTCTCTGCCCTGGAGGACGAGACTCCGCCCCCCCCAGCGGGCGCAGCAGCTCCCTCAGGTAACGCACCCGAAGAAGTCTGTCTCCTCCAGTGTTCAGACATGGATGTGAATATTTTAACATTCCTGGTCAAACAACACATTTGAAATTTTGACACACAAAAACTTTTTTTAATTTTTTTTTTTTAAATGTACCAACAGATTTAATTTCTGAACTTTTTTTTTTTTTTTTAAACGTACAAGTTAGTTGCAGACCTGAAAACAACGTACTGATAGGTTTGCTCTCTTTTAAGATGTCACACAAGCAAAAGGTCTGAAGTAAAGAACGCACAATATTAACACTTAACATTATATTATCATCTCTGAAGAATGGCAACAGACTTTATGGCCATTTGTTTGGGGCGACTGTGGCTCAGTGGTTAGCAAGTCAGTCTTTCAATCAGAGGGTCGGTGGTTCAAACCCCGGCTCAGCCAGTCCATGTCGTTGTGTCCTTGAGCAAGACACTTAACCCTCATTGCTCACCGTTGCTGTGACTACGGTCTACTGTATATCATGTAAGTCACTTTGGATAAAAGCATCAGCTAAATGAAATGTAATGTTTCACAAGTAATGCAACTATAGCTTTTAATATTTGGTGTGTGTGGTCGTTGGTATGCGTGTGTGTGGTCGTGTGTGTGTTATTGGTGTGTGTGTGGTCGTGTGTGTGGTCGTTGGTATGCGTGTGTGTGGTCGTGTGTGTGTTATTGGTGTGTGTGTGGTCGTTGGTATGCGTGTGTGTGGTCGTGTGTGTGGTCGTTGGTATGCGTGTGTGTGGTCGTGTGTGTGTTATTGGTGTGTGTGTGGTCGTTGGTATGCGTGTGTGTGGTCGTGTGTGTGGTCGTTGGTATGCGTGTGTGTGGTCGTGTGTGTGTTATTGGTGTGTGTGTGGTCGTTGGTATGCGTGTGCCGTGGCCTCGCAGCTCCAGCAGGAGCTCAAAGCCGTCGTCTGTCCGGACGGAGAGTCCGAGTGTCCCGACGGCACGACCTGCTGCCAGCTGGCCGACGGCTCGTGGGGCTGCTGCCAGTTCACTAAGGTGACGCTGGCGAATAAAACACACGCACCCCACACAGCAATGTGACGGATTATTATTAAAACATTTGTTTTTGTTGTCTTCATACAGCAGTAGATTCTCCTGAATTAGAGATTTGCTTTAGTACATTTTTTTTTTTTTTTTTTTTTACATTTGTCATTCTTTTGATTTATTTTTAACTATTTTAATCTCAAATGCAAAGCTGCAAACATAACAGTCGAACTATTTTAGTCACGTGGGAAAATATGGTTTTTGCTTTTTACACTCATGTTGAAGAGTACATATAGGTAGTTAAAAAAAAAAGATAGAAATTGTCCAAATCATAGTTTGCATGTATTTAATTATAGTTTGCGTGTATATTCCTCATCCATCCCCTGCATGTTGTTGGCCTCCTCTCCACCAGGCGGTGTGCTGTGAGGATAAACGCCACTGCTGCCCAGAGGGCACGACCTGCGACCTTGAACACTCCAAGTGTGTGTCGTCCTCTCTGGAGTCCTTCCCCATGCTGGAGAAAGAGCCCGCCAGGAAAAGCGGGAATAACTCAAGTAGGGAATGGAGAGGATTCTTTATACGCTGATGATGATGATGTACTAATAACTAAATGTTTTTTTTATACGCTGATGATGATGATGTACTAATAACTAAATGTTTTTTTTATACGCTGATGATGATGATGTACTAATAACTAAAAGTTTCTTTATACGCTGATGATGATGCTGTACTAATAACTGAAGACGTTTCTTCATATGCTGCTCTACTAATAACTGAACACCATGTCTGTGTTCTCGGCCTCTGCAGCTCCTCCGGTGGCGTCGGTGTCGTGTCCTGGAGGTCAGAGCAGCTGCCCAGACCAGTTCACCTGTTGCCTCCTGAGCAGCGGAGCGTACGGCTGCTGCCCTTATGCTCAGGTACGCATGGCAGGGTTTATATGAGAGAGAAAATGCAATGTTTAAAATAATATTTATTGTATTTGTGTGCTCTGGATTACAGATAGTTGATGACTTTATAGTAAAAATCAATTTTTATTTCATCCACACTGTACGAATTATTTGTAGTAAGTCAAGTTATAAAAAAGCTTTGACGAACTGCTGCGATATTTTGTGTCACAAAGTAGTTTATTGTTTTATGTCCTTTAGAAATGTGTCTTTGTGATGAACTTCAACCTGCAGCTTTCGTAAACAACGTTGTTGTTGTTGTTGTTTGAGGGCTTTATTGGACGTTAATGTTTCTACTGAAGCTTAACGGCCCGGCTTTAAAATAAATAAACCTGCGACCTCGTTCTCGTGTGCAGGCCGTGTGCTGCAGCGACCATCTCCACTGTTGCCCTAGCAACACGGTCTGCGACCTGGAGCATGACGTCTGCTCGTCTGGGGCGGCGCCGCTGAAGAGGATCGCCGCCGGCGACGGTAAGAAGTCACGCCGAGAGCCGCCGTCTGGCGGCGGGTTTGAGATCTAACGGTCGTCTGCTCTCGTCCCGCCAGTCGAGTGTCCCGACAAGAAGTCGACGTGTCCCGACGAGACGACCTGCTGCAAGATGGACGACGACACGTACGGCTGCTGCCCGATGCCCAACGTGAGTGATCAGAGGGATTCAACCCCACGGACAAGAAATTAAACATGGATCAAATCAAATGTGTATATTTACTCTTCCTTCCCCCTGCAGGCCGTCTGCTGCTCGGATCTCATCCACTGTTGTCCTGAAGGCACCGACTGTGACGTCGCCCACAGCGCCTGTGTTTCCGCCCGCAGAGAGACGGCCATGATGGTGGCCATGATGCCCGCCGCCGTGGCAACGCTGGAGAAAGGTCAGAGCGGGGCAGACGTCTTGATCCTAAATATTTAATTGCCATTTTAACACTGAGATTAAAAGAAATATTATGTTTTTTTTTTTTTTTTGAACGGATGAAATTCAAAGTAAAGAATTTAAGGAGTTATTAGGTGAGATTTTTCTTTTTGTGGATTTTAAAAGAAGTGAGACCTCTGTCACTGCCGCTCCTCTCTGCTGCAGGCTAGAGGCCGCGTGGTTGAGTTGCATTGTGGGTGATGTAGACGCCGGGTTTTGCAACGCTACACGTTTTATTTGTTTGTTTGTTGACACAAATGTTCCGCCTCTCAGTCGGCGCCGTTCCCTGCAACGGCTCGGTCGCCTGCGCCGACGGCAACACCTGCTGCACGCTGCCGACGGTACAGACGTGTTTACCAAGTCATCCAGATGTTGTTGTTGTTGTTGTTGATGATGATGCTCCAGCTGCTCGGCTCTCCCCCTGCAGGCCGTGTGCTGTGACGACCACGAGCACTGCTGCCCGCACGGCACCGTCTGCAACCTCGAGGCCTCCACGTGCGACGACGCCTCGGGCACCGCCGCGCCGTGGAGCGGCAAAGTGCCCGCCTTCCCGTCGCTGGCCGGCAACGGCAAGTGTGACGAGTCCACGTCGTGTCCCGAGAAGTCGACCTGCTGCAAGACGGAGGGCGGGGGCTGGGCCTGCTGCCCGCTGCCGCAGGTGACCGGCATGCGCAGATCATTTCCATAACTAAAAGTAGACACGATGAGAGATTCATGAATCCAGTTCTTATCTTCGCTGCGGTGACTGTAAGGAAGCCCGGAGGGACAATTAAGAGATCTGAGCTCTACTGACTGCACTTTCAGCTTAAAACATAATTTATCTAATTTTATGCAGGTGGGCGGTAATGTATCGTGTTTATATTTTAATAGATTTGATTACAACTTTTTTGTTGTTTGGTCCACAACACATTAGAATAAAAACATGAAACTAATCCCAAACTATTAATTAATAAATAAATGTAAAAAAAAAAATTAATTGAACTGCAGGATTGCTGCACATATGTATTGTTTTTGTTTTGGGTGTACAAATACCCATATTTTGATCTGTTAATAACTAACCTTCATAACTTCAAAGTATCTATTTTAAATCCGTGTTGAGGGCTTTTTGTGCCTCAACTAAAAACATAAGTAAAATCTGTATTTTTCCAGAAGCTGCCGGCCATAAATCTGCTGCTTAACGGGTTTGTCTTCCTGCAACAGGCCGTGTGCTGCGACGACCACGAGCACTGCTGCCCGCACGCCACCGTCTGCAACCTGCCGGCCGAGACCTGCGACGACCCGACGGGCTTCTCGCCGCCCGTCCGCTGGCTGGAGAAGACGCCGGCGGTGACCTCGGAAACGTGTGACGAGCAGACGGCGTGCCGGGGCGGCACCACCTGCTGTAAGAAGCGCTCGGGGCAGTGGGCCTGCTGCCCCATACCTCAGGTCAGAGGCTCCTCCCCTTAGCTCAGGTTCAAGGCTCCTCCTCCCCTGTACCTCAGGTCAGAAGCTCCTCCCCTTAGGTCAGATGCTGCTCCTCCTTAGCTCAGGCCATAGGCTCCTCCCCCTTTCCAAATCTCTTCCTGGTGTCTTGAGCTGTTTTAACCTCCTTCAGGCCGTGTGCTGTGACGACCATGAGCACTGCTGCCCCGGAGGCTACGCGTGCAACGTGGCTGCCAGGTCGTGCATCAAGCCCGGCGCCCTCGGCCTGCCCTGGCTCCACAAGGTCCCGGCCCTGCGGCGGGGGCCCGGTCCGGCTCGGCCCGACAGGAACATGTGCGACGCCCAGACCACCTGCCCCCGAGACGCCACCTGCTGCTTCATGGCCGGGACGCGGCGGTGGGGCTGCTGCCCGCTGCCCCGGGCCGTGTGCTGCGAGGACGGGCTGCACTGCTGCCCCGGGGGCCACGCGTGCGAGCCCCACCGCGCCGCCTGCTCCAAGGGGCCCCACGTGGTCGTACCCTGGGTCTCCAAGCTCAGCGCCACGAGCGAGCCGGCCGCCGTGACCGACGTGAAGTGCGACGACAAGAGCAGCTGCGCTTCGGGCACCACGTGCTGCAAGCTGCAGACGGGCGAGTGGGGCTGCTGCCCGCTGGTGAAGGTCTGCAGCGTTGACATCATGTGATCATATAAGAGAGCACCGAGGGGTCGTAAATCATAATACATGACTCCTGTGAATTAAATCCCTGCTTCTCGTCTGCAGGCTGTTTGCTGCGCCGACCGCGAGCACTGCTGCCCTCAGGGCTACACCTGCAACATGCAGACCGGCACGTGTGAGAAGACGAGCCCCGACGCCCTCCACCTCCCCGTCCCGCAGATCCAAGTGGTACGACCCGACGCCGGGGACGCACCGTGTGGCGTCACGGGGGAGTTCCACTGCTCCAAGCAGGACACATGCTGCAGGCTGTCGGCCTCGGAGTGGGCGTGCTGCCCCTCCCCCCAGGTATGTGTTGCCCCTCCCCCCGGGTATGTGTTGCCCCTCCCCCCGGGTATGTGTTGCCCCTCCCCCCGGGTATGTGTTGCCCCTCCCCCCGGGTATGTGTTGCCCCTCCCCCCGGGTATGTGTTGCCCCTCCCCCCGGGTATGTGTTGCCCCTCCCCCCGGGTATGTGTTGCCCCTCCCCCCCAGGTATTAAAAATAAAACCTTTAAATGTTACTCTTGGAGAGCATCGTGTGAATGTATTATTATTACTGGGCAATATCATTTAGAGTCTGGTGATCAGTGTTAAAGTTATACGACATTTAGTATTTTTTTTTTTAATATATATTGAAATATAAATCCTTGACTAACGTACTCTCTTGTTATCAGCCTTTTTATTGATAAGTGAATCCCTCCGTCTCGTCTGCCAGGCGGTCTGCTGCCCCGACTCGAAGCACTGCTGCCCCGCTGGGTACTCGTGCGACCCGGCTGGAGGCTGCTCCCAACGCTCCCAGCTGACCTGGGACGCTCTGACCGGGGACCGGAGGAGAGACTTTGTCCCCCGTAGGCTCTGAGTCCTCTGGGAGGTGACGGCGTCCATCTTTGATCCGTAGCGTTCCTGTGGAGGTGCGTTTTATTTTGGCTGCTGGCTGATGAAGAGGAGACTTTATGATGAAGAAGCACTTTGATCGGTGACCTCAGCGACTCGGTGGTTCATGCAGCGCCTGCAGGAGGTTCTGGGTTTCCTCTTCGTCACGTCTGGTCGAGGACGAGCAACGATTTTAATTTCCTCTAATTCTGTGAAGATCAAAACCTTCAATGTGTTAACTGAAGAAAACCTTCTGAAATGGTCCTAAATATAAATATATTGCGTTATGTTTCTGTTTCAAACACCTGGAAGGTGAGGTGTGAGCTCCTGTTTACAGAAAGAAACCATGTTTTGTTGGGATGGCGGTGACCCTGTTACCATGGTGATCTTTAATAAACAGATTGTTGTTGTTCAAGGTGAATAAATGAAGTTATATCATTTTGACTTTCTGTCGTTTGTTTCTTGGCTTGAACGAGGCTGTCAACCTCACAGGGCTTCACTTGTGGGGAGGAGGGAGGTTTTCCTCTGATCCGCTCGTACTGGGCTGACCTGTCAGTCAGTGCTCAGGGCGTAATATGTTCTCTGAGAACGTTTTAATATTGAAACTCGTCTGCATGGATCAAGTTTATCAGACTGTTCAACGTAGTTTTGGTGTTCTTGAACGCAGCTCCTTATTTACTGAAAGACTTTTCCCAGTTTGTTGGAGAAAAATCCAGTTTATTAAAATAAATCATGGAAACTCTGAGATTGTGGTTAATATGTAAACCGTTATTTTGGGTTTTGAAGAATTCCTTTGTCTTTAAATGTCCTTTATTTTTAGACTGGTTTATTGAAGTGCTGGAAAAGAATTCATGTACATTTGTTTTTTTCTTACATTCTTTTCATAGTTGAGTGTAGATGTCTGAGAAATAAGAGCCGAGTCTTAATGTGACGAAGAAACAAATCCATAAATAAATCTGATGTCTTGTGCCAACGCTTCTCTGTTGGAAATATTTTTTATTTAATCCTCTTTATGAATAAATTGGACCTCGCTCATGAACATCTGCTCCATTCTGTCGTCACCAACGCTTTTGGGTTCTTTTCTTGTTTTGGACATTTTCCTGCAGCCTTTTAAGGAGGATCTTTAGTGAGGGCAGTGAGGTCATCTTGAAGCTTCACCAGCTGGCAGGATGTGCCTCTCACTTCCTCTGGCCTTGTCCGTCCACCCACCCACCCCCCCCCCCCCCCCCCCCCTCCTATTATGACGACCAGAGTAAAAACAAGACACCTGCAGGGTTTATTGGACCTGCTGCCCTCTGGTGGTCAGAAACCAATATGGCCAGCAATCTTATTATAATCATATAAATGTTAAAGTAGGGATGCTCAATGGTCTTTTGTAAATAAACGAACTAAAGTTAATAATCATATACAAATAATAGCAGAGGACTTGTTCACTTTTTGTAGACAACTTCTGAGTTTATATCTTAAGTCTGGCATCTTATTTACATAAACAAACATGTTACCATGGGGATCAATGGTTCTGTATCGCTCGTTCTGTTGCTTCAAATTGACGAACATCTTATGTATAATTCATGGAATAATTCATATGGGTTATCCATTTATTTATTTGGAAGGGGCGGGACTTAACGTCTCTATAGCTCCATGTTTAATAACTTCGATCTTCTTGTATGACTCATATTTCCCCCAAAATGTTCCACTGAACGATGAGTGAATGAGAGGAATATATATCTTAAATATAAATATAAATATCTTTCACTTCTATGTTTAGCGGCTCTGACCCGCCAACAGCAGAGCGGCAAAAACCCTTTGACTTCCTCTGAGCTTCACTATTGGTCCATCAGCTGATCCCATTCAGATGTTGCCAGGGAGACACACACACACACACACACACACACACACACACACCTCACACACACCTCACACACACCTCACACCCTCCTCTGGTATTTTGTTAATTCCCACAGGAATGTATAGATCAGTCGTCTCTATGACAGCAGATATTAATATTGTTTTTTTTCTTCTTTCTCATAAGAGTACTACACTTATAAATATACTCGTTATTCAAACTAGATCTTTATTATTTACAATATTTATTCACTTGTGGAGGTTTTTAGTGTTTAAAAACAAATCTGATGAATATTGCTGTTGAAAAAAATATATATATATACTATTTCTCTATTGTACTGTATCCTTTAATATCATGTAATTTTACGTTTTTTATTTTATTTTTTATTGTTTTACTAAATTTATGTTTTCTGTCATTCTATTAGGATTTATTTTATTTTAATTTTAAAGTACATTTCAAGTATCCAATAAATCTTTCCATGAAAAAAGTATTAAACGAGTATTGAAATAATTTCCAGTTAGTCAGCTTGTACTTTTATAAACAGTTGGATTGTTTATGTTGAAAAACAAATCAGTGGAGTCACAAAATATAAATAATAATGTTAATAAGAAGAAAAGAGAAAATAAACAACCGGAGAGAAAAAACAAACAAGTTAAACTCAAAACATATTTCATGTGTTTTGTGAGCCAACATTTTATTTATAAAGTAATTAAATGTACTTAGTTACATTTCAAATGACAGAAAACTAAGTGTTCCAGAAGGAGTCCATCAAGTGAGGAGAGGGGGCGGGGTCACTGGGGGGCGGGGTCACGGAGGGGAGGCGGGGTCACCGAGGTGTAGGAGCTCGTAACCCACACACATGGTCGACCAATCAGCGGAGGCTGCGGGGGGCAGAGAGCCGGCAGGTCACACAGGACGCTAACACGTAGGACGGACCGAGAGGAGGACAGTCAGGACCCTCTTCCTCCTCTTCTTCCTCCTCTTCCTCCTATGCAGCGGCCTCACCTGAACCAGGTGCCACAGGAAGTCTCTTCTCTGAGGTAAATTACTTTGAGGAACCTCGCTTTGTGACTCGTGTGCGCTCGGAAGGGTTCGGGTCTTAGGGGTTCGGGTCTTAGGGGTTCGGGTCTTAGGGTTCGGTTCGGAGGAGCAGCCAGGAAGTGCAGTCAGCGGTGCATCATGGGAGGAGGCTGTAATTGTGATGGGATCAATGATCTGGAAAATGGAGTCACCATAGAGTTAAAATATTCATAATAGTGATCATCGATCACCCTGTTGTCACCTCCACGTGTCAACAAACACTCTGTTTGGTTCATTTTATATCTTTAGCTTATGTTTAATAACATGAACTTCATTAAACATTTTATTTAATTTAGTATAATCTTTGTCTTATTATCCGTATTCTTTATTTCATCTTATCAATATCTTGTCGTTAGTGTCTCATATCTTGAGCTACTTTTCGGGGAGAATGTCCAGAACTCCTCGACATGTTTATTTTTTAAAACTTTATTAAAAGTTGTAGTTTAAGTTTCAACCTCTCCGGTGAGAGAACCCACGTCTCCTCCGGCTGCAGCTACGAGGCCTTCAGGGCCCTCGCTGTGCGTGGGACGCGTGTGTTTTGATCCCCTCCGGTATTCGCTGTCAACATGGCGAGCGCTTGAGGAAGAGCGACAGCTGGCCGGCGCAGTGGAAGGAACGCGGCCCGCGTGCCCGAACCCCGCGCTATTTATATTCACTGCTGGTGTCTGTTCATTCACACCCGGCCTCCGAAAGGCCGATTACAAATCTGCTGGTTCTGCTTTTCCATTGGTGGAGAGACACTTAACACCTACTGACAGGCAGCATCGCCATAGTGACAATGACATAAACAAATTAAATACAACATACCGCTATAATAGGTCCATGGTAGAGACCTGTCAATCACTCTGTAGCCCCGCCCCCAAAGCATCCCCTGCTTTATGGTCTGTTTGACTCTAAATTACCATAATCAGTCAGTAGAGAGAATGCAGCTTTAACACATGAAACATAGACTTCTATACAACCAGAGGAGTCGCCCCCTGATGGTCAGGAGAGAGAATGCAGCTTTAACACATGAAGCATAGACTTCTATACAACCAGAGGAGTCGCCCCCTGGTGGTCAGGAGAGAGAATGCAGCTTTAACACATGAAGCATAGACTTCTATACAACCAGAGGAGTCGCCCCCTGGTGGTCAGTAGAGAGAATGCAGCTTTAACACATGAAGCATAGACTTCTATACAACCAGAGGAGTCGCCCCCTGGTGGTCAGGAGAGAGAATGCAGCTTTAACACATAAAGCATAGACTTCTATACAACCAGAGGAGTCGCCCCCTGGTGGTCAGTAGAGAGAATGCAGCTTTAACACATGAAGCATAGACTTCTATACAACCAGAGCAGTCGCGGTTTGTACGTCATGGTGTTCTTTCTCTCCAGTTCAGAGATGGCCATACCCCGGATGTTCGACTCCAACACCCCGTTCGTCATCGTGACCGGAGGATCCGAACTCTCTTTCCTCGGCAAAGACAACAACGACCGGGGATGCGAGGAGGAGAAGGACTCGCTGGTCCAGGCCATCGGCCCTCACCTGAGCCGGGTGATGCAGCGCGGCACGGCCAATCACGCGGTCGCAGAGGGGCGGGACCTGACCGAGGAGAACCAATGTGTCTCCATCGTGGCTCAGGCGGAGAGTACGTGGATCAATGAATGTTGTATGGCCTCAATGAGTCGGTGATTTATCATTGGAGATATTTGTTATCTATAATAAATACATTGACGTCTTCTTGTCTAGATGTATTTATACTTTTAGCATCATATCTAACACTCAGTGTACCTTGAGTCCACTGAAACAAACAACAAAGTGAGTGAAAGTGGGCATGAAGGGACGCTAATGAGGTGCATTATGGGACATGTAGGATCCAGGGTGTTTGAAGCCTACCTTATGCTACTGCAGAGGCTATAAGTCAGGACACTTCAACCTCTGCTGCTTTGATTTAAAATACCAAGTTTGGCTTCTTTTTTTTTGTTGTAAATATGAGAATTTAGTAAAAACAAAACTTGAAACTCTGATGTTAAAGGAGTATTTCAACATTTTGGGAAATATGCTTATTTGCCGTCCAGTGGAGAGTTGGATGCATACGTGCATACTTGCTCTCTAACCCTCTTTGGGGTATTTGACTGAATGCGTTGTGGCATCACAGTTTCCATAAAGCTGAACTTGCCTCTGTTCCAGGAGAAGACTTCCAGGAGTTCAGCCCCACCAACACACAGAGTCCTTACTCCAGAGCTCAGCTGCTCACCAAGCACAGGTACCCCTCAGACCTCTTGGACCTCTTCTCTGTTTCTGTGATCCCTGCATTAGTCTTCAACCATCATGGTTCGTACCCTGAACCGGTTCTATGTCGTCTAACTTGCAGGTCTCTCAGCCTGGAAACTGCCCTCCTGAGTGACACGGAGGAGGAGGAGGACTTCGATGTGGCGTCCAAACTCCCGCTCCACCACCTCCAGAGGAAGCAACGCAGGAAACCCGTAAGACGGAGCCAAGGGGACGGGCAGCGGCCTCCAGTCATCCAGGGTCTGTGGGTGCAGGAGCTGGATTGGCTGAAGCCGGCCGAGATCATCCCGCCTCCTCCTCAGTTTACCGACCGCGGCCACGGAGACGGCCGAGGAGCGGAGGATGCGTCGCCATCCGAGGACCGTTACGGGCCAGAGCGTCCAGACCACAGAGGAGGCTCGGACTCGGACTGCAGCCTGACTCAGGACTCTGAGTCTGTCTACACTCACGAAAGCGAGTCAGACTCGTCCTGCGCTGCAGAGGACGGCGTTGGAGTCGAAGCCACAACGTCAAATGTAGCCTTTGACCTGATGCAGGTGTCCAGTTTTACCTCCTCCTCTCATGCGGAGTGGGACTCGGACTCCACGGGGTGTGTGCAAAGCCCGCTGGGAGTTTCAGACTCCAACTCCGCCCACAGCGCGGTGAATGCATCCCGGTGTGCCTTCGGTGTGGATGACATGGGCGACATGGACACGGTTGTGGGCGGCCTGAGAGGCCAAGTGACGCGGCTGCCCAAGCTGTTCGCTTCACCTTTCTTCAGAGATTTGATCAAACGGACTCCGGGCGACCGGGAGGGCAGCCAGCCGGCCAATGAAGGACTCGTATTTCATCACGTGAGACATCTACATCCACCTTAGTAGCACTGCATGATAATAGTATGCCTTACATATTCCCTTTATAATCTATGAACAGTTTCAACCAATCAGAAAAGTATTTTCAAAGTTTAGAAACCACACCTCCTTCCATGGAGGTCTTGGGGCCTCATATGGGTCAAGCTCCAGAAATGCTGCTTCCTACATTTCCCAATGTCTTCAACCGTGGTCTCTTACTGTGTGGTAGACAAAAGTAGAGCTTTATTCTCTGAGGAGCCTTCCATGTGAACGTGATCAGCCATATTTGGGAAAACCATTCAGAAACAGTATTTTCTAGGAGACACATGGGGTCAGGTTTCACTCACCTTCAGCTGTATTTGTGGTCTGCACCAGCTCCTGAGGTAAACATCCGTCTCTTTAGCTGCTAAATGCTGCACCGTGTGCACAAGTCTTTAAACCATAAAACCACAACAACGCTCTCAAATATGTTAAAATGCTTCAAAGTTCTAAAGGAAACTGTGAACAACCGTTCACATTACATCATATGTTTGTATACATTTTTGATTATACCTTTTATATATACCTTTGACGACAGACAGGAAACAGCTGTCGGGGCGTGGCCCGATGCGTTCGAGGTCGCGTGTTGATCTGCCCTTTGTCTTCACACCTTTCCTCGTGTGCTCTCGTCTCCTGCAGCTGCTCCGGCCCAGCGGCGGCCGGTACCGGGAGGGCGAGGACTACCGCGTCCTCCACCACATCCAGAACGGCTCGTACGGCGACGTCTTCTGCGTCCGGGATCAAACCACCGGGTTCAAATGTGCTGCCAAGAGGGTAAGCCCAGAACGAGTGAGTCATTCATTGAAAAAGAAAGTCCAGATGTGCACCACCCAGAGTCTCCTGCTCCTCGGCGCCGGCACGAGGGCCGAGTTAAAGTGACTGAAGCTCGTTGTTGTCCGCTGACCTCAGATCCCGCTGATTCACTTCAGCAGCGAGGAGGTGAGCGCATGGAGCGCTCTCAGCTCCGCTCGGGTCGTGGAGCTCTTCGGGGCCGTGAGGGAGGGCCTCGACGTGCTGCTCTTCATGGACCTGAAGCCGGGTAAACCCCCCTGGGCGTGGGCGGCACGATCCACGTTCTGACCAATGAAACGATAAGGAACTGACCACACCCTCTTCACCCGCAGCTTGTTTGGCTCAGCTCCTGAAGGAGATGAACGCCCTGCCGGAGGATTTGGCGCTGCACTACCTGCACCAGTCCCTGGGGGCACTAGAGCACCTGCACCACAGAAACATCCTCCACCTGGACGTCAAAGGTATGTTCTTGATGCTTTGGAGCTACAATTTTAAAAGTGAATTTTCTGAGGTACTTTCTGTAGTATTTGAGTATTTTAATTATATATTACTCATACTTGTAGTCAGTGTGCTAATTTTTAAGTTTATAAAACTATTTTTGAGGGTTACAAGGGAATGAAATGTATATTGTATATATATTTTTTTCTTTGTATGACATTACCTTGAGGGTTAATTAACTTAATTAATAATAATTTAGGATAATAATACATAGCCCTGGATAGACTGGCGACTTATCCAGGGTGTACCCTGCCTTCGCCCAATGACAGCTGGGATCGGTTCCAGCGCCCCGCGACCCTAAAGAGGATAAGCGGTTCAGATAATGGATGGATGGATGGATGGATAATAATACATAAGCATTGTGCTGCCGAAACCTTTTCAGTCATATACATGATGACTGAATAACACTACTAATGGAGGGTTTCTAACCCTTTACACAGACCCAATAGTAGATATTCTCTACTTTTAAGGCCTTTTACTTGTAGTGTGGTACCGTGGTGGAAGAAGTCCAGTAAAGCTGCTGGTCCCACTTCCCCGCTGTCGATACCTAATCCTGAACCGACACCTGGACCCTGAACCCTCAGTAATCCCCCCTGAGAGGGTTAAAGAGGACGGGGCTCACGCCGAACATCAAATGAACTCTTTAACTCAGACGTCCATGAAGGAGACGATGTTTCTCACTCTGTTTCACGCCGAGCGGCCGATGAAAAGCCGGCGCACTGAATCCGTGCTGATTTCCTTCCAGTGGACAACGTGCTGCTGTCGGCAGACTGCAGAGACACCTTCCTCTGTGACTTCGGCCTCTCGGAGACTTTAGACGCCGACGGATGGAGCGCCGACGCGTTCAGGGGTGAGTGAAGTCCACCGAGGTAAACGTCACATTAGATATTGATGTGTATTGATCTCACTGGGCTGGGTTACATTCATTAAATAGAAAGGTTCAGTGTGGAGGATTCAGTGGCAACGAGTTGGACTACGATGCCTTCAGGTCCCGTAAAGCATTGAAAGGCTCCTCTTGAAGAGGAACGCTCCCCAAGTAGATATGAGGAGCTCCTTATAGGCTAATGAAAACATAACAAGGTGATAATACACCAATGAAATATAGATATGAATACCCCCCCCCCCCCCTTCCCGAATGCTGCACACTGGCCCTTTAAGTAATAAAAAAAGAAGACAAAGTGCTATTTACACTGTTTTATGAATTTTGCTTTAATCAGATTTCACTATAATTATATTTTCTACTGAGAGAAATAAACATATTGGCAGAACACAGAGTACAAATGACTTGTACATATAGAATGAATAATGCTATTTATACCGCAATATCAACCTAAAGTTAGCTAATCAGTGTTAGCCACCGTTAGCTGCCGGTCATACCAGACCAGGTGAGGACGGAGGTAAAGTTACATAAGAGTCATTTTCTTATGCACATATACATACAGTGACACCTCTGGGCTCCTCCAGCCTCAGAAAGGTGTAAACGCCTCGTCAGCGTTTATTCAAACAGCCGCATCATCACCGGCTTGTGAATAAACGATGAACTCAGTGTTTGCCGACTCAGGAGCCGCCCTCCCCGGCACCGAGACCCACATGGCCCCCGAGGTGGCCCGGGGGGACCGGCCGTGTGCCAAGGCCGATGTGTGGAGCAGCTGCTGCATGCTGCTGCACATGCTCAACGGATGCCCCCCGTGGGTTCGATGCTACTCCCACCCGCTGTGCCTCCAGGTGAGTCTTCCTGAACGGAGACGTGAGACGTGCACCGAGGTCTCGCTCACCTTTTGTGTGTTTTCCAGATCGTCAACGAGCCGCCGCCTCTGTGGGAGGTGCCGTCCAACTGCAACAACTTCACGGCCAAAGTCTTCAGGGCCGGACTCCAGAAGGACCCGGACCGCCGGGCGCCGGCAAGGGAGCTCCGGAGGAAGACCACGAAGGCCCTCAGAGCAGGTGGGTCCATGTGCTACATGTTCAAGAATCCTCCTGTGACGTCATTTGTTTATTCTTTTTTTCACCGTATTCCTTGAACCGTGCAAATCGTGCAAGTAGTTTTTATGTAATTCTGCAGACGACCAGGAAAATAAAATAATATAAACCTCTTAGTGTTGGTACGAATATCAAGCAAGACTGGAACAATAGTACAACAAGCTTTTCGTAGAATTTATTTTTATAAAGGACTCAACAACCAGAACAGAAAACCACAGCTGAATGATCCCAACAATATTCATGGTATCATATTGAATGTTATTGAATATTGAGGTGCCTGATCATGCAAAGCTAAAAAGGTAAGCAGTAAAATTGTAAATTACATGTTTGACGTGAGCCAGACCTTTAAGTGAATCATACCACGGTCTGTGTGTTGGCGTTTATCTGGGTGTCCTCAACAGGAACAAATAAAGAGACTCGATGACAGTAAATAACGTGGTATAGTAAAGTACAAGAGGCCCAGGGTTGTGCCTTGAGGCACTCCAAGACTCTATTTTTGTGACTCGATTGTCAATATAATCTCAGAATTGTTTTTTAAGTATGAAAACAGGGTGAGACCCACCTTAACGTCGTCGCCACTTTACCTGCATCACTGAGGTCTGAACCTTCGCTCCCCAGTCGGCGGTCTGAGTCCCTGGTCCGTGCAAAGTGCCCGTGAGACGCTGCGGCATGACGAGGACACGCCCCTCTCTTTGTCCCCCGGGGTCCAGCCAACCAACCCGTCGGCCCAGATGTACTGGGTGAGCCCCTGGAGGACGACGGCGGTGGACGAGGACAGCGCCGGCTGGAGAGACGGAGACTCGGACCGAGACTCCGAGGCGGACTCCCTCAGCGGGGGGTGGGAGTCCCGGCCCAGACCTCTGCAGGACGAGTACTCTGCCAACGAAGAGGACTGGGACACCGGCTCTGACTCGGAGGTGGACATTTACATGGCAGAGGAGGAGCATGTGCAGGGTCCGTGGCTGAAGAGTGACAGGGACTACGAGGGGGACTGGGAGGAGGAGGAGGAGGAGGAGGAGGAGGAAGAGTGGGACTCCTCCGTGTCTACAGAGTACCTCCGGGCTCTCCGAGGCATTTTCCCTCTGCTGCAAAAAGGAAAACAGACCAATGACGGTTCATGGGGATCCGAACCAGAGCTGGAAAACCTCCGAGAAGGTGAGTCGGACCAACTCATCCAGAACCACATCGGCACCTCATCAGGATCCTGGTCTTCCAGTTTACTGAGCTTTGTCTTTAAGGGGAACTCACGCCCACTTTACTTAAATCTATAATGAATCAAAGGGTTGACCGGGGCTTATGCAGAGGGGTTTGTTCACACAGCATTCATAACCTCATTTATACACATTTTAGTACTACAAACATGGAGAAAATATAAGGATGTTTTGGGGTTTAATGGGAGCAGAGCTGATATTTTCTGATTCATGGAGTGATATGAAGAGATATCCCAAATTCCCTCTTTTGACTCTAATATGTAAACAAAAACAAGAATTTTGAACCGGACTTCATCCAATGATCAGATCAGTTCTGGAAATTGATGCTTCAATGTCAGTAATCATGGTGAAGTTTCTCACTGCATCCTTTCAGCCTATTATGGGATGGAAAGCAAGTCACTGGTTCTAAACTGCTGGTGTGTTGTCGCTCACTAGAGAGACCAGAGACCGCGGTCCAGACCCCGTCCCCCGAACCCCGAGACGACCCCCCGTCCTGTTTCAGCTGCTCGGACTCGTCCCAGATGGACGCCTCAGAGAAGGTGTGGGTGTGGGTGTGTGTGTGTGTGTGTGTGTGTGTGTGTGTGTGTGTGTGTGTGTGTGTGTGTGTGTGTGTGTGTGTGTGTGTGTGTGTGTGTGTGTGTGTGTGTGTGTGTGTGTGTGTGTGTGTGTGTGTGTGTGTGTGTGTGTGTGTGTGTGTGTGTGTGTGTGTGTGTGTGTGTGTGTGTGTGTGTGTGTGTGTGTGTGTGTGTGTGTGTGTGTGTGTGTGTGTGTGTGTGTGTGTGTGTGTGTGTGACCGTTCCCTGTGTATCCTCCTGCAGGAGTCCGGTCACTCGTCCGATGACCTGAGCTCCGGCGTCTTCTCCTCCAGCAACAGTCAGGCGGACGGACACCTGGAGTGGTCGGCCTCGGCCAATCAGCACGCCTCGTACTGCTTTGAAGGTGAGATGGCCGGACTGCAGCGCTCAGGTACGCGCCTGGTTGTTGTTGTTGTTTGGTTGTTGTTATTTACTGTTGTTCACTGCTCTGGCGCTCCAGGTGTGGACATCTGGATTGAGAATGTCCACGGTGAATGTCTGAGGATCCGGGAACGTCGGCAGGTCAAAGTGGGACACGTTGCCATCGGGATTAGTGATCAGGTAAGACATGGATGGTTATCTCTCCTGACCACCAGGGGGCGACTCCTCTGGTTGTATAGAAGTCTATGCTTCATGTGTTAAAGCTAGATGCGACTCCTCTGGTTGTATAGAAGTCTATGCTTCATGTGTTAAAGCTGCATTCTCTCTCCTGACCACCAGGGGGCGACTCCTCTGGTTGTATAGAAGTCTATGCTTCATGTGTTAAAGCTGCATTCTCTCTCCTGACCATCAGGGGGCGACTCCTCTGGTTGTATAGAAGTCTATGCTTCATGTGTTAAAGCTGCATTCTCTCTCCTGACCACCAGGGGGCGACTCCTCTGGTTGTATAGAAGTCTATGCTTCATGTCTTAATACCTGTATTCTCTCTCCTGACCGCCAGGGGGAGACGTTCTCTGGTTGTATAGAAGAAGTAAATGGTTTTAAATCTCTAGTTTTAAGTCTGAAACAAGATTATGTGACCCTTTTCAACACTTTCAATCAGCCGGAGGTTTGATTCCCAACGTCTCGTCTCTCATTGGCAGATCTCCGGGAAAGCCTTCACGCTGGAGACCCTGGACCGGAAGACTCTGTCCTTTGAGCAGGAGATCCGGGATCCCTGCCTGTGGCTGCGCTGCGTTCCCGCTCCGGACCGATGTCAGCGCTGGAGGTGGAGAGTCACCGACGGCAAGCTGGAACTCCGAGAATGAGGAAAAAAAAAAAACGTTTTATCCGTAAAAAAATGTTGCACTAATTTAGTCATTGATTGACACGTGGACGTGACAATGTGTAGATGTGCTGATATGGCTGGAAGTATAAATATGTGTATGAACATTCAATGATTTATGGATAATTTATTGTCATGATGCAACACCGGGACGCACAACGAAATTCAGACACATGACGGACATTCCTGAAGAGCATCTTCTGAATCGTTGCTCTCTGGCAGATAAAATGGCCGACATCTTCACATGATGTAAACACAGAGTCCAGCTCCTCTCGACCCACCTGGGTCCCTGATCCTGGACCCCGATGGATCCGGGTCTCTGTGAAGACCTGGGCTCAACCGTCACCCTCTGCTTACAGATAGCCAGGAGCATGCTGGGTAGTGGGGTAGCCTCGGGTCTTAGCTGGGTTAGCTTAGCTCTCCTCCCGGGGACAGTTTGTATGTTTATATTAATATAAATATATATATATATATATATATATATATATATATATATATAAAAACAGTATTAATTATTTTGATGTAAATACAAAAATGATGTATACTTATATAAATAATAATTGTATATATTTTCAAATATTATTTATATTCAAATAAATAATGTTTATAATTATATAAATATAAAGTAGGACAGCTGGGTTTGGTAGGGTCTTAGTGGTGATTTAATCAGTATCATGTGATTTTAAAGCTGATTTTCTCTGTAAAGGTGATTTTTCTGTTTTATCTTTTCTTTTATCTCCTCTTTGTCTCCCAGTAATCTGAAGTGTGTCATGTTCCTCTTTTTAAAATGCCGTTCAGAGCGAAGCTGCTTAAAAACAAATAACTGTAATGAGACACGAGCCCTCAAGACTTTAATACTTGAACGTTACATTTTCTATCTTAATAAAAAACTAAATCAACCTCTGAGGCTTCTGACCGCCTTCACTCAGCTGATGGAAATGTTGTGGACCTCCAGAAGTTTACAACATAATAAAGAAAGAAGGTTCATGTGACGGCATCACATGGGAGCCGCCTCTCATCACGTGATCAAGTCACGTGACCAGACTCACGGCTTTCAGACATTTCAGATAAATTCTCATGTCGGATTTTCATTGAGAAATTTATGAATTATTACAGATGTTCAGCCAACTGTGAAGACTGAGGTCTGGAATATGTTTTGTTATTTTAGGACACTGAAGAGTGATTATAGTATTAAACATTTAGAGGACTTTGTTCTCTATATATTTAATATATACTGTCTTTAGCCTGCTTATGTAAATAAATCTGTATTTTGAGTTTTTAGTCGGAGCTTTTTCCACCATCGTGGGAAATAAAATGCTAAAAATATTTAAAATATATATATATTTTTATGAGTTTTTGGTGTCTGTTCAACGTGTTTCCTGGACTCAAACTCGTAGTTTTTCTCTAAATCGGTCTTGTTTTTCTCCTTTCAGAGGACGTTTGAGGAATGTGGAGGTCAGGTAGCTCCGCCTACAGTTAATATTTAAACAGGCCCGCCTTCTGTTAGCAACAGTTTACTCTGGTTTCCTTTCCTGGCCTCAACATCACCACTTCTCAACCCTAAAACATGATTATTAATCTGCAGATTTCAAGCCTTCTGCCCTGAGACATAACAAGCAGCAGGACTCATGATCCGCGGCCCGGCGGCTCGATGCCGGCCGGTTAGTCTGAAGCGTCTCTGTTGGCCTGCAGGTGTCCGGTAGCTCGGCAGCAGTATGTCAACACAAAGCAGAACAAGGCCGAGCCCGAACAAGGCTGAGCGAGCAGGAACAAAGAGAGGACTCATGTCAGTTGTGCAATAAAGTTAGGAGTCAAGTTCACTTTAATTAGAATTAAATATCCAATATATAAACATATCTCAACGGGCTTCATATTCGCCCTTTATGTCTGTATGAGAAGTTATTAGTTATTTATGTTAGAAGAATAAAAGCCGAAAGAATAAATGAGTCCACATGCTGCTGATCCAGGAGGCTTTTTACAGAGTTTATTTATCTGAAGGATTTTATCAACACATAAAGGAATCACAAATCACAAAGTTTTACCTGAACAGGAAGTAGATAAACACTCATCAGACTAATGGTGTATAAAGTACAATATGTACCTCTCAGGTGTAGTACAATAAAAAGTACAATATGTACCTCTGAGATGTGGTAGAAGTACACAGTCTTATGAAATGGAAATACTCCAGTAAAGAACTGGGAAAGCATGTCTCCATGGCGCTGCCGACATGGACAGACTGCTGCTGCCTGGCTGGAGGCGCTGCAGGCCCCGTGTGGCTGCACCGTGGCCCCTTGTGGCTGCACGGTGGCCCCTTGTGGCTGCACTGTGGCCCCCTGTGGCTGCACGGTGGCCCCTTGTGGCTGCACTGTGGCCCCTTGTGGCTGCACGGTGGCCCCTTGTGGCTGCACTGTGGCCCCCTGTGGCTGCACTGTGGCCCCTTGTGGCTGCACGGTGGCCCCTTGTGGCTGCACCGTGGCCCCCTGTGGCTGCACCGTGGCCCCCTGTGGCTGCACGGTGGCCCCCTGTGGCTGCACTGTGGCCCCTTGTGGCTGCACCGTGGCCCCTTGTGGCTGCACTGTGGCCCCTTGTGGCTGCACTGTGGCCCCCTGTGGCTGCACTGTGGCCCCTTGTGGCTGCACGGTGGCCCCTTGTGGCTGCACTGTGGCCCCCTGTGGCTGCACCGTGGCCCCCTGTGGCTGCACCGTGGCCCCTTGTGGCTGCACTGTGGCCCCCTGTGGCTGCACCGTGGCCCCCTGTGGCTGCACTGTGGCCCCTTGTGGCTGCACCGTGGCCCCTTGTGGCTGCACTGTGGCCCCCTGTGGCCCCTTGTGGCTGCACTGTGGCCCCCTGTGGCTGCACTGTGGCCCCCTGTGGCTGCACTGTGGCCCCTTGTGGCTGCACGGTGGCCCCTTGTGGCTGCACCGTGGCCCCTTGTGGCTGCACTGTGGCCCCCTGTGGCCCCTTGTGGCTGCACTGTGGCCCCTTGTGGCTGCACTGTGGCCCCCTGTGGCTGCACTGTGGCCCCCTGTGGCTGCACTGTGGCCCCCTGTGGCTGCACTGTGGCCCCGCACTGAAACAACAGCTCTGCATACCTTTGGCCTCACAGCCTGATGATGCACTCATGAGGAAACAAAACATCAGTCACCTTCTCTCACGCTGCATGATGATCCCATGTGAGAAGAGCGTAACCCACCAGTCAGTCAGGGAGGTAAAAGCTGGTAAAAGCTGTTGAATGTTGTGTCTTTTTCTGCACTGTGGCTGAAACTTGAGTCTATCTGAGTGCGGTTCACTTCCTCGACATTTTGTGCAATGAGCACGCCATGGATGAGCGCAGGGGATCAGCCGACGCTGTGATTGGCCCGCGTGACAACAGGGGGCGGGTCTTTAGGCGCGCCAGCCGCGCTGTGATTGGAGCAGCTTCCATAGTGGGAAGCCCCCCCCCCCCGTACGCCGGCGTCTCCCCGGTTGCGCAAGACGCCATTTTGGAGTGACAGTGAAAAGATAACGGAAAGATCGAGAAGCTGTCTTTCTGAAAAAAAGGTAACAACCCGCACAAACGCGCTGTTTTTCGGCTCAAAAAACCGTCACGTCGCGTGGACCGACTGCCGCCGCGTGCGAACGGCTCGCTTTGGCCGGCGGTTAAGCCCGACGTCACGGTGTTCTCTACCGTTATGTGACGCGGCAATTAGCTTAGCTAGGACCGCGGCGAGCTGTAAAGCAGGTTCCCGTTTTCTCCCGTAAACCGACGGATCAAAAAAAAGGCAGTTTAACGAAATCACGGGACTCGAAATGAACCGAGCGTGTCGACGTTAGACGTGTCGCCGTAAAATGTGCTTTTTTCCCCTTCTCGCCCCGTTAGCATCCGCGGATCTCCTGCGTTGCCGCCAGTAGCTCGCGAGCTAACGAGCCGAAAGCATCCGCCCTTCGTGACGTTAATCGGCTTCTTTGCTAAATAACCGTGGTACCGGCGACCTGTCAGCGGCGGTTCACGGGTCCACCCGCGGGGTCTCGGCCGCAGCCGGCCGTGGGGGCCCTGGCCGGGGTCTCGTGACGGCTCTCACCCGGGTGCTCGGGGACCAGCTGGAACGGGCCTCTGCTTATCGGCCGGCTTGATCCGGGTTAGCGGACCGCTCGTGTCCTTCCACCGTGCTTCACTCGGTGGTTCGGGGTGTCATCGCGTCCCCGGGAGCCGGGGACCGGTTGTGACTTTATCGGACTAAAGCAGCTTAAAAGTCTCTATTGTAGGAGATGAATTACGAGATGACGTTAAAATGAATGTAGGAATGTTTTAGCTCGTTTTTTTTCAAAATTATTGTTTATGACGCAATTTGAGGGTTACACGTGTGATTAAAATATATATATTGTATATATATTTTCTTTTATATCCAACTATCCTGAGTTACTTCATTTAGGATAGGAAGATATAAGCATTATGCTTCTGCCTATACATTGTCAATCATATTGTATATCAGCTTTACTCATGACATGAATAAAACATGAATACTACGACTAAAATACTAAAATCTTCCTTTTACTCAACCGAATATTCAGCTGTCATCAACCTGCAGTGGTGAAAGAAGTATTTTTAATATTTTACTTGAGTAAGCATAACAATACTACAGTTTGAAAACACTCAGTTACAAGTCCTGCATTCAATATCTTATCATATTCACTATATTTCTTATATATATGAAATATGTTATGTAAGTTGATTATACTTATTGATGTTCACCACTTCAATGTTGGTGCTGGTAAAAGTAAGGCTAATTATAAATACCTAAAATGCTGCTGTGTATCTTAATCACATAGATTATCATCTTGTATTAATTTATTTGATTTTTTTGCTTTAATAATCTGCATCAACAAAGTAACCGGTAATTGAAGTTTTTAATACTTGTAGATTTAAAGTACAATATGTCCTCCACGCAGTAGAAGTGTAAAGTTGCCGTACATTGAAATACTCAGATTACAGTACAGGAGGAATGCCGTCAACCTGTTGTGTTTGCTTATGGCTGCCATTATGAGCTGGGTCTCTGTGACGGGTCTGGATGGTCCAGTTATGAACCCTCTGGTCTTCCTCCTCTCTCCACAGCTTCGTCACCATGGGGAATGTATTCACGAGCTTATTCAAAGGCCTGTTTGGCAAAAAAGAGATGAGGATTCTCATGGTGGGGCTCGACGCTGCTGGAAAAACAACCATCCTATATAAACTCAAGCTCGGAGAGATAGTCACCACCATTCCCACCATTGGTACGGATGCCGTTTGTTGTTGTTCCTCCATGTTGTGTATGGGGCTGGGTGAAGATGGTTATTCTATGGTCAAAATGATACCAAGACTTCCCTATTTACTAGCCTGTACTTTGGAAAATGTAATCAGCTGTGCACGAGTACAGTCGAAATGATCTGATTCTACTTGGAGGACCATTGAAACATAATAATTCATACCCAGCCCCATTTATCTTGAAATACTTTGAACTAGAGGTCTACATTTTGAATTACATGTATATGAATAAAGCTGCTTAACTGGTTTGGATATCGATACTATGACACGTCATTCAGTGACTCACCCGTCTCTTCTCCTCCTGTCCAGGTTTTAACGTTGAAACTGTAGAATACAAGAACATCAGCTTCACGGTGTGGGACGTGGGCGGTCAGGACAAAATCAGGCCGCTGTGGCGCCACTACTTCCAGAACACTCAAGGTGAGGAGCTGTTGGCGTGCAGCGCCGCCCAGAGGTGGCCTCGTTGGTGCATAAACAATGAGCTGAGGATTGGTCAACCAGTGACTCAGGCACTATTGTTCACAGGGCTTATGCCGTGACTCATGTGAAGACGCTCTCGTGTTTCCTTCTCATGATGCAACCCGGGTGAACGTTCTCAACTCAACTGGCGTTTTGGGTATTAGTTTTGAAATGAGTCGTTTCCTGCAGATTCAGCTGATTGAGCGGATCCACCAAGACACCGCTCAGCTTTAGCTTCTCCCCGTTTCCCTCGAACGCACCAGGCGAACATCCAGCTGCAGCAAACGACGCCGTCCACACGTCGAGCAGCCAAGTGTGAAATTGAACGTGTGAACCCGTCCCTTTGGTGACGATGGTTAAATACAGCATCGTTAATAATTATATGAAGAGTATTTTAGAAAGCTGCTGTTCCCAGCATGTAAAGATGCTGATGCTCGGCTCCCAGCATATTCATACACACCCAGTGAAATATCAAACTAAATATGAATCTCAGAGGTCACTAGATGATTTAAAGGATAAAACATTTAAAAAAGGAGATTATTTTAAGTTTTCACGGAAAATACTCTCACCTGATATCATTAAAATAATCTGAAGTTAAAGATATCACTCTAAAATATAATAATCTTTGATGAGTTCACAAGTACTCGCCGCCTCGTTACTATGAGAACTACGGGCCTAAATACCTCAACAACCAATGGCAGCAGATACTCCGTCCTGTTTTGGACCTTCTCAACTCTGATTGGCCGAAAGAATCAGCCGGTCCTCTAAAAGAACCTCAACAAGACGTGTAAAATAAGTGAGGTACTTTTTGTATTCTCTTGCAGTTTAGAGCGTGAAAACACGACGACACCGTTTGGGTCAGCTGACCATCCTCAGAAACAATAACTGAGGCTTGACGTTGGGTTTAGAGTGCTGAACACATCACGGTTTGCTCATAACTTGTTTGCTCTACGGTGACGAGCGAGCCTGAACCAGGAAGCTGCTCCGCTTCACGACGCTTCAAACAGAATAGTCACCAAGTGACAGTTTATCCTGAAGGCTCCGTCTACTCTTGATACCTGAGCTGAGTTTAAATATCCAATTTGTCCGCGTAATCCCCAAATACCTTTGGGTTATTAATTATGGTAATTGCCTCGTACCAACCAAACTCTTCCACATGAATGTTACGCTGCTTAACGAGTCAAAGAGACTCGTTAAGCAGCGGGAACGATCTGTACAGGAATAAATTATCAGGGGAACAAAGTCACGGGTTTTGAGCTGCGAGGAAGAAGAAAGAAAAAAAGCTTCAGAGCGAGAAGATAAGCGGTCAGGATTCAACACTGTGTTCTGCATGCAGGGCTCATCTTCGTGGTGGACAGCAACGACAGGGAGCGGGTGAACGAGGCGAGGGAGGAGCTGTCCAGGATGCTCGCCGAGGACGAGCTCAGAGACGCCGTGCTGCTCGTTTTTGCAAATAAACAGGTGAGCGGCCATTTCCTGTCTGCACCTCTTTGGGTTGTTCGACACCGCTGTTAGAGGTGATGCCAGAACTGATCTGGTCATGGGCTACAAACCATGTGCCTCATATCGACCGGAGGAGCGCTAGTTAGCGTTAGCCGCTAACATTAATCCAGTTCATAAAATGGATATGAGCGATGCATTTCCATCAGACTTGTGTTGCTGACCGGCTGCGTCTCCTCCTCAGGATCTCCCCAACGCTATGAACGCCGCTGAGATCACAGACAAGCTGGGCCTGCACGCCCTCCGCCAGCGCAACTGGTACATCCAGGCCACCTGCGCCACCAGCGGGGACGGGCTGTACGAGGGCCTGGACTGGCTCTCCAACCAGCTGAAGAACCAGAAATGATCCATTCCAACAGTTTTTTTTGATTGATTTTTTTGTTTTGTTTGTTGTTTATTTCTCTCTGTTTCAACACAGCGGCAGCACCGGACCCAGACCCCCCCCCTCCCCTCTTTTCCACCACCCTCATCACCCATCTAACCCCCCTCCCACCACCACTGACCCCCCACACACAAATCTTCAACCCCAGCTCTTTCTTTCAAGAACTTCCTTCACCCCTCCCTCCTGCTTTCTGCCCTCGTCAGTACACTCGGGGCTGTAGCCTGTGCTGCTTGTGTGTGTGCGTGAGTGTGTGAGTGTACCGTGTGTGTTCAGCGAGAGTGTGAGTGTGTGTGTGTGTGTGTGTGTGTGTGAAGGCGTCTCTGTGTATGTTGGCTGGGATTGGGAGTAACCCTGGCGTGCCTTTTACACACCTCCTGTGGAATCAGCAGTCTGGTTTTCAAGCCCCTATCTCCATCCACCAAACTCAGCCTCTGCCCCACTCAGCCTCCCCCCCTCCCCACTCCAAGTCTTGCACGGCCCCCCTCCTCCCCACCCTTACTCTCCAGGGGAAGCATGGTTTTCATACGGCAAAGAAAGAGCAAGGGTGCAAGCCCCCCTCCCCCCCGCCGCCTTCCTCCTGTAGTATATATATCTGTTAACTAGAAATGTTCACCTGATGTAGACTGAATGCTAAATGTTCATTTTAAAGCTCCTTTTTTGATTTTGAACCCTCAAACCCACCAGTAAGAGATTCAGTAAATTGCATCTTAACCTGTATCAGGTCGAAGCAAATCAAAAAACAGGAAAAGGACAAAAAACAACAAGAAACGCCCATCCTCGATCATTCTGGTGTCATTTGAAAATCATGCTGTTTGTTTTATTATTATTATTATTATTATTATTATTATTATATTGGAATATAACAGATTATTCTTAGCAATGGTTCTCCAATGAACACTACCTTTCTCCCCCCCCCCCCCCCCTCCAGCAGGTGAGACTGTGAAGCACAAAGCAAGCCAATTAAAACTAATTAAATTAGAATCTGAGAGTATATGCAATTCTTGTCAAAACATTTTTTGGGGGGAAGTTAACATTTGAATTCTCTTGATTAAATTGGATTTCCGGCACAACGAGTCCTCCCGAGAACAAAGACGAGGTGGCGGGTCAAACCCGGCCTCCGGCGCCCAACCCATCCACAAAGCTTCACTCGTTGTTCCTTTACAGACGTTACATGTTGGTTTTTGGTTTTCTCTGTAACTAGTTTTAGCGTTTCTATTTGTACTTTGACTGCTGAACCAAATGCATTTTCGAGCAGTTCGACAAATCCTGTGTGAACGTAGTGAATCCCGGACAGGCTGAAGAGGGTCTCCTCACCAACGGTTGGCAGTTTTACTTTGAAAATCTGAAGCGGCGTCCGGCCGTTCCCGGTCAGGCTGAAGGTGACGGAGCGGCATGAAGGCTCTCTAACTGTGAACGGTCCTCCACGACTGAAGACACCTGGAGGAGCGGGCGCCTCGCCGGGCGTACAAACAAACAAACAAACAAACGCAGCGCGGGGGTTAAGCTGGCACTTCTGTCGAGAATGATTGTAAATCTGTAACGTTCCCCTGTAAACTGTTTCTGTGGGGATTTCCTGAACACATTAATAAACATGATTTGATCCAACGCCTCGCTGGAAACATGCTTTAATTTCCTACTTAATACAACAATCATACAACAGATTTAATCTGAATCTGCAAAGTTACTAATGTAAGTAGATAAGTGTAATATTGAGATGTAGTAAACACTTATAAACTTAAGTAAAGTACCTCAATAGTACTTAAGGTACTTGAGTAAATCTACTTCAGGTAATAAAGTAAAAGTTCATTCTGGTTTAAGTAAAGAAAAACAAGTTGTTACCAGATTCAACCACTAGATGGAGACAAGTAGCTCTCAGTACAAATACATGTACAAATACACTACATGGTTTAATCGTGTCGATAGTCAAAGCAGAATACAACTCTAAAGTTAGATATATAAATACATATATATATATATATATATTCTCAAAATAATGTAATGTATTTGTTGATTATGTTGTAGTATTAATCTGAATTTCTAAAATATTCAGTAGGAAGTTTAGTGCAGAACAAAAGTACAATATATTGCCTCTGGATTGTAGTGAAGTATAAGTACTTCGTAAGTAAGTACCTCAGAGCAATACTTAAGTAAATGTACCAACGTTAAAACAACAGTACATGAAAAGAACATGAACCCGGAAGTTGTACACACGCGCACGCACGTACGCATTTATTTGAACCCACTAACCTGCAAACCGCCTCCGTGAAAGTGGGGGCGGGGCTTAGCGCGCACACCTGACGGACTGGCCCCGCCCACCCCAGGCTCCCCTCTCAGGTAATAATTGTTGGCGCTAAGCGCGCGCGGCGTCTTGTTCGTAAAACAACGGAGGCTCCACCCGGCGTGTTAGCACGATGGCTGCCCGCTGAACGGCCCCGCGGACCTCACGGACTTTACCGGCACATTCTGTCTCCTCCCGGCGACGCTGACAAGGTAAGTCAACAGGTGCAGGCGGCGTGTAGCCGCCATTACCTGCTGCTTAGAGAGAGAGAGGTTGCAGCCGAAGTTAGCCGAATGTGTCTTTGAGTCAGAGTCGAGTTTACGAGAGCGAGTTAAGGTCAACGGAGTTGTATCCAGTGAACCGGAGTACATTTATGTATTTGTACGACGAGGTTTTGGCGCTCTTTTGCTTTTAGGCTCTGAACTAGCAGTTCGTCTGTTTACAGGAATCGCCTAAGTGATGCATTATAAACCAAAGAACAGTTCTTCACGTACACTTTGAGGTTTGAGCTGGACTTTAGGTTCCCTGCAGCTGTCTGGTACTCAGCATGTGGTCTAGGTCTCAGGTGAGCCGTTTGCAGGAGGACTGTAGTGTGGATCTCAAAACCAGGCCAGATATCTATAACTATGATAATAGTTGCCTGATGGCAGTTATGATGCTGAAACATATTGTCAGACATGTTAGAGGTTAATTAATAATTGTAATCAGTTAATCAGGTAAATAAATGCCAAGTTTTCACTCATAATATTCTAGGTTGAGGATTTCCTGCTTTTCTTTGTCTTATGTAACATAAACTGTTTGGATTCAGAACAGACGAGCTATATGAATCATATTGGGTTCATTAGATGGTGTTTTTCACTTTGCTCTTATATTTAAAGACTAAGATAATCACCAGATGAATGTAAAAATCAACTAGATAATAATCATAGATTTCTGTCGCTCTCTTTTCTAACTACTAGAACTAAAGGCAACCGTTTAGATAATTAATATTTTAATAAAGCAGAAGTCCAGACTTTATTTCTCTGTAAACCGGTTAGTTTGTTTGTTAGTCGGTCAGAGACGTCACTCTGGAAACGTGTGACGTCGTGAATTTAATTGCACAATGAGATGATTAATCCAAAAAACACAATCAACAGATGAGTGCAATTAAATAATAATATCCGGGACATTCCACGTTGCAATAACAAAGGTGTGTGTGTGTGTGTGTGTGTGTGTGTGTGTGTGTGTGTGTGTGTGTGTGTGTGTGTGTGTGTGTGTGTGTGTGTGTGTGTGTGTGTGTGTGTGTGTGTGTGTGTGTGTGTGTGTGTGTGTGTGTGTGTGTGTGTGTGTGTGTGTGTGTGTGTGTGTGTGTGTGTGTGTGTGTGTGTGTGTGTGTGTGTGTGTGTGTGTGTGTGTGTGTGTGTGTGGTTTCAGTCTGAAGGCTCTTCGTGTAAACTGCCATTACGTCATCGATGAAAAACAACCGCGTCACATTTCATTTCTCCAGATTAACAAACGAGAAGAAAACACGTTGAGTCACTCTGCTGTCTGGAAATAGACTTTGTGGCGCAGAGCCAGAGATACTTCGAAACTACATTTACACGCGCACACATGCACGTGCGTGAGGTGTTGTCTAAATATACAACTTGTTTCAAAAGCTGACATAAATAGTGTAAATTGTGATTAAAATACTACAAATAAGTGTTTTTTTAGTTGATTAGAAGATTATTATTATTTTTTGGTCATTTATTCTTTTGTCCATAAAACTTTGAGCTTTAAGTTTCTTTGATTTGTTGTACAAACAGAATGCTTTTTTATTTGTTTGTCCTTCATTTGACTTCTGAGACAAACAAAAGAACAAAGATGCAACTCTACAAAGAGAAGAAATGAAGATAATTTAGAAAGGAAATCTGAAAATAGTTTTGTTTTATAAACCTTTGCTGCAGATTTAATGTGTACAAACTGTCTTAAATATTTGAGTTTTGTCTGCTATGAACAAATCATTAGTATTTGTCTATTTAATAAAATACATAAACATAAGTGGTGTAAGGTTAAGTTGCATTATGATGCGTTCAGGCTCCGCTCAGTGAACATGACTACTGGCTGAAAGTAAATTCTAACGTTCTCATGATACGTTCACATTAATCTAGTAAATGTGTGCACACAAGACCTAGTGAAATCCAAACAGTGATATAAATCTGTATCAATAATTCAATCTATAAAAGTTCCATTTCTCTCTTTCCTTGTGATCCGTTGCTCGGCTACTGAACCCTGAAGTAAACCCAGTAGTATTTATCCTCCTGTGTAACTGAAGTCTCTCCGTTTCGCTCGTCAGGACGGAGCAGCCGGGTGGTTTCGAGGCCGAGCGCCGGACTCCGCCCTCCCCTCCGGCGGCCATGATGGAGGTTGCCGGCCCCTGGACTGAGGTGTTCGAGGGGGCGGAGCCGCTGCTGGGGGGCTCCACGAGGACGCTGGCGCCCCCGGTGGCCGGGTCCCCGTCCATCAGGCGCTCCCAGCCCATCCTCATCACCGTGAACAGGTACGAGGCACGTGCACGTCCACGTGCACGGCGGACGTGAGTCAGCCCGACTCGAGGTGGATGTTGACTCCAGGCGGTGACGCCTTCAGGCCGAAAGTCCTCCGACCGGTGGAGACGTTTCCGTGGAGACGAGATAAGACCCGAGTAATAAAACTGAGATTTGACCCGAAGACAAAGATGATGTCATCGCCTCTAAAGCAATGTGGTTAAATACATGATAAAGAAGAGAAAGCATCCTGGTTGAACATTATGTAGAAACTGGCTTCATTATGCAGCAGATCAGATCTGAGGTCAGTTCTAATCTGTTTAAAATCCACTGAAGAGCAGCGACCACGACTCAAAGGCTGAGATCACCGAGCCATGAGCTACTGATGAAGACGTGCACGTTTACAGCTGCAATCATCAGTTTTTATTAAAAGTCCTAACGAAGGCTTTACATACTGTAGGAAACTATAATACTGACAGAAAAAAAGCTCAGAATAAAAAGGAAAGACATCTATAAGAAATGGTGCATTTGTTTGGGACTATTTTCAGCGGCGGATGAAGACATTGAAGTCCCGGCCTTCTCTGTTGTTGAGCTGTATCTGTACATTTATGTGTCCGTAACCCTTTCAGGGCCCCAGGCTCCTCCTCCTCCTCCGTCCCCTCCATCCCGAACCCGTTCCCGGAGCTGTGCAGCCCGTCCAAGTCTGCGGTGCTCGTCGGTTCGCTTCCCCCGCCGTCCACCAACAAGCACGTGAGTGTTGAAGTCCAGATGAGAAGTGCGGGTCAGGTGGTCACTTTACTTCCTGTCCATGTCGAGTCTGAAGGCTATGGAAGACCATTACCGCCAATAACAGGAAAAAATAAGTTTAAGAATTAGCTGTGATAGTAAAAATATCCTCATGGGAAATCAAAATTATGAGATACAAAGTCCAAATTATAAATTGCAAAGTCGAAATTATGATTAAAAATAAATAAACCTTCGTTTTTTTTTAAATCATAATTTTGATTTCTTTATCTCATAATTTCCCACGGGGATTAATTTGTTATCGCAGCTAAATGTTCATCTTATTTTTTTCTTTTACTGTCATGATGAGCTTCCACAGCAACAGTTTAATTCCTTTCACTTCACTACAACGCTTTTAATAATCGAATTTTATCGATTTTAGCGATTCGTTGTTGCAGCCCTAAATAATAATAATACATAATAATAATAATTCTGACACATCATTAATCAAAGAGTTTGAGCTGTTTCACCGCCGCCCTCTTTTCTTTAATAAAGGGTCTGCGGAGCATCGAACCCTCGAGCGTTTGATACGGATCGGCAGACTCGTGACTCTAATAAAACCAGTGACTGGTCTCCTCCTCTAATAAAACCAGTGACTGGCCTCCTCATAAAACCAGTAAAGAAGTGGAATGTTCTGCTGTCGGCACTCGTCCGACCAGTCGGGACTCGTCACTTGCCGTCTGGCGGCCGCTGGTTTTGCTGCCGGGCCGGTTGGTTCTCTTTCTTTCTTTAACCCAGTTCAGAGCGCCGTCCCTTTAAATCTGATGGTTTCTGTTACTGTCGCTTTAAATCTGATGGTTTCTGTTACTGTCGCTTTAAATCTGATGGTTTCTGTTACTGTCGCTTTAAATCTGATTGTTTCTGTTGCTGTCGCTTTAAATCTGATGGTTTCTGTTGCTGTCGCTTTAAATCTGATGGTTTCTGTTACTGTCGCTTTAAATCTGATGGTTTCTGTTGCTGTCGATTTAAATCTGATGGTTTCTGTTGCTGTCGCTTTAAATCTGATGGTTTCTGTTACTGTCGCTTTAAATCTGATGGTTTCTGTTACTGTCGCTTTAAATCTGATTGTTTCTGTTGCTGTCGCTTTAAATCTGATGGTTTCTGTTACTGTCGCTTTAAATCTGATGGTTTCTGTTACTGTCGCTTTAAATCTGATTGTTTCTGTTGCTGTCGCTTTAAATCTGATGGTTTCTGTTGCTGTCGCTTTAAATCTGATTGTTTCTGTTACTGTCGCTTTAAATCTGATGGTTTCTGTTGCTGTCGCTTTAAATCTGATGGTTTCTGCTGCTTTCTTCACTCGACGACAAACCTGTGATGTCAGGTGACCTCATGACCCCGAGAGAAAGAAGAAGAGACGTCTCTTAAACCTCGAGGTGTCGAGGCCTGTTGTCTGCCTGCCTCCTATGACAGGTTCTTGGCTTCTCTCCTCAGTCGTGTTGATGTGAAGCCAACACCAGCTGTGAGGCGCTGGCTGTGAACTCTTTATTATAATTTGAGATTATACTTTATTTTAGAATGTAACAATGATGCTTTCACATAATATTTGTTACATAATATCCATGCAGCCGGATATCACCAGATCTTTAATGTCTGCCCTCTCCTCTGCTCATGTTTCCAGCTGATCAAGGTGTACGGCGAGGACAGCCACAGCCGCTCGGTGTGGGTGTCCCGCGGCGCCGCGGCCCGGGAGGTCTGCCAGGCGCTGGTCCAGACGGCCCACTGCAGAGACCAGGAGAACTGGGCCCTGCTGGAGCTGCACCCCACGCTGGGCCTGGGTACGACCGGCCGGACCGCCGCCGCTCACCTGGTGCGGGGGAACCGTGACTTCATGAAATGTTTCTGCCGCCCCTGCAGAGAGATGCCTGGAGGACCACGAGGTCGTGCTGGAGGTCCAGGCCACCTGGTCCCTCAAGGGAGACACCAGGTTCGTGTTCTGCAAAAACTACGCCAAGTACGAGTTCTTCAGGAAGCCGACGGTACACAGTGTGTTGAGTATCACACACACACACACACACACACACACACACACACACACACACACACACACACACACACACACACACACACACACACACACACACACACACACACACACACACACACCTGCAGCACAAACACCAGTATACCCATAAATACCCAAAGTTCCCAGGTGCCTCCAGGCTCCTCCTCCTCCATCGACGATATCCTGGTTTCAAAGTGTCGACTGCACTCTGACCCTTCGTTGCTCAGCCAAATGGGAGCTTCCACGGGTTGGAACAGCCAATGAGAGTCCGCGTTGAAAGGCAGTGCCCGCCCCTCTGCTGCTGACCAACGCTCCTCGTACGGTATTGTTATAGAAAGTGAGCTGAGGGGTTCGGCTGATCCCAGTTTGTAGTTTTTCTTTAATGTTCAGCAGGAGTGACGGCGCTCCTCTTCCTCTTCGGCGCACCTGAAGCCTGAAGCGCTCGTGGTTCTGGCTCAGGAGACTCGTGCCGCTCTGCAGGCGTTAAACGCTGCGAATGGCGGCAAACCACAACAATGGCCGTCTGTCCCGCCCCTCCTTGCATAACTGACCAGATGACATGATTGACAGGTTGTGTGCCAGGGCAGACACGCCGCCTCCGGGTGTTTCATTACAGCAGCTCTGGATCCAGACCGAGAACTGGTTTTGGTGTGTGTGTGTGTGTGTGTGTGTCTGTGTCTCTAACCGCGTCACGTGATCGATGCAAACAGGATGCAAAGCGACGCCCAGTTCAGGGCTTACTGCTAAAGTCTGGAGACATGAGCGTCTTTACTCTGCAGAGTTTTTTCCTTTAAGCGTCTCAGAAATAAATAAATAAAACCAGAGCTGGAGGTGTTTTGTTCCAAAGATCTTCAGTTTACGATCTCATTCAAAGAAAAGCAACATTTGTCACCTGCTTAATTTAAATAAATAAAAGAAAAATCCAAATTCTTGACAGTAATTATTCGGAGCCGAGCACCTTTTTAACAGGAAGCCGGTGCCTCCTCTTCCTCAGCTCTTCTTCCCGGAGGCCATGATCTCCGACAGCGCTGACGTCACCAAAGGGATGACGTCATCGGAGCTCATCCAGGTGAGTCTCAGCCGCCCCATAATTCATATTTCATCTTTATCCATATTTATGTTCCTCTGTATCGGTCTAACAGTGGTCTTGTGTCCTCAGAACCTGCTGCGGTCCGGGACCTGTCCAGAGATTCAGGGCTTCCTGCAGGTCAAGGAGCCCAGCCGCAAGTCCTGGAAGAAGGTCTACTTCTTCCTGCGCCGCTCCGGACTCTACTGCTCCACCAAAGGCTCCTCCAAGGTCGGGGGTTCGAGTCCCACTTCTAAAAACGGTTAAAACACCCCACTGCGTTCTCTCAACGTGTGTGTGTGTGTGTGTGTGTGTGTGTGTGTGTGTGTGTGTGTGTGTGTGTGTGTGTGTGTGTGTGTGTGTGTGTGTGTGTGTGTGTGTGTGTGTGTGTGTGTGTGTGTGTGTGTGTGTGTGTGTGTGTGTGTGTGTGTGTAGGAGCCTCGACACCTGCAGTACGTGGCTGATCTGGATGATCTGAACGTTTACACGGTTGTGAACAGTCGTAAACTGTACAGCGCGCCAGCGGACTTCACCTTCTGCATTAAGGTCAATAAATGTATATGTATAATTACTATATAAGTACGATTTTCTTTTTTAATAGAAAAAATCTATAGATTTATTTTATATGGATTTTTTTTAATAGAAATAAAATATCTAGATTTTATTTTTATAGAAAGAAATTCTAGAGATTTTGTATTTTTGTTTAGAAAAAAAAAATATAGAGTTTTTTTTTTTTTTTTTTTGCAGGGTTCCAGAAACCCGCTCCGAGTTCAGGACCTGAAGATCTTGTGTGCCGAGAACGAACAGACTCGGACCTGTTGGACGTCGGCGTTCCGGCTCTTCAAGGTCTCGTGTGTTCACATCAGAGTTTAACTCAACGTGTTTTCTTTAATGTTAAATAAAAAATAATAATGTGTGTGTGTGTCCGTCTAGTACGGGAAGCAGCTCCAGTCCAACTACCAGTTATCAAAGTCGGCCCCGAGGAACCTGGAAGGAATCGAGCGGGCGGACGTGAAGGTGAGCGCCCCGTCGGGTCAGGTGACTTCGGGTCACGTGACCTGAGCTGGTTCTGACGGCTCTTCTCTTTAAACTCTCGTCCGTGTCTCTGAGCAGTCGAAGTCCGAGGCGAGTCTGGTGGCCATGGACTTCTCAGGGAAGACCGGAGGACGGGTCATCCAGAACCCCACCGAGGCCCAGAGCGCCGAGAGGGAGGAGGGACAGGCCTGGAGGGTGAGGAGGGGGAGGATGGGGGAGGAGGGGGAGGGGACGAGGAGGGATTTAACAAACCAGATTTCATGTTTAAGGAGAAACTGAAGGGATGTTTCTTCTTCTTCAGAGGAGAGAAGCTCTGAGGTGCAGTCTGCCCAACCTGAACCCTGCAGCGAGACCGAGCTGTGAGTCCACTCCTCCTCTCCTCCTCTCTCCTCATCTCCCTCTCCTCCTCTCCCTCTCTATCTCCTCCTCCCCCTCTCCCTCTCCTCATGTGTGTTGTTCCTTTGCAGCCATCCATCAGTCCCAGCCGTGGTTCCATGGGGGCGTGTCCAGGAAGGAGACTCAGCGACTGATAGAGAAGCAGGGCCTCGTGGACGGGTGAGTGGAGTGGAGCCGGTGACTCGAGAACCCGCTCATCCCCCGATCCCTTCAGCCTCTTTAAAGGAGTGTTTGTCCTGCAGGATGTTCCTGATCCGGGAGAGCCAGCAGCACGCGCAGTGCTTCGTGCTGTCGCTGTGCTACAAGCTGAAGCCCAAACACTACCTGGTGATCCCTGTGAGCACACACACACACACACACACACACACACACACACACACACACACACACCTAACCGCCGCTGTGTCCCGCAGTGCGAGGACGACGGCAGGAAGTACTTCACCATGGACGACGGCGTGACGCTCTTCATCGACCTCCTGCAGCTGGTGGAGTTCCACCAGATCAACAAGGGCATCCTGCCCGTCTGCCTGAAGCACCCCTGTGTCTGTGTGGCGCTGTGAGGCCCCGCCCCCCGGAGAGGAGGCGGGGCACCCGAAGAGGAGGCGGGTCTACAATGTCTGTTTGTATCTCAGAAGCAGAGTTGATGAACTGGGTTCTGTGGAAGTCGTGTGATGATGATGTCAGAGGCTTTGGACTCCAGGCCCCGCCCCCTCTGTAGTATTTTTTTAAACTTTATTTTTTAATTAACTTCTTAATTAAGCCGCGTTGGCTCTGCTCGCCGTGCACTTTGTTCTTTCCACTGAGCGGCCCTGAGTGCTCGTGGCCACCAGAGGGCGCTCCAGGTCAACGCGTCTTCTTTTTGAAATGAACACGTTGTGCTTTGATATTTTGACCTTGTGATATTATAACCCAGGTATGATCATGTAGCACCTGAACGCCTCCTCTGTTCTGAACATTATGTGTTGCTGTTTTTGCACAACGATGTGACGGAGCTGCTGATGTTCAAACCACCAGAAATATGAATGCAAATGTTTTATGAGGGTTTTTACCTCGGCACTTATTGAGGAAGACCATGAGATCGGGTTAAAGCTCTGGGGGAAAAGAACACTTTATTTTATGCCAAATTTCTATATATTTAATTCCAGGTCACTTCTTCGGAAGACGCACATGGAAAATGAAGTTTCTAACATTTGGTTATTAGTGGTTTGTTTTATTTTACTTTGAATATTTGCACTTACTGTTTGCTTTTTATCATGAAGATCTTTTTCTTACTGTCTTTTTATTTTTATTAAATAGGGTTTGTTAGTTTTATATATCATTTCCAGACCCGTTTTATATATTGAATAAACAATTTCATATTAAACAGATTTTCACAATTTTCCCTTGTCTATTTAAGTCTAAAGTCATATTTGTATTTAAATCATTATTTGATTGAATTATCACAGAAATGCAAACATGAGGAGAAAAGTCTGAACAGAAATTCTTCACAACCTCTCAGCCTGTGGCCCTTTTGGAAGGGCCCGAGCCCCATGTTGAGAACCACTGGCTCCACCCGGAGTGAAGGAGTATTTATACACTGTGGTAGTACTGCCTGTACTCGTATACTGCACCAGCTCAGTTAAGCTGCTATAGGCCTGAACTGACTTCCTGTGAGCTCTTCTCTCCATCTTTATATATTCATGTACCATTAATGCACATTAATAACTTGGCTTCTTCCCCAGAGGCTCAGTGCTTTCTGGCCTCACATGATCCATGGATCCTGGTTCTAGAGTCTAGAACCAGGATCCATAGGAAATATAAGATGACCTTTATAAGGTCACATTTATGTGTATATATAAAAATGATAGTGGTCAGGAGAGAATGCAGCTTTAACACATGAAGCATAGACTTCTATACAACCAGACGAGTTGCCCCCTGGTGGTCAGGAGAGAGAATGCAGCTTTAACACATGAAGCATAGACTTCTATAAAACCAGAGGAGTCGCTCCCTGGTGGTCAGGAGAGAGAATGCAGCTTTAACACATGAAGCATAGACTTCTATACAACCAGACGAGTTGCCCCCTGGTGGTCAGGAGAGAGAATGCAGCTTTAACACATGAAGCATAGACTTCTATACAACCAGAGGAGTCGCCCCCTGGTGGTCAGGAGAGAGAATGCAGCTTTAACACATGAAGCATAGACTTCTATACAACCAGAGGAGTCGCCCCCTGGTGGTCAGGAGAGAGAATGCAGCTTTAACACATGAAGCATAGACTTCTATACAACCAGAGGAGTCGCCCCCTGGTGGTCAGGAGAGAGAATGCAGCTTTAACACATGAAGCATAGACTTCTATACAACCAGAGGAGTCGCCCCCTGGTGGTCAGGAGAGAGAATGCAGCTTCACACTTCTGTGTGATACCTGGATTTTCCACCATGGCCCTTCTGTTACGTGTAGTAATGATAATTTTTCTATCTTTCTAATATTAAATCATTTTAACATTTTACACGTCTTGTGGAAACCGTTTCTCAACACTAAGCAGAGGAAGTGCTGCCCGGCCTGATTTAAAGTCGGATGATTATAAAACCATTATCAGCCCTAAACTAGACTAACTTATAAAAAACCTGGACTGAGTGCGGCTGCAGCTGATTGGTGGAGCAACATGAAAGGAAGCCTGGAAGTTATTGTGGAGCGATGGCAGGCGGCTGATCCCAGATCTGCTGCTCCATGACCTTGTGTGTGTGTGTGTGTGTGTGGCTAAATACCAGTGTGCCCGGGGAACCCTTCCTCTCCGCTGCAGCCCTTCTCTGGCGGAGGGGTTGCCATGGTAACACTTTATTTTATTTTTTTTATGGGCTGGCCAGGTAAAATTTAAGAGGTTGAAAAGAAGACAAGACGGGAGGAATGTGGGTCAAAGAGGAGCTTCATTTAATTCTCAGAAAATTGAGGATCATTTCTCTTTTCAAGTCATTTCTTTGAGTTGGTCCCAGTTTGAATGTGAACTGGTTTCCTCATCTGCTGGTCTCTGACAACAGGAAACGTGACCTCGGGGCCTCTGGGGGACTGGTGGATGTTTTACACTAATTTCTGGCAATTTACAGTTAAAACAATTAACACTGGAAACAATGTGCAGATTGAGAACTGAGCGATGTAAAATACTTTTATCATCTAGAAGACTAGTCTGAAGTCTCTAGTCTCTAGTCTGAAGAGGGGTGACTGTGGCTCAGTGGTTAGCAAGTCTGTCTTTCAATCAGAAGGTCGGTGGTTCAAACCCCGGCTCAGCCAGTCCATGTTGTTGTGTCCTTGAGCAAGACACTTAACCCTCATTGCTCCCCGTTGCTGTGTCTACGGTATATCATGTAAGTCTCTTTGGATAAAAGCGTCAGCTAAATGAAATGTAATGAAGACTAGTCCAGGTTTAAGTGCACCACATATCACATATTTGGTGTACAGAGTAATGTGCTGCTGAATATCAGTGAAATGTTGAGTCACACTTCACACTCTGACCACAGATTCATAGAAATGCTCAAACACCAACAACAAAAAGCCCCACGATGCACCACAGCTGGCAGGAACATATATATTCTTTCTAATAATTAACACCAGTGAAAACGTGTTAATTATCTTAAATTCTTTTTAAAAAAAGAAGGAAAAGGAGCTCTTTTTAATTCGTGAAAAGCAGGAAGCGGCTCATAAATAAGTGATTTGTGTTTTCAGGGCTGCAGGGAGGAAAACAGGCAAAACACTGGAGAGGACTATTGAGCTGCTCGGGTATAGACTCATTAATTCTACAATGAAAGGATAATTTCTCTCATCCGAATTCACAGTTCTCTCCATTTAATTCCACCGCCAGCAGCTAGGAATGTACATTAGGTTATGGAGTTATGGTATTGATCATTTGTGGCAGTCTGGCGGCGCTCCAAACGGGAAGACGGCGTTCAGGAACGATTTAAAAAACATTCACGGGTCAACGAGTCAAGGAAGTCTTCAGCCGTGGTCTCTTTTCTTTGTTTTTCTGAATCATTTTCTGATGTCTCTAGTCTGAAGTCTCTAGTCTGAAGTCTCTAGTCTGAAGTCTCTAGTCTAAAGTCTCTAGTCTCTAGTCTGAAGTCTCTAGTCTAGTCTCTAGTCTGAAGTCTCTAGTCTGAAGTCTCTAGTCTATAGTCTCTAGTCTGAAGTCTCTAGTCTAAAGTCTCTAGTCTATTCTCTAGTCTAAAGTCTCTAGTCTCTAGTCTGAAGTCTCTAGTCTAAAGTCTCTAGTCTAGTCTCTAGTCTGAAGTCTCTAGTCTGAAGTCTCTAGTCTGAAGTCTCTAGTCTGAAGTCTCTAGTCTAAAGTCTCTAGTCTAAAGTCTCTAGTCTGAAGTCTCTAGTCTAAAGTCTCTAGTCTAGTCTCTAGTCTGAAGTCTCTAGTCTCTAGTCTGAAGTCTCTAGTCTGAAGTCTCTAGTCTATAGTCTCTAGTCTGAAGTCTCTAGTCTAAAGTCTCTAGTCTATTCTCTAGTCTGAAGTCTCTAGTCTCTAGTCTGAAGTCTCTAGTCTGAAGTCTCTAGTCTAAAGTCTCTAGTCTCTAGTCTGAAGTCTCTAGTCTAAAGTCTCTAGTCTCTAGTCTGAAGTCTCTAGTCTGAAGTCTCTAGTCTAAAGTCTCTAGTCTAGTCTCTAGTCTGAAGTCTCTAGTCTATAGTCTCTAGTCTGAAGTCTCTAGTCTCTAGTCTGAAGTCTCTAGTCTATAGTCTATAGTCTGAAGTCTTTAGTCTATAGTCTCTAGTCTGAAGTCTCTAGTCTGAAGTCTCTAGTCTGAAGTCTCTAGTCTAAAGTATCTAGTTTAAAGTATCTAGTCTGAAGTCTGTAGTCTAAAGACTAGTCTGAAGTCTCTAGTCTAAAGTATCTAGTCTGAAGACTAGTCAGACGTCTCTAGTCTGAAGACTAGTCTGAAGTCTCTAGTCTGAAGTCTCTAGTCTGAAGACTAGTCTGAAGTCTCTAGTCTGAAGTCTCTAGTCTGAAGTCTCTAGTCTGAAGACTAGTCTGAAGTCTCTAGTCTGAAGTCTCTAGTCTGAAGACTAGTCTGAAGTCTCTAGTCTGAAGTCTCTAGTCTGAAGTCTCTAGTCTGAAGACTAGTCTGAAGTCTCTAGTCTGAAGTCTCTAGTCTGAAGTCTCTAATCTGAAGTCTCTAGTCTGAAGACTAGTCTGAAGTCTCTAGTCTGAAGTCTCTAGTCTGAAGTCTCTAGTCTGAAGACTAGTCTGAAGTCTCTAGTCTGAAGTCTCTAGTCTGAAGACTAGTCTGAAGTCTCTAGTCTGAAGACTCTAGTCTGAAGACTAGTCTGAAGACTAGTCTGAAGTCTCTAGTCTGAAGTCTCTAGTCTGAAGACTAGTCTGAAGTCTCTAGTCTGAAGACTAGTCTGAAGTCTCTAGTCTGAAGTCTCTAGTCTGAAGACTAGTCTGAAGTCTCTAGTTTCTAGATCATTGATCATTTGTGGCAGTCTGGCGGCGATCCAAACAGGAAGACGACATTCAGGAACGTTTTTAAAAAACATTCTCGAGTCAACGAGTCAAAGAAGTCTTCAGCCGTTCTTTGTTCTTCTGAATCATTTAATAATACTAATAAACAATCTGTCCGGCCGAGTCCTTGATAGATCTGTCCAGTCAGCTGGATCTCCTTCAGCGTGTGATCCTGACCTACTTGCAGCGTCGCTCACATCCACCAAACAAACATCTGCAGGATTGTTCAAAAGACCGAAATAGATCGAGTCAATTAAAACCAAACCGAATAAAAGAGTGTTTTCAGGCTCTTGACAGCAGAACCCAGACGCTCGTTTAGAGCCCCCGTCGGCTCCTTCATCCTCCTGCAGGAACAAAAAGAGGATTTGATGTCACAGACGTGTGACGTGTAATATCAGGTTTAATGCTTTAATGACAACATGTGAGCGACCCAGTCGGGCGTCTTATGGTTGGCAGCAGGAGGTCGAGGCTTTCGATGCCGTTGTTCCAAGTAATTAAATGTATCAAGGTGTGAATGCAATTACTGTGAAGCGCTCTTTGATTTGATTGTCTTTGAAGCGCTCTCCTCCTCCGTTGTATCTTGGTTCAAGTCCCTTTTCATCCTCCTTTTTCCAGCAGAAGTCTTCTTCTTCTTCTGAAAGACTGCAGATTTGAGATGTAAAGACGGCCCAGTCTTAACCCCGTTGGACGTGACCAGCAGGTTCGGGGTTAAGTCTCTGTGGTCCCATCACAGGCTGCCGGCTGATGTCTGAAGACACTTGAGACAACCCATGTTTTCAATGTGTTAAATTAATTTGTGTTTCCACCCACTCGCTGGCAGAGGAACACGTTTACCCTGAAAGCATCGATAAAATAAAAGTCTTTCAGCCCCTGGTGGTCAGGAGAGAGAATGCAGCTTTAACACATGAAGCCTAGACTTCTATACAACCAGAGGAGTCGCCCCCTGGTGGTCAGGAGAGAGAATGCAGCTTTAACACATGAAGACTTCTATACAACCAGAGGAGTCGCCCCCTGGTGGTCAGGAGAGAGAATGCAGCTTTAACACATGAAGCTTAGACTTCTATACAACCAGAGGAGTCGCCCCCTGGTGGTCAGGAGAGAGAATGCAGCTTTAACACATGAAGCATAGACTTCTATACAACCAGAGGAGTTGCCCCTTGGTGGTCAGGAGAGAGAATATATATTTAACACATGAAGCATAGACTTCTATACAACCAGAGGAGTCGCCCCCTGGTGGTCAGGAGAGAGAATGCAGCTTTAACACATGAAGCATAGACTTCTATACAACCAGAGGAGTCGCCCCCTGGTGGTCAGGCGAGAGAATGCAGCTTTAATACATGAAGCATAGACTTCTATACAACCAGAGGAGTTGCCCCCTGGTGGTCAGGAGAGAGAATATATATTTAACACATGAAGCATAGACTTCTATACAACCAGAGGAGTTGGTTCACATCTCTGCCGTCTCCTCACTTGAACTGTCGTCTTCCTTTCTTGACATCTGGCTGTTTCCAGCAGCAGCGCATCAGTCTTTTTGAAGTCCTCTCCACCTGTCCTCTCTGTCCGTGGGTAATTGCTGCTGCTGCCGTGTGTGTGTGTGTGTGTGTGTGTGTGTGTGTGTGTGTGATGTATGCAGTGTTACCGTACACGTCCTTATCCTCACGATTCATTATCCTGTCTCCGGTCCAGCAGGAGCCTTGAATCTGATCATCTTGTCATCCGTCTGTTTCTTTGCTTTTGACTTTATTCACTCGGCTCGTCACCTCTCCAGAAAACTGCCTCCATTTGGAAAAGGAGGCTTAACCGCCGTCCTCTTCCTCTCCTCTCTCTTCTTCTGCTCCTCTCCTCTCTCTTCCTCTCCTCTCTCCTCTCCTCTCCTCTCCTCCTCTCCTCCTCTCCTCTCCTCTCCTCTCCTCCTCTCCTCTCCTCTCCTCTCCCTCCTCTTCCTCTCCTCCTCTCCTCCTCTCCTCTCCTCTCCTCTCCTCCTCTCCTCTCCTGTCCCTCCTCTTCCTCTCCGCCTCTCCTCTCTCCTCCTCTCCTCTCCTCCTCTCCTCTCCTCTCCTCTCCTCTCCTCTCCTCTCCTCTCCTCTCCTCTCCTCTCCTCTCCTCCTCTCCTCCTCTCCTCAGGGTACCATTTGTCTGCTGAGCTGTGACTTAGTGTGTTAATTTCCTCGCCACCTAAATGGAACGGTGCCTCGCAGAACCCTAAAAAAGATCCTCGATGAGATTCCAGCAGAGAAACCGAGGCCGAGCACATCAGACTGATATATGTTTTCTATTACCCACCTGTAGCAGTGTGTGTGTGTGTGTGTGTGTGTGTGTGTGTGTGTGTGTGTGTGTGTGTGTGTGTCCCTCTCAAGGCCCTGCAAAGCGTTATCTTTAATTTATCGACATGTTTTATTTACCAGCGAGTCGATTCGGTTCACCGAGCAACACCGAGGCGACCGACTGGTTGTTTGTTCTATTTTTACCAAGTTGTTTAGTTTAGTTTAGTCGAGAACGGCGTCAAAACTCCTTTTATATTCACATTTGTTTATCCTCTTTAATCCTGTTTGGACAAACGTTTCCTCACTCGCCTCCACAGAAGATCCTATTATCAGGTGTCATAGTGTGTATGACATACAGCCCCTCTGACCCTGACACACACACACACACACACACACACACACACACACACACACACACACACACACACACACACACACACACACACACACACACACACACACACACACACACTCAGTCTCATTAATTCATGGCCTTCACCTCAGGATTGAGTTACAGCTGGTGGAGGATTTACCTTGACAATATCCTCTGTTGCGGGCACACACACACACACACACACACACACACACACACACACACACACACACACACACACACACACACACACACACACACACACACACACACACACACACACACATACATACACACGCTTGATTTCTGGCATTCATAAGTCATCTGCCTGTCTGCTGAAAAAGTGTCAAAGAACCATCTGCATTTTATTAATTTTCTCTTCCTCTTCCTTTTCATCCCTCCATCAATCGCTTCCTCTCAGCTGCACGGTGGTGGTGAGGGGGGGATGGGGGGGGGGGGGGGGTGTAAACCCCACGCGCGGATGCACGGGTATATTCCCACGGACGCGTGATTAAAATCCAATGCATCTTAACGCGCGGCACCGGAGATCAAAGGGAGCCGCCGGCTCGTGCGACGCTGTGCTGGCCCTTTAAGAGAGGCTGGGGGGGGGGGGGGGGGTTCCGCATCCATAAAACATGAGTTTACTCAGTGGCCATGCTAAGACACGGTTAGGAGCGCCTCTGCACTCCAGCGTGCTCCCAGCATCCGACCACACGCTCCACACGCACACGCACGCACGCCGCGGAGGCATGGACGCGCGCGGAAGCAGAGGGATACACCTGGAGGCGCGACAGTGAGGGGGGAGAGCGGATGGGAGAGGAGCTGACCCGGAGGACCAGAGACCAGGTGTCCGGGCGGAGGACGCGGACCGGGCGCCCCGCGGCGGACGATGGGCAACGCGTCCTCTCCAGGCAGGTGCCCGCTCGCGCTGTAGCTGCAGGTAACTTCACAGCTGCTGAGGCTGCTGGGAAACTACCGCGGCTGCAGTGTGCTGTGTGTGTGCCGCACATCCGTCTGTGCGTCTTTGCATCTTTGCATCTTTGCATTTGTGTCCGAAAGATGCGGAGTTCAACATCTTTGGCACTTTTTTTTTGTATGTATTTTTTGTTATCAAGCAGCACTGCAGTGTGTGAATATTTAATATCCTGGACACTTCAAGCGTCTTCTAAGTTTTTAAAAATTCGCTTTGATTGGAGGAGAAGCCTCTGAAGTGCCGCAGTCTGGAGAAGAGATGCGTTTTAGTGCCGATATCGATGGGACTGAGTGTGTGTGTGTGTGTGTGTGTGTGTGTGTGTGTGTGTGTGTGTGTGTGTGTGTGTGTGTGTGTGTGTGTGTGTGTGTGTGTGTGTGTGTGTGTGTGTGTGTGTGTGTGTGTGTGTGTGTGTGTGTGTGTGTAGTGTCGTCTGGCAGCAGCTCCTGTTTACTGGCTGGAGACGGTTCGCGTCCCGGCTCTGGGTGTTCGGCTCGCGGGGCCTGAAAGAAGCCATTGAGGTTATTTATTGCTCGGAGGGATGGAAACAGTGACGTTGATGCAGGTTTATGAATATTGAAGCATTGATGTTCAGGTTTATGAATATTGGAGCATTGATGTTCAGGTTTATGAATATTGAAGCAATGATGTTCACTTGGGAGACAAACGGCCGGCTGGAGACCAAAAATCTAAAATGTGCAACTAATAAAAAGAAATCAAATTTTCCAGATATTAAAGTGGGAGAAAGATTCAGGCGGATTAGTGCATATTATTAATAATATCACATGTGAGTCACGGAGCATCAATAGGTTTGAGGGCCGTGCTGGTACCTCAGGTGTGCACGTTGCAGGTATAGGCAGGTAAGGTATAGACGAGGTCTCAATGACGTCACAAAGGGGGCGGTCCTGAAATGAAAAGAAGGCAGAAGGCTGAGCCTCAAGAGGCAGCAGCTGTTTGTCATGATGCACAAATCTGCTCAATATAGTTCACGTTGTGGTTTACCGACCACGGCGGCAACATTTCTGGTTGCAGCAACTTAACTTGCACGTTTTCTTTTCTTTTTTGCATTTAAAGGCAAAAAATGCCATTAAATAAAAAACAAAATAAAGTTATTACGATTATTTGATTTATCGCCCAACTCTATTTTACCCAAAATAAAACCTTTAGGCCTTTAATCAACAACCACTTTTTAAAAGTTTAAACAGGTTGAACCTGCATGCTGAAACCATTGGAACCAGTTCATTGATGGTCCACTGAGTGGAACGCCTTCAGCAGGTTTTAACGCTTTCAGTCGTTCTATGTTTCCTCGCGACAATCAAGCGAGGAAACATTAATCGTGTCTCTCCATCGGCCGGCGTTCCTTCCTCTCCCAGAAGACGCCTCTTATCTCCCGAGAGGCCCGAGCTGGTCGCACCGCCCTGCCGGGGCTGCAGAGGGCAACGTGGAGGTCTTTATCTGGAGGATTTACATGATAACGCTGCTCTGCACACGTCGGAGCTCAAAAGACTCACGAGAGATACGATTTGTGAGGGGAAAATATATATATATATATATATATATATATTTATATATATATATATATATATATATATATATATATATATCCCAGCTATCTAAAAATCCAACGCTGTCTCGCATCCTCTTCATCCGGCGACGCCGTCTCGCTCGGGGGAAATCGCTGAGAGGATTAAAATTGAACAGAGCGTTTTTTTTTTAAACACCGAATACTCAAACTTATCTCTTTTGTGCCGCCATGACTGTGAGAGTCATGTCACCTCAATGACATGCCAGAGCTCTTCCTCTTCTCCCCAGGAGGGGAGGAGGAGGAGGAGGAGGAGGAGGAGGAGGAGGGTGGTGCAGCAGCAGATCAAGCATCCTGGAATCGTCAGTGACGGTGGAGCAAAAAGAGGCAGACGGAGGAGAGGATCTGTCAGAGAGCAGCCGCCAAACGGCAGTTTTCCCAAGTCAGCCGGATCAAACCTGTTGACACGAGGAAGGAGACGGGAGGGGGGGGGGGGGGGGGGGGAGAAGAGCTGTCGGCTTCACAGGACGTTTGATGCCACCAGGTGAGGAGGGCGACTCCGACATCCAGATGCTCCGCTGCCGGTTTCATCCTCGACGCCGGATTTGCTTTTTGTGGAAAAAGTCAAAACTACATTTTCTTCCAAAGGAAAATTTGCTTCCAAGCGTCGTCGTCGTTTCACAAAGTAATGAAGACGGAGGAGAGGAACCGCTGGAGCTCTGCAGCAGAAATAGTCCTCAATGTTTCATCTTATGAGGGTTTAGAGTTTAGAGCTCTGAACCATAAACACACTGACGAGCTCGAAGAGGCCTCTGGGTGGAAATCTGGTCTCTGGTTCACATAGAAGCTCAAATCACTGTGTGAAGGTCAAACATCCATAAATACATGAAACAGACTTAAAACAAAAATAATATTAATAATGTTAAGAGTTCAGGAACAGGATCTGACATTTAGGAATCACCCTGAAGTCATGGAACCAGGTGTCATGGAACCAGGTGTAGTGGAACCAGGTGTTATGGAACCAGATGTCGTGGAACCAGGTGTCATGGAACCAGGTGTTATGGAACCAGGTGTTATGGAACCAGGTGTTATGGAACCAGGTGTCATGGAACCAGGTGTCATGGAACGAGGTGTAGTGGAACCAGGTGTCATGGAACCAGGTGTCATGGAACCAGGTGTCATGGAACCAGGTGTCATGGAACCAGGTGTAGTGGAACCATGTCTCATGGAACCAGGTGTTATGGAACCAGGTGTAGTGGAACCATGTCTCATGGAACCAGGTGTTATGGAACCAGGTGTAGTGGAACCATGTCTCATGGAACCAGGTGTAGTGGAACCAGGTGTAGTGGAACCATGTCTCATGGAACCAGGTGTAGTGGAACCATGTCTCATGGAACCAGGTGTCATGTAACCAGGTGTCATGGAACCAGGTGTAGTGGAACCATGTCTCATGGAACCAGGTGTTACGGAACCAGGTGTAGTGGAACCATGTCTCATGGAACCAGGTGTAGTGGAACCAGGTGTAGTGGAACCAGGTGTTATGGAACCAGATGTCGTGGAACCAGGTGTCATGGAACCAGGTGTTATGGAACCAGGTGTTATGGAACCAGGTGTTATGGAACCAGGTGTCATGGAACCAGGTGTCATGGAACGAGGTGTAGTGGAACCAGGTGTCATGGAACCAGGTGTCATGGAACCAGGTGTCATGGAACCAGGTGTCATGGAACCAGGTGTAGTGGAACCATGTCTCATGGAACCAGGTGTTATGGAACCAGGTGTAGTGGAACCATGTCTCATGGAACCAGGTGTTATGGAACCAGGTGTAGTGGAACCATGTCTCATGGAACCAGGTGTAGTGGAACCAGGTGTAGTGGAACCATGTCTCATGGAACCAGGTGTAGTGGAACCATGTCTCATGGAACCAGGTGTCATGTAACCAGGTGTCATGGAACCAGGTGTAGTGGAACCATGTCTCATGGAACCAGGTGTTACGGAACCAGGTGTAGTGGAACCATGTCTCATGGAACCAGGTGTAGTGGAACCAGGTGTAGTGGAACCATGTCTCATGGAACCAGGTGTTATGGAACCAGGTGTAGTGGAACCATGTCTCATGGAACCAGGTGTCATGTAACCAGGTGTCATGGAACCAGGTGTAGTGGAACCATGTCTCATGGAACCAGGTGTTATGGAACCAGGTGTAGTGGAACCATGTCTCATGGAACCAGGTGTTATGGAACCAGGTGTAGTGGAACCATGTCTCATGGAACCAGGTGTAGTGGAACCATGTCTCATGGAACCAGGTGTAGTGGAACCATGTCTCATGGAACCAGGTGTCATGTAACCAGGTGTCATGGAACCAGGTGTAGTGGAACCATGTCTCATGGAACCAGGTGTTATGGAACCAGGTGTAGTGGAACCATGTCTCATGGAACCAGGTGTAGTGGAACCATGTCTCATGGAACCAGGTGTTATGGAACCAGGTGTAGTGGAACCATGTCTCATGTAACCAGGTGTCATGTAACCAGGTGTCATGGAACCAGGTGTAGTGGAACCATGTCTCATGGAACCAGGTGTTATGGAACCAGGTGTAGTGGAACCATGTCTCATGGAACCAGGTGTTATGGAACCAGGTGTAGTGGAACCATGTCTCATGGAACCAGGTGTAGTGGAACCAGGTGTAGTGGAACCATGTCTCATGGAACCAGGTGTAGTGGAACCATGTCTCATGGAACCAGGTGTTATGGAACCAGGTGTAGTGGAACCATGTCTCATGGAACCAGGTGTAGTGGAACCATGTCTCATGGAACCAGGTGTTATGGAACCAGGTGTAGTGGAACCATGTCTCATGTAACCAGGTGTCATGTAACCAGGTGTCATGGAACCAGGTGTAGTGGAACCATGTCTCATGGAACCAGGTGTTATGGAACCAGGTGTAGTGGAACCATGTCTCATGGAACCAGGTGTTATGGAACCAGGTGTAGTGGAACCATGTCTCATGGAACCAGGTGTAGTGGAACCAGGTGTAGTGGAACCATGTCTCATGGAACCAGGTGTTATGGAACCAGGTGTCATGTAACCAGGTGTCATGGAACCAGTTGTAGTGGAACCATGTCTCATGGAACCAGGTGTTATGGAACCAGGTGTAGTGGAACCATGTCTCATGGAACCAGGTGTTATGGAACCAGGTGTAGTGGAACCATGTCTCATGGAACCAGGTGTTATGGAACCAGGTGTAGTGGAACCATGTCTCATGGAACCAGGTGTAGTGGAACCAGGTGTAGTGGAACCATGTCTCATGTAACCAGGTGTCATGTAACCAGGTGTCATGGAACCAGGTGTAGTGGAACCATGTCTCATGGAACCAGGTGTTATGGAACCAGGTGTAGTGGAACCATGTCTCATGGAACCAGGTGTTATGGAACCAGGTGTAGTGGAACCATGTCTCATGGAACCAGGTGTAGTGGAACCAGGTGTAGTGGAACCATGTCTCATGGAACCAGGTGTTATGGAACCAGGTGTCATGTAACCAGGTGTCATGGAACCAGTTGTAGTGGAACCATGTCTCATGGAACCAGGTGTTATGGAACCAGGTGTAGTGGAACCATGTCTCATGGAACCAGGTGTTATGGAACCAGGTGTAGTGGAACCATGTCTCATGGAACCAGGTGTTATGGAACCAGGTGTAGTGGAACCATGTCTCATGGAACCAGGTGTTATGGAACCAGGTGTAGTGGAACCATGTCTCATGGAACCAGGTGTAGTGGAACCAGGTGTAGTGGAACCATGTCTCATGGAACCAGGTGTTATGGAACCAGGTGTCATGGAACCAGGTGGAGCAGGCGGCTGCATGTAGTTGTGTTACGACTCGTAGCGGCTGCAGACTCAGGAGACTTTCAGTGCTAATTAAACGACCTTGGCCGCTGTCACACGGGAGTTATTAATAATAACGTTGATTATTAACAATAACGTCGGTTAATTTCTTCCCTCCGCTCTGAAGAGATGAATCAGGATTATCTCGGTCTGCGGATGTTTGTTTAGTTTATTTCCTTTTGAGCCGAAGAAAGACAATCAAACCGCTTTGAGAGGTTTCAGCGAGTCGGCAGCTTCTGGGCCTGCGAGTGGTTTCTGGTTAAAAAGCACATGTTTCTTTCTGGGACTCGTCTTTCCTTTTACTTTCAACATTTTATTGACGTGACCTGCTTTGGCCCTCGAGAGCATCTCATCTCCCTCAAGCCATGACATGCAGCAGGAGAGGCGGGGCTTAGAGGTCTGAAACTAAACTAAACTGTCTGCCTTACCTCGATCCTCCTGGATCAAAGCTGCACTTTGAAGTCTGAAACATGTTTGTGTTGTAAATTGAAACAAAAGAGAACGAAAAAAACGCTACAAAACTACTTGGTTAGGTTTAGGAAAAACTTTGTGGTTTTGTCTTAACAATGAGTAGAAAACGAAACAAAAACACAACAAAACTACTCAGTTTTACTCAGGACATGAACAGCGGACTCCTGGGTGAAAGTCCTGTGTGTGTCAAGGTCAAAGTTTGAAATGGTTTTAAACACGTGAATAATGTGAATTCTTCCACCAACCAAACCTGCTCTATACATTTGCAACGTAATCCACAACAACATTACGTTTCCCCTGAAACGTTATACACGATGTAGTAAAAATAACGCTTCAAAACTACTCAGTTTCACTCAGGACATTAACCCGGGCGAAAGTCCTGCGTTTTTTTACATTACATTACATTTCATTTAGCTGACGCTTTTATCCAAAGCGACTTACAATAAGTGCATTCTACCGTTTACAACAAGAATCAGAACAAGAATCACGAAGGTACAATTTCGACAAAAAGTTCAACTACAAAGTGCTATCAGTAAGAGCCGTTTCAGTGCTACTAAAGTGCTACTTCCTTTATTCAAGGTATAGTCGGTTTTTCATATGAAACATATTTTGTCTCGGATTACGGTTGCAGACTGAATGTATTGCCTACGTGTTTAAAATGTTGTAAAACAAAACAGAAAATGCTACAAAAGTGCTTTGTTTTACTCAGGACATAAACAGCGGTCTCCTGGGTGAAAGTCCTGTGTCAAGGTCAAAGTTTGAAATGGTTTTAAACACGGGAATAATGTGAATTCTTGTAGTTTTGCGGTATAAACGATTTTAACGGTATTAAAACGTGATTTTTAATGGGACAGAGAAAAACCGTGGCGGCTCATATTTCTTCTGGCAGATTCGGAGAAACAGAGAAAAACAAAAAGCGTGAGTTCTTTAGTAAGAGAATAGAGGATCGTTTGAAAAGAGAATATTATAATTGTTGTTGTTGTGGTTGGAGGACAGATGCTCATGAGTGTCATATATTGTTTAGGGAGACGACAACCAGGCGAAACCGGCACCACGGAAACGAATGATATGCAGAAAGGCCTGCAGGGGAAATAAAACTGGTCTGACAATGAAAAGTAGGATAAAAAGAAATCTTCCTTTTATGCTTTTGTCATCAGTATTATTCTGAGACGAAGCGAGCCGGAGCCCAGAGGAGAGGAGGCTCGCTGTAGATCAGCTTCCTCCTCCAATCGACAGGCGCCGGACACAAAGTGCAGATAACGACCTCGGTCTGCTGATCTGGGAACAGTGACGAGCGTCCTGCTGACGGGCCGGCGGTACGGCTTTCACACCAATCCAGCAGAATTGTAGTAATTATCTGCACAAACGGTGTTTATCATCGGGTGTGTGATAGAGTGGTACAGAGCAGTGTGTGTGTGTGTGTGTGTGTGTGTGTGTGTGTGTGTGTGTGTGTGTGTGTGTGTGTGTGTGTGTGTGGACATGCAGCCGTCAGATGGGGTTGTGAGTGTACTGTGTTGCCACATTAGAGGAGGAGATTATTCTTTATTCGAGCGAGAGAAGTAATGTCTAACGTTGCAGCTGCACCGGACTCATTAAAGGAGGGTTCCCTCCGATTGGCCGGTTTTCATTCTAAGAACTAAATTAACGAGGCTCCAGACTTCCTGAACAACAACCGTCCGGAAGTCCGAGTGTTTTAACCTCGTTATTGTTGGCTGTAGCAGTTATTCACATTAATATGCAGTTAAAATGATTAGGAAGCAAATTATTGTATTTTTACTTCAAGGAGAGAGAATGCAGCTTTAACACATGAAGCATAGACTTCTATACAACCAGAGGAGTCGCCCCCTGGTGGTCAGGAGAGAGAATGCAGCTTTAACACATGAATCATAGACTTCTATACAACCAGAGGAGTCGCCCCCTGGTGGTCAGGAGAGAGAATGCAGCTTTAACACATGAAGCATAGACTTCTATACAACCAGAGGAGTCACCTCCTGATGGTCAGGAGAGAGAATGCAGCTTTAACACATGAAGCATAGACTTCTATACAACCAGAGGAGTCGCCCCCTGGTGGTCAGGAGAGAGAATGCAGCTTTAACACATGAAGCATAGACTTCTATACAACCAGAGGAGTCGCCCCCTGGTGGTCAGGAGAGAGAATGCAGCTTTAACACATGAAGCATAGACTTCTATACAACCAGAGGAGTCGCCCCCTGGTGGTCAGGAGAGAGAATGCAGCTTTAACACATGAAGCATAGACTTCTATACAACCAGAGGAGTCGCCCCCTGGTGGTCAGGAGAGAGAATGCAGCTTTAACACATGAAGCATAGACTTCTATACAACCAGAGGAGTCCCCCCTGGTGGTCAGGAGAGATAATGCAGTTTTAACACAGTTGCCACCTGGTTTTAGTCATATATTGATGATTACCGGTTTAATATCATGTAACAACATTATTTTGAGGATAATCGTGACGTGAGATGATGAAAAGCTTCCATGTGGTGACTTCTCATTACTTCTGAGCCTCAGAGGACCGTTTCCTGTCTTCAGCAGCTGAGCAGTAAATCGACTTTGACGTGTAAAATGAGTGAAGTGCCTCTTAAAGTCCCACCAGAGACGTTTACACCAGAACAACCCTCACAGGAGACTCCCGTCTAACGTAACTAATAATACTAATAATGTTATTAAAGATCTGTTTGGCAGTCCTGCTGTCGGCATGTGCAGCTTCCTTTATTAGGTTAGTTTTATTTCTAACCTGTAAAGACTAATAATTACACAACCATATACATATACAGCAAATTCTAAAAAAACTAAATAAACAAATATTTCTTTATTTATATTTATCATCACAAATTGACAATAAATAATCACAAATATAAATACAATGAGCGTCACAGTACTGAGGGAGTACCTTTCAAAAATATTTTCATAGACGTATTTAAATGTTTTTGTTTTGCTGCATTTTCTTCATCTTTTCATCTTCATTTTGTTTGTTTCCAGTAAACGTTCTTTTCTTCGTGCATGTTCCTTTAAGAACGGCCTGTTTGTGTTTGTGATGTGAACACAGCTCCGTCCTCATGCCTCCTAACACATATTATGGTCTGTAATGTTGTCGATGTTGTTGGTTACATCTGCTTTTCCTGCTCTTCAAGGTCAAAATGTCCACCGCGAATAGAAGTTTGTTAACGGAGTTGAAGACTCTTCTCTCAGGTCAGTTGGAATGAAGCTTTGATTTCTCTTGTTTTTAGTTCATCTCACATCACGTTGCTCTGACTTTGGGTTCCCCCTGAAACCACCGGGTTCTCAAGGGGAACCGGTTCCCAACCAGTAAAACCCAAAGTATGGTTAAGGTCGGTTCTGCTGTCGGTTCTTTATTCGTCCCGGAGTGAGACGTCCTCGTCTCAAACCTCCCCTCTCTCTTTGTCTCTCTCTCTCTCTCTTTCTCTATCTCTCTCTCTCTCTCTCTCTCTGTCTCTCTCTCTCTGTCTCCAGATTAGTACTTTGAGTCTGATCACAAGATATAAGGGTTCATCAATGAGATAATCACTGAGATTATTGTGTGGTGGTTACTTCAAGGTCTTGCTGCTGCTGTCACACATCCTGGCATTTCTAGTGCTGCGGGAAACACATTTTCCCTCAAAGGTGAGGCCTTCCAGGTGAGGCCTTGGTCTCCAGGTGAGGCCTTCCAGGTGAGGCCTTGGTTTCCAGGTGACTTCTGTCTGTGAGGCTGTGTTGACTCATCTCTCCGGCAGAGCGGCGGCGTCACCGCACACAGCCGGATGTATAAGGCTGGTACAGAGTGAGCATTCCTGCAGCTCTAGGATGAAGAGTTCCCGTGTGTGTGTGTGTGTGTGTGTGTGTTTGTTTTTTGGTTGTCGGGATAGAAATCCTTCAAGTTGTGTGTTAGTTTGTGTGTGTGTGTGTGTGTGTGTGTGTGTTTACTTTCCGGATTCAAAGCCATTTATGGATCAATAAGGAGCCATTACCCCCACTTAGCTTTAAGAAAAGATCGTAAAATACTTAGGTTCAGGAAAAGATCGTAAAATACTAAGGTTCAGGAAAAGATCGTAAAATACTTAGTTAGCTTTAACAAAAGATCGTAAAATACTTAGGTTCAGGAAAAGATCGTAAAATACTTAGGTTCAGGAAAAGATCGTAAAATACTTAGCTTTAAGAAAAGATCGTAAAATACTTAGCTTTAAGAAAAGATCGTAAAATACTAAGGTTCAGGAAAATATCGTAAAATACTTTTTAGGAAAAGATCGTGAACTACTTAGTTAGCTTTATGAAAAGATCGTAACATATTTAGGTTCAGGAAAATATCGTAAAAAATGTAGTTAGGTTTAGGAAAAGATAGTAAAATACTTTTTAGGAAAAGATCGTGAAATACTTTTTAGGAAAGGTTTTGTCTGAGTTTTAATAACTACAGGAGTACCGTAACTAGATCTCAAAGTAACTTGACGAATGAATCAACATTGATTTCTCATTTCTCGATGTGAGGCCTTGTGTGTGTTTCTGTGATCTTTATACTTCCTCACGTGTATAACATAAATACTTGTTGTGTTGTGCATTATTATATTCGTAGTAAACGTTACGAACGCTGGAAGAGAACCTCCGTGTGTTTGGTAGAACACAACAAGCTATTTTTATTATTTCTCCTTTTAATCATGATTGACTCACATTTTATAGACCAAATTAATCAGTAAAACAATTCATAGTGAGAATAATAAACAGAAAATATTGTCCCTCAGATTTCTTCCGCATTGCAGCAGCAGCGTCGTGACTCCGTGAGATCGTAACGCTTCAGTTTATTTCTCTCTGTTGTGAGACCTTCAGGTGCTCACGTCCTGTATTGGAGGACGGAGCTTCAGGTGACTCACAGTGGAAACCAGTGACACCCTGTTCACTGGTCTTTACTGGTTTGGCTCTGATAGAAACACAGGAGAGGATCATCAGAGGTGGAATAGAAAATACTCTCCTAAATGTTCTTGATTAATCACCAAATAGTTTATATAGCCTATAAAATATCCCAAAAATATTTCCAAACATCTTCCGATGTCAGATTAAAATGATTGTTTTTGACCAACATTTAAAAGCTAAAAGAGATACATTATTACAAAATAAATAAATACAATAAAAGAGATACATTAATACAAAATAAATAAATACAATAAAAGAGATACATTATTACAACAATAAATAAATACATAAAAGAGATACATTATTACAAAATAAATAAATACAATAAAAGAGATACATTAATACAAAATAAATAAATACAATAAAAGAGATACATTATTACAACAATAAATAAATACATAAAAGAGATACATTTTAGTGTCACATGAAAAGCAGCTGGATCCAAAGAATCAATTCAGATACTTTTATAATTTTCTTGTCAATCGACTAATTGAATATCGGCATGACGACGACGTGAATCATCTCGTTTGTTTGTGAGAGAAAAAGATTTAAGAGACGAGAGAAAAAATCTGCAGCCGCCCGAGAGGAAAAAGATGAAGAGAGATATGATCAGCAAATTGTTGTTTTTTTCCATCTTTTTTTTGGGTCCTACTTTTCCTTCTCTCTCTCTCTCTCACACACACACACACACACACACACACACACACACACACACACACACACACACACACACACACACACACACACACACACACACACACACACACACACACACACACACACACACACACACACACACACACACACACTCTCTCCTCAGCAGCCTTGCAGAATGATTTCATTGGGATGACAAGTGTTCCTCTGCCTCCATATTTCTGCCAGCCGGGCCTCCAGCCTGCAACAAACAGTTTTTATTTCTTCTTCTCCTCCTTCTCCTCCTCCCATCTTCCCAATCTGATTTTAGCGGCGCTGAAAGTCACATTTTCCTCCTATCACAACATCGCTAATCCCAAACCCTCCTCCTCTGACCACGAAGCAGAAATCGGGCCCGGTCGCCGCCATCTTGATAATTGACCCGCGGGGCGAACGTGACGCTGATGCGTTCTGCCAATCCGACGCTCATAATCCGCCGGGCGATGGCGGCGGCAGGGCGAGCGTTTTAACGCGTTGGAGCGGCGTGCACACACACACACACACATGCAGTAGAGGCCACATGTGTGTGTGTGTGTGTGTGTGTGTGGGTGGGTGGGGGAGAAACACTCGGGCTAAATCAGGAAGCGGGGGCGTTGGAGTGGGCACACATGAGCGTGAATGGGTGTGAACGTGGCGGCGTGACAGCAGCAGACGGATGCGGCCGCTGCAGGAAGTGAAGGCTTCAAGGCTCTGAATGCGGCTGATTGCTGCGTGAACACGGAGGCGTGCTGCACCTGCACGCCGCACGGGACTTCCTGGTCGGCTCTGAAACACCTGCGGACGCCGTTGGGTTGGTTTCTAATGTTTCTTCATTTGTTGATGTTTATTTCACGATTTCTTTCGATTTTGACGAGATGTGTGAGACGTCACCTTGAATCTTTAAACATTTTACTTTTAAAGAGACGCAGTCGTTTATCTTTCAACGTCCTGTTTCCCTCTGAATAATCTTCACTGTTGACGAATGAATCGCAGAGAGAAGCTCAATGAAAACCTCTTTGGAAAGAATGTGAAATTATATTCATCTGCATTCTGTAATCCCCTCTTCTCAAAGTAAACATGTCATATTGTTGTTGACGACAATGGAGGCAAAATAATTCTCTGAGCTCGCAAAGTTCTGATGGCGTCTTTTTTAAATTGAAGAAAACACGAGTTCCTGTTGCTCGTGAACGTCGACCTCAACGCTGCCGGACTGAGGTCTCCGGAGATCCGCCGGATCCTCTTCAGGAGCGAGGACCAGACTGCAGACAGGAAGTGGAGGAAGTCACCGTGACGACCACTCACTGACGTTATGAAGCCTGAAGTTCGGGATTTCGACATCTTGTGTTTTTAGCAACCAGTGAACAGGAAGTGACCATATTAGGAAAGAGGAGGACGTAGAGACGTCTCTGGACGACGTGCTGATCGGTTCATTGACTGATTGTTGCAGCGCCATGAAAAACAAGTGGTGAAACCACTTTACCAGCAGATGAAACGTGACTTTTTCTGACTCAGCTTGAATGCATCGTGAAGCTCAGCCTCCTCAAACAGGCAGCTTGAATGTTTCCACGAGCGGCGCTCTCAGGAGCGTCGCCAGGAGACCGGAACACGAAACTTCAAATGCCGCGTGAAGTCGGACCGTACGAGCAACGTGCACGTTTACATCGAACAGCTGGTGTAACGAGTCACTGCGACACTAACAAGCATTTTGGCTTCAGCGGAGAACGGTGGGGGGGTGGGGGAGGAGGAGGAGGAGGAGGAGGGGGATGAAGGGGTGGGGGGGCAGTCATTAAGGGGCAAGACTGTTCTCCACCACTGTGGCTTATCTTCTCCAAGTGGAAGCTGTTCTGCTCGGGGCTCATGTGCAAAGCAGAGATACACAGAACGAGAGAGAGAGAGAGAGAGAGAGAGAGAGAGAGAGAGAGAGAGAGAGAGAGAGAGAGAGAGAGAGAGAGAGAGAGAGAGAGAGAGAGAGAGAGAGGGAGGGAGGGAGGGAGGGAGGGAGGGAGGGAGGGAGGGAGAGGGAGAGGGAGAGAGAGAGAGGGTTCATTTGCAGCTCGTCCCGGTAGACCGTGGAGGGATTATACTGAGAGGGAGAGAGAGAGAGAGAGAGAGAGATGCACAGACTCTCTGTTTTAGCACACACTGCCTCCAATCTTCTACACTGTGCACTCACCAGCTCTCCATCCTCCTCACACACACACACACACACACACACACACACACACACACACACACACACACACACACACACACACACATACACACACCAGCGTCATGTAGACTCTCGGCCCGAGGGGGGGGACAGCAACCTGCACAGGACCACGAGCCAGGTACGCTCCATTCGCTCATTTCCTTTCTGCTCACACCGTGCAGGTTTTTTTGGGATTGTCGCTGTGGAGATCCTCTCTCTCTCCCTCTCTCCCTCTCTCTCTCTCTCTCTCTCTCTCTCCCTCTCTCTATCTCACTCTCTCTCTGCAGAAGAGTCTTGCAGGCTGCATGCACCAAGCTTATCCGGCTTCTTTTGCATAGCCCCGAGAGAACCCCCAAAAAAACGATAGCAGAGTGGGAGCCAGAGAGAGGAGGGGGGGAGGGGGGGATGAAAGGACAGAGGAGACAAAAGCCAAACTAAGCAGAGTTTCCTCATGTAGGGCAAATAGAAAAGTGGGCAGCTAACCCGGGTTGACCTTCACGTGGAGCGTGCCGGACGCTCCCAAAACGTTCCCAATGAGATGTTTCACGTTCAGCGGCTCAGATATCATATTAATATTCACACGTGAAGATGCTCACAGTCTGGAGATGCTTTTCATTCTCAGAGGTTTTTATTTATTTGAAGTTCGTGCACGAGTCCTCGTGAGAGCACCTCGACTCACCTTCAGCTTCCAGCTGTTTGAAGAGGATGTTGCACCTCGTCGCTCTGGAAGATCTAGTGACTCAGAATTCACTTTGATGTCTGATATCAGTTCGTACATCTCCGGGCTGCAGGGGCCCGCAATGCATTCTGGGATACGTTGGAACCCGGTCGAGCAAAAGTCAAAGTTTTAAAGTTCTCGTCCTGGAGATCTGATGAAGCAGCGACGCCATGCTAACGTTACTAGCTCTCCTGTTGGTTCTCTGTTAGCGGTGATGCTAACGTTACTAGCTCTCCTCCTGCTGGTTCTCCATTAGCGGTGCTGCTAACGTTACTAGCTCTTCTGTTGGTTCTCTGTTAGCGGTGATGCTAATGTTACTAGCTCTCCTGTTGGTTCTGTTAGTGGTGATGCTAATGTTACTAGCTCTCCTGTTAGTTCTGTTAGCAGTGCTGCTAACGTTACTAGCTCTCCTGTTGGTTCTCTGTTAGCGGTGATGCTAACGTTACTAGCTCTCCTCCTGCTGGTTCTCCATTAGCGGTGCTGCTAACGTTACTAGCTCTTCTGTTGGTTCTCTGTTAGCGGTGATGCTAATGTTACTAGCTCTCCTGTTGGTTCTGTTAGTGGTGATGCTAATGTTACTAGCTCTCCTGTTGGTTCTGTTAGTGGTGCTGCTAACGTTACTAGCTCTCCTGTTGGTTCTGTTAGCGGTGATGCTAACATTACTAGCTCTCCTGTTGGTTCCCTGTTAGCGGTGCTGCTAACGTTACTAGCTCTCCTGTTGGTTCTCCGTTAGCGGTGCTGCTAACGTTACTAGCTCTCCTGCTGGTTCTCCGTTAGCGGTGCTGCTAACGTTACTAGCTCTCCTGTTGGTTCTCCGTTAGCGGTGCTGCTAACGTTACTAGCTCTCCTGCTGGTTCTCCGTTAGCGGTGCTGCTAACGTTACTAGCTCTCCTGTTGGTTCTCCGTTAGCGGTGCTGCTAACGTTACTAGCTCTCCTGTTGGTTCTCTGTTAGCGGTGATGCTAACGTTACTAGCTCTCCTCCTGCTGGTTCTGAATGTCTGAATGAGTTTTTTAGGATATCAGACAGACAGACGCCGAGTGGATTTCCCTCCAGCTTCACTTCCACATCGGTCTTGTTCCACGGTCTTTCCCTCCTCACACCATGTGACTTATGGCCTCTGATGTAACATGCTGCCGGTTAGAAGGAAGCTAACAATGCTAATCATGCTAACACACCAGCTGCAGGCGAAGCATATTTTTAGAACGTTAGCTGGAAAAGAATCAGTTTCTGAGAATTATTTCCATTAACAACACCATCTGTTTATGAACTATGTTTTCTTCTCTTTCTATGCAGAGATAAATAACCTCAACAGCTGGTCGACTTAAGATAAATAACACTAAAGTAAATATGTCTTCATCTTTTTTTTTCTTTTTTAAATCCAGATGGACAATTTAAAAAAGCTAAGAGGTTCAAACTGGAATCAGAAATATCATGTTTTTAATTTGTCATTCCTCTTGCTTGTCACAACCTGGCGCTCCCATTACCCACAATGCAACTCGACCACCAACAGTTTTGCTAGTAGTGAACAGACATTTTGAACAAACATGGATGAAAACTGTAACTTTACTGGATTCCACTGAGAGGCGTTAAATCTGCTTTTATTTTCATACCTGAGGAAAATCATCAGACTTCCCATCATTCCCTCTGGAGACACTTAAGGCGTGTAGTACTTCAGGCGTGTAGTACTTCAGGCGTGTAGTACTTCAGGCGTGTAGTACTTTCCCCACATACACACAGCAGTACTCACCGGTAAACAGACTTTGATGTGTGGATTCCCCTCAACACAAGCATCCAACCCCTCGTGGCTATTCTCTTAACTTGTTGCATTAAAATGGATTTTTATTTTTATTTATTTGGAGTGGACTTACACAAACTAGTTAAATGGATCCTGTCAAATGACAAAAATGATAAAAGAAATGTATAAAAAAATGAAAAGAGATGCGTGCATGGATGAACACTTTGAATAACACATCAAAGCTCAGATTAGTATTTATATTTCTCACAAAATGTATACAAATAATCAGAATTTCAATGTTGAAAATGGCTCCAAACGCCATTTGTTGTCGTCAGGAATTAAATAAATATGAGACAATAAAATAAATATATAAAACGGATTATTGGGTAAATACATCGCAAATGATTAAAATGTAACTTCCGTGCCTCGTGTGGTATTTTTCAAACGTATGCGGTGGATTTATAAAATGTTTTACTATAATTGATTTTTTATGTTTATAGGTTGTGACTTCACTCAAACCCACCTGTAGTGTTGAGTTCAAAGTTATTTAAATCAGCTTCAGAAGCGTCTCACGTGTTTAATGAGGCTGAGTTTATGCACATAGCAAATAACATTCATTAATTACTCCTTTTAACTCATCTTTCTCTCTCTGGAGCAAATCAATAAATTTCCTCCTGCAGTTAAACCCTCTTTTAAGTTGTCGCGTCTGGAAAGAGCGACGCCTCCTCCTCCTCCTCCTCCTCCTCCTCCTCCTCCTCCTCGCCACCTCGATGCTGAAACAAACGGTTGCATTTCTTCCTCGTCGTGATGCTCGCGCTCACCGAGAGGCGGATGTTGCGTCCCAGGGTTTATTTTATAAATGAATCATGCGTCAGATCTCAAAGCGTTGCCCTAGTTGCAGCTCAAATGTTCCGTGTTGCATATTTTAATACTCGGGAGTTTCCTTTTAAAATTGAGATTCCCACAATTTTGAGGAGTGACAGTCCGTCAGATCAGGAAAATACAAGAAACCGCTTCTCTGCATTTTGACAGACATCTTGTAGTACTCAGATCTTTTACTGCAATACCACAGTGTGAAAGTACCATCCGCTAAGCTAAAGACTTCAAAGTGTACTAAAGGTACCAAAAGTAAAAGTACATATTTTGCAGAATAGTACATGTTTTTAAATTATAATTAGTGATGCATTAATGTGGTCTTCAATTTGATGTTGTAGTAAATGTATACGTAAATGTACACTAGTCACACACACACACACACACACACACACACACACACACACTCACACAGCGTCCTCCAGCTGGCGGGCTCCCAGCCTCCGGTGTGAGGCTCTGATTCGGGGCCAGTAATAGACTCCATCACAGCGTTCCTCACCTTCAGGACGCGTCAGGCGAGGCCAGAAATATCACTTCCTAATTACCGGGGCTTCCTCTCTGAGGGGGAACCGACGTCTGGACTCAGACCAGGTCTTTGTGCTCCCGCTGCCTGGGCGGCGTGAAGCCGGGCGTGAAGCCGCTGAGTCATCACACGCGTGATGGAGGACGGCTGCTCCGTGACCTCCGTCACCCCCCCCCCCCTCCTCTCAGGGGGCGGAGCCTATCCTGACGGTCCTGAGTGTCGTACTTGAACCAGGAAGAGCTGATGTGGGCGGTTGAGGACGTCCTCACACAGCATCAGAGCTCTGGATTCAAACAGGAAGTGACTGGTCGATGTTCTACTGAAGCCGTCGTATTTAGTCCACGTGAGTTAACAGAACGTATAACGACCGTCGTTCATGCAGCGTTAGTGACGCGTAACCTTCACACTGAAGTAACGTCTCTTCTAAAGTTATTCTGAACACGATCTGTGTGAATGACTCTGTTTTTAATGATCTTTTCCTAAACCTAACTATTTAGTTACCTAAGTATTTCACCATCTGTTCCGAAATCCAAACAAGGTTTTCACGATATTTTCCTAAACCTAAGTAGGTATTTCACGATGTTTTCCCTAAAACAAAATTTTTAACAATCTTTTCCTAAACCTAAGAAAATATTTCACAATGTTTTTCCTAAAACTAAATTTTAACAATCTTTTCCTAAACCTAATCAAGGTTTTTACGATAATCTCCTAAACCTGTTTCATGATATTTTCCTAAACCTAAACAGGTATTTCACAATGTTTTACCTAAAACTAAATCTTTAACAATCTTTTCCTAAACCTAGGTAAGTGTTTCACGATATCTTTCCTAAAATAAAAGTGTTAACGGTCTTTTCTGAAACCTATGTAGTTTCTTCTGAAGAGAGAAGTTTACCGCCTAACCCTCCGTGAGATCGTGATACTCGAGGATGTGCTGAACGAGCAGCATGGGGCTCAGATCCCGATCGGACGGCTCAGATCCAGTAGAAGACATTTAGAGGACATCTGATCCTCTGATCCGATCCTCTGCTCCTCATCATCGTGCCCCGAAATCATCGTTCTCTTTGAAGACGGATCATCTAATTTCACATCTACTCCCAGCTGGTGTTGGAGAAACCTGCCGAGTGGTTCGACGCCTCAGAGCAGAGTCTCCGTGAATGCGCTCGGGCCGATGTTGATCCAGCGATGAATGTCAGTGTGTACTGACCGTGCAGCGGCAGTCTGCGCTGGATAAATGTCACTCGGATGCATCACGTGGGATTATTTGTGCTAAATATGTACCTGGCTTTATTAAAGCCTTCATTCGCCGGCGTCAGCGCTTAAGCAGACGAGCACACAGGAAAACCAAAACCAACAGCGCTCTATTTCAGGACTCTTCTTGAAATGCAACTCGGGTTTGAGAACCTTTTGAAGTGTTCGACACTGATGGAGCGTGACAGCCGAGTAAATAATACACACTTTATTTAAGAGTGTGTTCTGACGTCGTCTCTCAGACTGAATTAGCTCAATGCCAAATGTGTTGTTGGAGCTGTGGTTCTTAGACGTTAACGCTCCGATCACTTAAACTCAAGTTTATTAAGAACAGCCGGCTAATAGAGCCAGATATGAGTGTGTTAAAGTGAATCTGTGGATAATAATGTTGGTTGATGTCTGTTTGTTTACCACTTTGGTCCCGACTAGAGGTGTCAGTTTGGGTTAAAACCGTTAGCTCACCGCTTCAAGCTAACACAGAATGACGTGACCTACAAGAGGCGCTTTTCCTTTAAGTCGTATACGCTCTGCTATCTCGTATCGGGAGATATTTTAAAAAATCATGCACACGGGGCCCTAAAGGTTCTTAATACGGGATCGTGCACACGGGGCCCTGAAGGTTCTTAATACGGGATCGTGCACACGGGGCCCTGAAGGTTCTTAATACGGGATCGTGCACACGGGGCCCTAAAGGTTCTTAATACGGGATCGTGCACACGGGGCCCTGAAGGTTCTTAATACGGGATCGTGCACACGGGGCCCTGAAGGTTCTTAATACGGGATCGTGCACACGGGGCCCTAAAGGTTCTTAATACGGGATCGTGCACACGGGGCCCTGAAGGTTCTTAATACGGGATCGTGCACACGGGGCCCTAAAGGTTCTTAATACGGGATCGTGCACACGGGGCCCTGAAGGTTCTTAATACGGGATCGTGCACACGGGGCCCTGAAGGTTCTTAATACGGGATCGTGCACACGGGGCCCTGAAGGTTCTTAATACGGGATCGTGCACACGGGGCCCTAAAGGTTCTTTATACGGGATCGTGCACACGGGGCCCTGAAGGTTCTTAATACGGGATCGTGCACACGGGGCCCTGAAGGTTCTTAATACGGGATCGTGCACACGGGGCCCTAAAGGTTCTTAATACGGGATCGTGCACACGGGGCCCTGAAGGTTCTTAATACGGGATCGTGCACACGGGGCCCTAAAGGTTCTTAATACGGGATCGTGCACACGGGGCCCTGAAGGTTCTTAATACGGGATCGTGCACACGGGGCCCTGAAGGTTCTTAATACGGGATCGTGCACACGGGGCCCTAAAGGTTCTTAATACGGGATCGTGCACACGGGGCCCTGAAGGTTCTTAATACGGGATCGTGCACACGGGGCCCTGAAGGTTCTTAATACGGGATCGTGCACACGGGGCCCTGAAGGTTCTTAATACGGGATCGTGCACACGGGGCCCTGAAGGTTCTTAATACGGGATCGTGCACACGGGGCCCTGAAGGTTCTTAATACGGGATCGTGCACACGGGGCCCTGAAGGTTCTTAATACGGGATCGTGCACACGGGGCCCTGAAGGTTCTTAATACGGGATCGTGCACACGGGGCCCTGAAGGTTCTTAATACGGGATCGTGCACACGGGGCCCTGAAGGTTCTTAATACGGGATCGTGCACACGGGGCCCTGAAGGTTCTTAATACGGGATCGTGCACACGGGGCCCTGAAGGTTCTTAATACGGGATCGTGCACACGGGGCCCTGAAGGTTCTTAATACGGGATCGTGCACACGGGGCCCTGAAGGTTCTTAATACGGGATCGTGCACACGGGGCGCAGCAGCTGGTTCCTGTGATCGTGGATCCAGACCTCGTTCCAGATATAGACGGTGCTGCGTTCAAATTCAGATCTTGTTTGGGTTTTATTTTAATTTCCGAGTGCCCTGGAGAGCTGGATATTTTTTTTATTTATGTATTATTCTTTCACTCATTCCTGCCACAGTTCCTTCCTTCCTAATTAAGGCTCGGCTGAATAGAGGAGAGAGAGACGGAGAGAGAGAGACGGAGTGAGAGACAGAGAGAGAGACGGAGAGAGAGACGGAGAGAGAGACAGAGAGAGAGACGGAGTGAGAGACGGAGAGAGAGACGGAGAGAGAGACGGAGTGAGAGACGGAGAGAGAGACGGAGAGAGAGACGGAGCTACAAGTGAAGTCGCTGCAGCCGGTGGCTGGAACTGTGAATATGATTTGAGAATATGAAGAAGAATGAATACATGAATACATGAATACATTAATGAGAGAGAAGACGGTCAAACGAGGACGGAGACGAACTTTTCCCCCAATTATCAGCATGAAGGACTGAAGGTGACGAGCAGCTGCAACGAAAAGTTTGAAGACGTCCGACTTCTAAATCAACACTTGAACACAACACGACTTTTGTTTTTGATCATTCATTCTGTGTAAAGCTTATTTGTCTGCAGTCGACAACACGAAACACAATTATAGTGTTTAAATACTATTTGTAGAATTATCTCCCAGTGATGGCTAATAGGATTGTTTCCTTAATAAAAAACATTTATTTGTATTAAAAAAAAGTTAGATTTAATTATTTCCAATATTCACGTTTTTATCTTTTTTAATCCAAATTTGTTGGCGTTTAGCCTTTAAAAAAACAGAATACAGATGAATCACTTTATTCTTTTTTTTATGATTTTGGGCTGATGACATCATTAAATAAGACATTCGCCACCAAGCTGGAGACATGCTAACACTAGCAATAGCTTGTTTTTTTTCCTGCATTGTGCTGTTTTTATTTCATGTCAAACTTTATACTCAAATTTAACGAACATCAATAAGTTCACGTGATTATTAAAAGCCATATTTGTAGCTTAACAGCTAGTTAAAACATGTATCAATTAGAAATAATTTGGTCCATAAAACGTCAGAAAACAGTGAAACACAAAGACATCCAGTTCACAATATGATTAACAAAATTATATTAAACAACAAATCCCCACATTGTGGAAGCGGCTTGAAAACATAATCGCTTCATGATTCTGTTGATTTTACGCTCCATTAATCGAGTTTTGGCTGTAAATTCACACGAGTTCCTCTCAGCTGCAGCAGCTTGTTGACAACCTGCAGAGAACATCAGACTCATGACTAATGCACGCCCACCAGAGACAGGTGTGTATTTATATAGTACTCACCATGCAGTAATATTCATGTACTCATGTATTCATGTGTACAGTCAGGAGCGTCATGGCGACGCAGACGAGGACGAATTATGAGGCCGCCGCCCGATGAAGCCATAAAACTAACAAATGGCCTCTGTCAGGCCTCGGCCAGCAGCGGCCAAGGTTGTACTAACAACACACACACACACACACACACACACACATATACACACACACACACACACTCCAACCACCCTGTAATGAGAAATATTTGGACGTGGCCCTGGACTTCATCCCAGACTGCTGAAATATGGTTTCACTGGCACGGCGACAGCCACTCGCTTGGTCTTTAGTCCCGCCCCCACAATCAGGGGCCGCAGGAAACAGAAACTAAGACTAAGGTTTTCCACTTCCTGTTTCCTCTCTGAATGTGTTTCTGGTTACATGTCTGAAGTAATGTGTTTAACACGAGCCGGAGAGATGTTAGCGTTTAGTTGTCTGATATATTAAACAGGTCAGTGAACGCCCCTCTGGTGAATCTTAAAGAGTCTCTAGCTGCTAACGTTAGCTCCTTACTTCACCCTTCAAACATCATAATAGTTGTGTTTATTAGTGATGATTATCTTGCTGTAGTTTTGTGGAGGAAACCAGAGCTTCCAGCTGGAAGCACAAAAAAGGACGGAGTCCCTGAAGCGCCATAAAGAGCATAAAGTAATAACTCATGTGGAGAGGCCGGCTTTAATAATGTGTGTATGTGAGACGAGTAATGCATATTTTATTCTCTGTAAGCAGCAAGGAAAACATGTCTGTAGTTATTATTAAATATATATATATTTTATATATATATAATTATTAAATATATATATTAAAAAATATGTCTTTTTTTCTTCTTTTAATTTTAAATTTTTTTAATTTTAATTACTTTTCTTTATTTTCTTTTTTTGCCACATGGCTACTGTCCCACTCTCCTGATCACCTTCACCAAGTCCTCGGTGCTTTGTGCGTCACCGTCACAAGAGGGCAGTAGAACCCGCCCCCCTCCCCTCTAGAGCCCGCCCCCCCTCTAGAACCCCCCTCTAGAGCCCGCCCCCCCTCCCTCTAGAACCTCCTCCTCTCATGTCAGTTCTTCTTCACTGGTTTTGACGTCTCCGCTCTCGTATCATCGCAACACTTTTGTACTTCTTGCTTCTCTTCAAACAGCTGCAGATGTTGCAGCTGTTTGTTTTTTGTGTGTTTTTTCTCCACGAGGGCCTGTTTAGCTGGAGGTGTGTGTGTGTGTATGTGTGTGTGTGTGTGTGTCTGTGTGTGTGTCTGTGAACAGGACAATACGACACACAAACAGTCGTCGCTCCAACTTTTAGAGAATTTACAGTCAGATCGACTTGAAAAGTGTTCGTTGTTCAACAAAGAATGAAGTTATTATATAAGAAGTAAAGGTCTAGATGATCATTATTATTTTAACTGGTAGACTCTATATTAAAGGGGTTCGTTCACAGCCTCATTTATACTACTTATTATTAATACAAACATGGAGAATATTAGGGTTTTTAATGACAGTATTTTCTGATTTATTGAGCGATACAAAGATAAATCATAAATTCCACATGTAAAAACATTTGACTCTAATATGAAACAAAAATATTAAACCTGATGATGTATAAGTTATTTTTTGTGTCTCCCCTTAAATGTAGAAATCTGACTACATGAACATAGAGTTATTGTCTCTGCACATTTAATAAATGAAGCTCCCGGGAAAGTAACACATTAGTCTCTAGACTTAAAACCTCTGAAACACCAATATTTCATATTCTCATCGTGTCTCTGCAGGTCGGGAGAAGAGGAAGGGTCCCATGATCTCTGCCGGCGATGCCGAGTTCCCGCGGGATTACCACACGCTGGCCGCCGGCGGCCGCGGGGCGCTGCGGAGGTTCCCCGACACCAACGGGGGGTTCACTTCGTCCTCGCTGGACCGCCGGCACAACTCGGTGGCCGCCAAGAGCCTGGAGGCCCTGAACAGCATCCACAAGGCCGACATCGAGCGGCAGAGGGACGCCCTCATGGACCTCCAGAAGAGCAAGTTCTCCAACAGCCCCGGAGGCTTGCCGCAGGGCGCCGCCACCGCCGCCGGACGACAGGTAAACACTCAGGTAAACACACAGGTAAACACTCAGGTAAACACTCAGGTAAACACACAGGTAAACACACAGAAACATGCAGAAACACACAGGTAAACACACAGGTAAACACTCAGGTAAACACACAGGTAAACACTCAGGTAAACACACAGAAACACACAGAAACACTCAGGTAAACACACAGCTGAACACTCAGGTAAACACTCAGGTAAACACACAGGTAAACACTCAGGTAAACACTCAGGTAAACACACAGGTAAACACAGGTAAACACACAGAAACACACATGTAAACATAGAGGTAAACACACAGAAACACACAGGTAAACACACAGAAACACACAGGTAAACACACAGAAACACACAGGTAAACACAAGTAAACACAAGTAAACACACAGGTAAACACACAGAAACACACAGGTAAACACAAGTAAACACACAGGTAAACACACAGGTAAACATACAGGTAAACACAAGTAAACACACAGGTAAACACACAGGTAAACACACAGAAACACACAGGTAAACACACGGGTAAACACAAGTAAACACACAGGTAAACACACAGAAACACACAGGTAAACACACGGGTAAACACAAGTAAACACACAGGTAAACACACAGGTAAACACACAGGTAAACACAAGTAAACACACAGAAACACACAGGTAAACACACAGAAACACACAGGTAAACACACAGGTAAACACACAAGTAAACACACAGAAACACACAGGTAAACACACAGGTAAACACAAGTAAACACACAGGTAAACACACGGGTAAACACAAGTAAACACACAGGTAAACACACAGGTAAACACACAGGTAAACACAAGTAAACACACAGAAACACACAGGTAAACACACAGAAACACACAGGTAAACACACAGGTAAACACACAAGTAAACACACAGAAACACACAGGTAAACACACAGGTAAACACAAGTAAACACAAGTAAACACACAGGTAAACACAGGTAAACACACAGGTAAACACACAGGTAAACACAAGTAAACACACAGGTAAACACACAAACAAACATCCATTTACATCCTCTAGGTTTTGTGCTCATTTTGTGCACAGAATATAAAAGGGTGTTTACTTATTGGCTGGTTGATGCATGAAGTCACATCAGAAATAATAATTTACAATAAATAATAGTGTCAGTACAGAAAAACAAAGAAAGAACAGATAGAACAATATAAGTACAATATAATAGAAGTACAATAGAATATAAGTACAATAGAATAGAAGTACAATAGACCCATTATTGTTTCTGTCACTCTGTTACTTTTTGTCGTTATTGAGAGAAGGACGAATAACTTTATCGGATTTTGGCATCAGTGTGTGTGTGTGTGTGTGTGTGTGTGTGTGTGTGTGTGTGCATGTGTGTGCGTGTGTGTGTGTGTGTGTGTGTGTGTGTGTGTATTTTGAATCTTATTTTTATCCTTTACAATGTAATCTTCTCAGAATATGTTATTATATCAAGAGAAATATCAATACCTGTGCAGCATGTTAAACATCAACAGATTAAATTGAGAGTAAAGTTACAGCTGGAGCTTTAAGTTTAGGATCCAGACTCCTTATCATTATATAAATATATATATATATATATATATATATATATATATATATATATATATATATAAAACAACAAATGGAGGAGAGTGCTGCCTTCGGGGAGGAAGGAGCCCTATGAGTGCTCTCTGTCTGCATGGGAACATCACACACACACACACACACACACACACACACACACACACACACACACACACACACACACACACACACACACACACACACACACAAACAGATGCCTCTGGGGGCTTTGTTGCACGCTGACTGGCGTTCTGGGGCGATAACGGACTCTTTTTTGACGACGTCATCTTCGTCGTCTTCATCGTCTTCATCGGACCTGAGACAGACGGTCCAAACAGAACCGTCTGGTTCTGAACAAAACAAACAATTTAATCTATACGTCCAAAATGTTTCAAGTGTTGCAAAATGTTAGCAAATATTTTACAGAACAGCTGTCTTCTTCCACCTGTATCTGAGAGAGAGAGCTGTGCTAAGCTAACCCCGCTTCCATTCATCATGCTAAGCTAACCCCGCTTCCATTCATCATGCTAAGCTAAGCTAACCCCGCTTCTATTCATCATGCTAAGCTAACCCCGCTTCCATTCATCATGCTAAGCTAAGCTAACCCCGCTTCTATTCATCATGCTAAGCTAATCCTGCTTCCATTCATCATGCTAAGCTAAGCTAACCCTGCTTCCATTCATCATGCTAAGCTAAGCTAACCCTGCTTCCATTCATCATGCTAAGCTAAGCTAACCATGCTTCCATTCATCATGCTAAGCTAACCCTGCTTCCCTTCATCACTCTTTCTCTTCTGAGTCTCTCAGGAGAGAAAGAGATGTGGAGCTCTGTTCCTTTAAGTCTCCTTCTCCGAGCCGCCGTCAGCTTCTGTCCATCACGTCTTCCTCCTCCTCCTCCTCTTCCTCCTCTTCCTCCTCTTCCTCCTCTTCCTCCCCTCCTCCCCTCCTCGCTCCTCTCTTTGCTCACTCATGTGCTGTGTCTATTCACCCAAACTACACCGTCTATCTCCTGATGAAAAAGGTGGACTGACACACCGAGAAAGGGGGAGAGAGAGGGAGAGAGAGGGAGAGATGGAGAAACAGGTGGAGTCTGCCGTTGTCATGGCAACCCATCGTTTTTTCTCCATATAAGGCAAACCGGGTGATATCATATGGTTGGCAATGCCTGAGCTTTAGAGGGAGGCACAAGGAGAGAGAGGGAGAGAGAGAGGTTTTCTATTATCAGGGACGAGAGAGGGTGACGGACAGAGAGAGAGAGAGGGAGAGGGAGAGAGAGGGAGAGAGAGAGGAGGAGGAGCAGGAGATGCTAACTGCCTCTGAGGCGCTGCTACGGGTACCAGCGAGGCGAGACTCGGGGCGCGGGAAAGACACCGAGCCGCAGTGAAGAAGAAGAGGCAGAAAAAAAGAGAAAAAGATGGAGAGCAGAGGAGGAGGAGGAGGAGGAGGGGAGGAGGCAGAGGGAGGCGTGTGGAGGATGCGCCAGGCGGCCGACCTGCTCGCCAAGTAGCAACGGTAACTCTAACGGCGTCTTTGCATTCCTCAGCTGAGACGCTCTGAAGCGTGACGCCTGCTGCAGGGACGACGTGTGTGTGTGTGTGTGTGTGTGTGTGTGCGTGTGTGTGTGCGTGTGTGTGTTTGCTTCTTGGTAATCTGTGTGTGTGTGTGTAGCGGCATGTTGTGCAAGTGACAGGTAGACCGTCACAACTCATCCCCTCCTCCCTTCTGACTAAATGTATGTGTGTGTGTTTGTGTGTGTGCGTGTGTGTGTATGTTTGTTTTAAGGGTTGCAGGCAGGTGTTGACCAGGTGTGTCCGTGCTGCTGCAGCGACGTGTGTTCATGTATGCACGCGTGTGTGCATGCATCTGTCTATGCATGTGTGTGTATGTGTGTGTGTGTGTGTGTTTGTTTGTGTGTGTGTGTGTGTGTGTGTGTGTGTGTGTGTGTGTGTTTGTGTGTGCACAGATGTGTGAGAGTGAATGCACATGTGTTGGTGTGTTTTGGGGCTGGAGAGGAGATGTATATATATATATATAAAAGAGGGTGGGTACAAAGATGGCTACTTGTCATGCAGGTCAGACTTGTCTCCCCGCTCACCCCTCTCTTCCTCACCCCTCTCTTCCTCTCCCCTCTCTTCCTCACCCCTCTCTTCCTCATCCCCTATCTTCCTCATCCCTCTCTCGTCTGCGTTCGTATGTGCGCTTTGGGATTTCTGCTCAAGTGATTGAGAAATATTTCAGGCGGTAATCACCGAGTCGCGGCGCAGAGGGAGGTTGTGTGTGAAGAGGAGACGGGTTTTATGTAAAAAGAAAAAAGAAAAAGAAAATGGTGCATTAAATTATTCGTGGAGTGACTTGGCGGCGTATTTCACCGTTTTCCAATTTAAAGGTGAATAAATCAAGCCAGCTCTCGGGATGCACCGGGGATTATAACCCAGCGGGCGCTCGGCTGCACAATCATCAGCGGTTTGTTTCCTGCGAGGAGGCCGACAATATTTCATCTCCTCAGTTGTCAACTTACAATTATTGTGAAGCCGTTTTGCAAAAAGAGGCGCTTCAAAGTTACAAACAGGAAGTCAGCCGCAGGGTGCAGGCTGTAAGGATGCAGGGCGCAGGGTGCAGGGTGCAGGCCGTAGGGACACAGGGTGCAGGATTCAGGGTGCAGGGTGCAGGGTGCAGGGTGCAGGCTGTAGGGATGCAGGGTTCAGGGTCCAGGCTGCAGGGTGCAGGCAACAGGGTTCAGGCTGCAGGGATGCAGGCTGCAGGATGCAGGGTTCAGGGCGCAGGCTGTAGGGATGCAGGATGCAGGGTGCATGCTATAGGGATGCAGCGTTCAGGCTGCAGGGATGCAGGGTTCAGGCTGTAGGGGTGCAGGCTGCAGGGTGCAGGGTTCAGGCTGCAGGGTTCAGGCTGCAGGGTGCAGGGTTCAGGCTGTAGGTGTGCAGGCTGCAGGGTGCATGGTTCAGGCTGCAGGGATGCAGGCTGCAGGATTCAGGGTTCAGGGTTCAGGGTTCAGGGTGCAGGCTGCAGGGTTCAGGGTGCAGGCTGCAGGGTTCAGGCTGCAGGGATGCAGGCTGCAGGATTCAGGGTTCAGGGTGCAGGCTGCAGGGTTCAGGGTTCAGGGTTCAGGGTTCAGGGTTCAGGGTTCAGGGTGCAGGCTGCAGGGTTCAGGCTGCAGGGATGCAGGCTGCAGGATTCAGGGTTCAGGGTGCAGGCTGCAGGGTTCAGGGTTCAGGGTGCAGGCTGCAGGGTTCAGGCTGCAGGATTCAGGGTTCAGGGTGCAGGCTGCAGGGTTCAGGGTTCAGGGTTCAGGGTGCAGGCTGCAGGGTTCAGGCTGCAGGCTGCAGGGTTCAGGCTGCAGGCTGCAGGGTTCAGGCTGCAGGATTCAGGGTTCAGGGTGCAGGCTGCAGGGTTCAGGGTTCAGGGTTCAGGGTGCAGGCTGCAGGGTTCAGGCTGACACCAAAGTGACAGACAATGTTCTCAACAAAAAAAAAAATTACCAGCTTTTGCGGAATCACAAAGTTCTGAGTTGAGTCTTTATTTATGAATCGAGGCAAACTTTTACCCCTTTCACAATAAAAGCCTGGAAATACATTTGTAAAAAGCGATTATTTCAGATCTGAAATGAAAGTATGCAGCTTAAAGTCTCAAGAACAGGTATTTAGAGACAGAAAGGCAAAAGAATTATGATTTTCCGGAAGAAGCATCTGACTGTGTAGACTTATATTTGGTTAAATAAGCTCAGCAGCGTCCGATCAGGTAGATTTGTCTGTTTTGGTCAGCGGACTTGGACTGAAGCCCACAAACCACACGGAGCTCTGAAATCTGGGTCACAGTGGCCCACGGGCCTGCCGCTCGCTCTTTCATTCACAAACCATCTTTTTTTTATATCCTTCAACCATTTTTAAAATGAAGTGAGATGGATTTCAAAAGTTGCCGCTGAGAGACAATATTTGGGATGCAGGCAGCTCCCAGAACAGCTGCTCAAATATGAACTAAGTTCCTCCGACACTGGAGAATAATTACTCAGGGAATTCCTCTTTTTCCACAGCATGTGATGACATTTAGACTCAACTAAATCACTCGTCTGTGCTTTTAATTTGAAGTCACATTGAAGTTACTTGTATTTGAATGAATGCAGTGGCAGCGAAATGTTTGCAAATCGTTTGTTGTTGACGTCTGTGTTTTACATGTTTACATACAGGAACAAAATGTATTTCAACTATGAATATGTATAATTTACTGATAGACGGGTTTAGCACTGAGGTCGTTCCTCACACTATTATATATTAAATATTCAACACAATCCACTGTGAATATGTTTGGAAAGGTGGTTCAGCTCGAGTAAACATCGAGAGTTTCGTCAAACAAATGTGTTGAAGAACTGAGGCGCTGAATTATTCCGTATATGTGATGAGTCAGCGGTTCTTTGTATTTATGTAGTTGAGCTTCTGTAATCGTCCCCGACAATCAAAGTAGTTGGAAACCTTTCTCCCAACGGCCAAAACACAAAGATGCTGCTATTTCCTCGACTGCAACATTGTGCTGCATCATTGTTTGGCTAAACTATTAGAGATATACAGAGAAATGTTGCTAACAGGCTAAACTATTAGAGATGGCCGGCTGGTAATCTTATCTTCAGTAACCAGTGTAGCATGGTATCCTGGTGTAATTAGCAGGAGAACTAGCGGATGGCTTATTAGCTAGCTTACGAAATTCCAAGCTTTCATGCAACACTCGTTCCAGAAAATGATCCGAACAAAGTTGTCACTTGTTTGCTTCTCTACGCTGTGACTAGAGTGAGTGGATGAAGCATGAAGTGGTTAAATGTTACTAATTATGCAGCTGGCTAGTTGGCTAGCTAACCAGCTAATTTCACTATCGTTTGATGCCACGCTGGCAACAGAAAGTGAGCCCAACAAACCAATGCAGAGCAGGTGGGAGCTAACTAGCAAGCTCTGAAGAAGGACAAGCTAGCAAGCTAACTAATTAGCCCCCACACCAGCGGTGTCAGGGTCGGCTAATGGAGTCCTGGTGGCTAAAGTTCTTAAGTAACACAAGTGGTGAGTCACTGCACATATTGACAGAAACTCATATTTTCTTCAGCTCACGTTTAGTGGATGCATAATAATTATAATTACGCATCCACTAACCGTCTTTCAGCCTCAGCCGCTGCGTCTGAAACAATCAGCAGCACGGTGACCTGCATGCCGACCTCCTCCCAGATGAAGTGAAGGCGGCAGCTCCTTAATCCAGTGTGTGCATCGCTTTAATCCTGCTGCTGGATCCACGCCAGCCAGCGCCGCACCTCGAGAGCGAGGGGAAGAATTTAGGAGCTGCATCATTAGTGTGTGTGAAGTCACTGTAAACATTTGATTAATTGCTGGGAAGCAATTACAAGCAATTAAAGTCCTATTATGATGGCAGTGAAGGACAACGCAAGTTAATCTGGCTATCATCACAATAATTAGCCCGTCATTTTCTCACCAAGCCCTAATGTATGAAGAAAAAAGAAAAAGAAAAAGGCAATTTATTGGTTTGCTTCACTACAATTTGAGCTCCTTTTTCAGCATAAGTGGTGGAGACGGTTCTTTGGGGCGTAAACTGCAATGGCTGCATAGAAGCAGTGTTTAACCTTTATTAGTCTCACTTTGTGGCGTCTCGTCTTCGCGTTGCAGTCGAGTGACAAAGCATTTCCTCTGGCTCCGCCCAGCCTTCGGTGTTTTGTAGTGTTGGTGTTTTGCAGCTTAACACATGAGAAAATGTCTCACACTCCCTCCTTTTTCCTCCCCCTCTCCTCCCCCTCTCCTCCCCCTCTCCTCCCCCCTTAGCAACAACCAAACTACTGGAGCTTCAAGGTCAGTGCCAACGTTGTGTTTGTGTTTCAGTGTAAATCTGTCCCTCTGTGTGGATTTGTCTCCTAATAGGATAACTTCTCATTGTGTCTTTGCATGCCTGCTCGCCTTTTCTCCGTCGCATTCAGTGTCGGTCACATGTCTGCGCACACTTTTGTGTTTAACTCTCTCTTGCACTGCATGCTGGGACGTTTTTTATATCTCGGCAAGTAAACTGAATTATTTACTTAAAATGGAGATGGTTTGGTGGCTCGTGACTTCTTGTGTTTTGATTTAGACCTGCGTGTAAGATCCTTCTGACTTGTATAGAAGCTTCTGGTTGTATAGAAGCCTATGCTTCATGTGTTAAAGCTGCATTCTCTCTCATGACCACCAGGGGGCGACTCCTCTGGTTGTATAGAAGCCTATGCTTCATGTGTTAAAGCTGCATTCTCTCTCCTGACCACCAGGGGGCGACTCCTCGGTTGTATAGAAGTCTATGCTTCATGTGTTAAAGCTGCATTCTCTCTCCTGACCACCAGGGGGTGACTCCTCTGGTTGTATAGAAGTCTATGCTTCATGTGTTAAAGCTGCATTCTCTCTCCTGACCACCAGGGGGCGACTCCTCTGGTTGTATAGAAGTCTATGCTTCATGTGTTAAAGCTGCATTCTCTCTCCTGACCACCAGGGGGCGACTCCTCTGGTTGTATAGAAGCCTATGCTTCATGTGTTAAAGCTCCATTCTCTCTCCTGACCACCAGGGGGCGACTCCTCTGGTTGTATAGAAGCCTATGCTTCATGTGTTAAAGCTGCATTCTCTCTCCTGACCACCAGGGGGTGACTCATCTGGTTGTATAGAAGTCTATGCTTCATGTGTTAAAGCTGCATTCTCTCTCCTGACCACCAGGGGGCGACTCCTCTGGTTGTATAGAAGTCTATGCTTCATGTGTTAAAGCTGCATTCTCTCTCCTGACCACCAGGGGGCGACTCCTCTGGTTGTATAGAAGTCTATAAAAAATGACTCTACTTCTCTCTTGATAACATTTTGATCATCCAAACATGTTTGGTGATCCTGTGTGTCCTCTAGCGCCACCATGAGTTCAACTAAAAAAAGCTTCAACAACTATGAGATGGATTGCCATAAAATGTGCTCCACTTGATGACGTCATCACCGCTGTTTTTTTTATTTATTTATAAAAATTCAAGAGCAGCTTACTGGAGGTGTGAAATTGCACTTGATGAGCCTCGCTCGCAGGTTTGAGTGCTTCACGGCCTGCGGGTCAGTTACACCGAGCAGGAGGAGAACGTCTGAGCAGAACCCGAATGTAGAACCGGAGACGGCTGCGTAATCTGCACCGAATAAAAGAGTTTACCTGGTGACAGAAAACATGAGAGGTGGGATTAGTCGTCATCAGGAGCCACATTTAAGCCCACGCTGTTACAAACACGCGGCCTGCCTCCAGGATTTTATGTTTTTTTTAAACCTCCGTTGCCTCAGAAAATCTGCCCACACCATCAAATTGAAACCTCATTTTCAGTCGGAGTCATTTCTTTTTCCGGCGCTCTGGCAAGGCTGGGATGTAAACAGTGTGAAATGTTAAAATGCAAAAGTGGATCTGAAAGAGGAGCCGGTAGTGGACCAGCGTCACGCTCTCCATCCTAACAGTCTGAAGCACTTCTAACTGGTTTCGAGTTCCCAAACTGGGAAACCCGACTCCCATCATGTGGAAATGTTAATGCAAAGATGGAGCGAGTTCACACCGGCCGTGTTTGAGGTGTGAACTCGTGAACTCAACAAGCCTGAGGAAAAGAAAAGTGCTCCTCCATTGAGAGGAAGCTGATCAGGACAATCACACACATTTAACAACGCGACACTCAAACAACACACTTGTTTTAATTAGTTTGTTCATCATATTTTATTGTAAATCTTCCTTCTTGAATTATGAGCCGATTCTGAAAATACATTATCATGATAATAATTAAGTTCTGACACACCCCCAGGATCAGACAAAAGTTTGGATTAATACGCCCAACTTCTACCGAAGAAAATAGTCCCCACAGGAATGAGAGGTCACGAGAGGTCAAGTAGGAAACATCTAAAGTAAACTTTTTAAGTGGAAATCGACCTAAATCCTCCTCATTTTGCCAGACTTGCAGACTGTTGAGAGCAGCTGATGAAGCTTCATTAGCTCCGCCTCCACTCACCTGAATACATTATGCGTATGAACGCAGCCCTCTGACCCTCACTTCCTCTCTTATATTCATACGCTCAATGACTTGATATTCTGCCTGAATATTGCTGATCCAGCAAATAAAGTCTTCCCAAACGGAACAATGAGACGCGGCTGGTTTTGAATGAAATTAAATATAAATGTAGAGGAAGAGACTAAACAGCTGATAATCTGTATTTTTGTTATTGTCCATGAATCCCACACAAACAGCAAAACAATGAAGTATTGAACGTATCGAAGCCTGACGTATCTTCTTCCTCTGAGCCGTTGAGCTGCATTACACACACACACACACACACACACACACACACACACACACACACACACACACACACACACACACACACACACACACACACACACACACACACACACACACAGTGCAAAACAAACATTTAAAGAACCACCGTGAAAAAGTACTAAAGTAATAATAATAATTAAGTTTGTGTAAAACGTCCCATAACACAATACTATATATATATTTCTTATGAATTAACATTAAATACACTTAAAAGAACAAAAAACTTTCTTTATGAATAGTTTTCAAAAGCAAAATGCGTATCAATCCGCGACTGAAAATAGTCCCCAACAAAGTGACCGTTTCTTCCTGTTTGAGAAAACTTTAGTGACCGGCTGTCTTTTTTTTAAAGAAAATAAAAACGTGTATTTGTGGCAATTTCCTGTCGCATCTTGTGAGTTTGATCCTGAGAGTCTCAAAGTGTTGAGGGACGAACCAAAAGAAGTTGTCGGCCTTTTGCGATGGAAATCAATCAAAAGCTTCGACTTCCTGCTCGCTGAATGTTGGGCATCGATCTCCTGTAATCAGGCTCAAGCCCATTGGTCGAGACATCGGATGTGGACGCCCGGCCAATCGTAGCGCTCGAATGCTGCACGGGGGCGGTTCTTGGCAGTGGGCTTCATAAAAACGTGCACAATGCAGATTGATGGGTGGATGTCACGATGCTATTGGCCGTACCAGCTGACACGAAGAGAAGGCTGGATAAAGAAATATAATAATTTCATTACGGTTTTCCGTTTGCTTCTTTTGGTTAAATAGGAGCACAATATGACCGGGATGTGATCTAAAAGGCAGGATGTGATCTAAAAGGCAGGATGTGATCTAAAAGACAGGATGTGATCTAAAAGACAGGATGTGATCTAAAAGGCCCACTCGTGTTCCGTACATCCATAATATATATTCTGTAAGTAGCCGTCATCCTTCTCGTAACCTTTCCGTTGTTCTTCTCGTCTTCTCGGCTCACGACAAACGCATCATCTCTCTTTTCCAATCTCCCCCTCGGCAGCTCGCTCAGGATTGGTTAACCGCTCCCCCCCTCCCCTCTGGGAGAGTCGGGGGTGTGTCCTCCTCCCATGCAACACGAACCCCTGCAGCAGTGGCCCCGCTGTGTGTGTGTGTGTGTGTGTGTGTGTGTGTGTGTGTGTGTGTTTAACAGTCCCCCACTGGTCCCCTTTGATGTTTCAGTGGTTTGCCAGCTCACTAAGTGCACACACACACACACACGCACACACACACACACACACACACACACACACACATACAGGAAGGAGCCGTCATACATTGTTGCTACAACGTTGCGTTGGGTGGACCCTCACGCGTGTCCCTGCACACGGAGGCTGAACACGGATTCAGACCGCCGGCACTCACATGGAGCAGAGCTGCATGATTCTCTCCTCGCTTGTACAAATATTAACGCTCCGCTTTGCGTCTCTCGTGGGGAGGAGGAGGGGGGTGGGGGGGTGGGGGGGGGTGGGATCCCATTGAAGCGTCTCCAGTTATTCAGCAGCCGTCTTCGTTCCTGCAGGAATCCTCACGCAGCTCGTTCTTCTTCAGCTTGTTGGAGGAATCCGTTCCTTTAAACGCAGTATCATCATTCTATGACACCACACAGATAGCTCATTACCATATCATTACCATATCATTACCATATATATTACCAAATCCGCCTCGCTTTATGTGCTAGAATAATGTAAATGGTGATGGCGCTGCAGCTGTTGTGCACATGTTATTATGCCCGAATGTTTTAGGATGCAGGCGTCCTTCTGAAGAGGGAATACCAGATACCAGATATCAGATATCAGATATCAAAAATCAGATATCAAATGTAGCCACCGCCGTCTATATACATATATATATTTGTATATACAATAAATACATATCTAGATATAAAATATAAATAAATGTCAATATTCTGATTCAGAAACCCTCCCGCCCCGCCACAGTGTCTTGTTTTTGTGCGTGTGACATGTCTTATGTCTTATGTGTCATGTTCATGTCTCTACAGCTGTTGATGTGTTCGTAGCCCCTGGTGGTCCAGAACGATGATCACGTAGACATGATCCCTTAGACCCGCCCTGCGTCACCAAATCCTGAAGGAACCGAGTTCACACCTCCACAAGGTGTTGCTCTTTAATTCAGAGAGAGAATGAATGAAAAGACTTTTAAAGACAGAGAGTGGGGAAGCCCGAAAGAGAGCCGGCCCACGTTCTGGTTCTGGTTCTGGTCTTTATGCAACTTATCTCAGACCTTGACCTTTAAAAGTCCGGACGTCATCCGACACTCATGCCCGCTGGAAAACACCGAAATAAACAAAATGTACATTCCTTGCCGAGGAGGCTCAGTAGAACGTTTCAGATGACACATTAGTCTCTCTTTCTGCTTCATGTGTTCATATCTCTTCTCTGCACATTGCAAAGCAGATTCACCAGCGAGCTCCTTCAGTCGGAGCCTCCAACCAGACGGAGACAACGTGCAGAGTCGTCTGCAAACATCCACCGAAAACAAGCTGCTAAAGGATTCGTCCCGTCGGGAGGCCGAGGCCGAGCCGGAGGCGTCCCCCGCCACACGAGTCCCGGTGCGAGCTGGGAGCTCGGCTCCGACCCATTCAGACGACCTTTTGTTGCCCCGCTGCTGCCTCGCTGTCGATATGATGCTCGCTGGAAAATCGCTATTCCCCAATCTGACCGGGGGGAAAGCGGGAGTGTTGTTTCGGCCGCTAAAAGGCTTACGGAGTGCGACCGCTGCAGCGAAAGGCACGTGGCCAGAATCACTTATTGACACTTCACCGCCATCTGCCGAGGCGGCTCGGCAGACGGCACGTTGTTAAAGCTGCTGGAGAGCAATAACGGGATGAGACGTTCCCACCAGATTTATACGAGAAAGACGATTATCTCTCCCGTGTAATAATATCTGAAGTGATGGAGAGACGAAACGGGAGTGAACGCCGCGTTAAACTGCAGACTCGGATGGAAAATAGCTTAATGTGTTTGCTTTAAAGGGTTCGGATGTTCGGAAGTGAGGTTGTGGGAACAGAGAGGAGCAAAGTCATGTGATGTCGTTTAGACTCATAAAACATAAATATCAGTTAATGAGAACGCTGTATTTAGAATATTTTCACCTCTTCATCTTTCTGACGGGGAACTGGAGACGCTATCTTTGCTCTCTTCAAAGAGAGAAGTGCAATTCAATGTTTTTTACAGGATCTGGATACTTAAAACGGTTTATTTTACATTTTGGTGTGTTTATTTTGAAATGAGACCAGTTTTTGATGAAATATTAATATTATTAAGCTTCGTTTTGGTTCGTGTTTTTTTTAACACGTGTTCAAGGACCCTTGGAAAGATTTAAATCTGACAATAATGGCGATAGTTTAAAGAAAACATGCTTTTCGATCCGGCTGGTGGGTTTTGGGGTTCAGAGAGTTAACTTGTAACACAGTATTTGTACACAGAAGTATTGCTACCTTTACTTCCTCTCCCTCTGCAGACGGGTGTTTATTTTATACACACAGTTAAAGTCAGGAGGCGACACACGACCTGTCGGAGACGTCAAGGTCGAACCCGGACTCCAATCATCGCACAAAGTCTATAACACCTCCGATCAGACCCGAGATCAGCAGTGAACCAGAGGTTGGCTCACTCTCACTAAACAACAGTTAACCTTCAGCTGCTCTGAGGGAAATGGTCCCAGAACATTGCTGCTTCACTTTACTGAGCAAAAACCTCCTGGGCCCAAAGTACCAGGGGCCCAAAGTGCCAGGGGCCCAAAGTACCAGGGGCCCAAAGTACCAGGGGCCCAAAGTGCCAGGGGCCCAAAATATCAGTGCCAGTCAAAGAGAACCAACCAGGAAGAGACACACAATGAGTATAAAGAGTCACAAAAAGATGCCTAACGACTACTGAGACACACAAAACAACAACAACAGCTATGTGGCCCGTGCGTCTCCTCTCAGGGTCCAGGGCCTCGGCGTCTGCTAACCCGTCTGCTAACCCGTCTGCTAACCCGTCTGCTAACCCGTATGCTAACCCGTCTGCTAACCCGTCCATGGACGACGGGCCTCACTCACACGGTGTCTGTTGACCGTTATGGATTCAGAAGCTCTCTGTCTTCAGTCACTGGAAAGGAATGTCTCGGTCCACAGCAGTAATGCCCGTGAAATCTCAGAGTGTTGGGGGGCATGTTACAGCTGTGCACAGCTGCCCCATCAATCAGCACCCTGAGTGTTAGCTGGTGGGAGAATCGGTCTCCGACCCGCCAGGCTCACACTCTGCAGAGGATGAACCAGTTTAGCAGCAATAGAAAGAGCTCATGATCCTCCATGAAGAGTTCTTACATCAGAGTGGAGGAGCTGATGAAGTGCTAAGGGCTAACCAGCAGGCTAACAGCTGAACCAGCAGGCTAACGGCTAACTAGCAGGCTAACGGCTGAACCATCAGGCTAACGGCTGAACCATCAGGCTAACGGCTGAACCATCAGGCTAACAGCTGAACCAGCAGGCTAACAGCTGAACCATCAGGCTAACAGCTGAACCATCAGGCTAACGGCTAACTAGCAGGCTAACGGCTGAACTATCAGGCTAACGGCTGAACCATCAGGCTAACGGCTGAACCAGCAGGCTAACGGCTAACCAGCAGGCTAACGGCTAACCATGCTGGGAGTGGAGGTAAGGGTCAACTACACTTGACAGAGGAACGTATTTAGCGTCTCCTCTGGAGCTTCTGCTGTCTGATGCTGCAGACGAGGTTATTAAACACAATTCCTTTCAACCTATAAGAGCAGCTAGAGCTCCAGTGTGATGCTGAATACAAGATGTCATGCTGGGCTGAACATGCTTTGCACACGTCACCGAGGATGATATCGTTAAAAAAAAGGCTTCAGGCTCTCACACAGACTTTGGTTCTCACGAAAAGTCAAACTTCTCAAAGCTAAATTACGTCCACAGACGGACGTGAAGACTTTAACTCAGCCGGTTGAAAATGTGTCTCTTGCACTCACTTTTTATATTTGTGAATGAACGTTTTGCAGTTTGAATGATGTTGAACCGGTGATTAGAAACGCCTTTAAAAGACATTTCAGTGACAATCGCAGGTGAGGAGTAATCGTCTCGTGATTGTAGACGCTCAGTCATGCAGCTCAGCCAGATGTTTGCAACAATAAAGAAAAGCTCACCTGGAAGTAAAGTAAAGAACACACTCACGACCAATCAAGAGCGATTGTGAGCAGCTTTGTCGGCTCAAGGTCGTTCACTGTGTTGGTGGAGAGACACGGCGTGAAGCAGCTGTTTGTTAATGCTCCTCATGGTTATGGAGGACGAGAGAAGAGGCTCTGAACATAAAACATGGAGCTTTCAAACGTAAAAGCTCATTAATGGAAACGTGAATGTCTAGTTCTTGATTCTATACAACCAGAGGAGTCGCTGAGGAGTCGCCCCCTGGTGGTCAGTAGAGAGAATACAGCTTTACCACATGAAGCATAGACTTCTATACAACCAGAGGAGTCGCCCCCTGGTGGTCAGGAGAGAGAATGCAGCTTTAACACATGAAGCATATACTTCTATACAACCAGAGGAGTCGCCCCCTGGTGGTCAGGAGAGAGAATTCAGCTTTAACACATGAAGCATATACTTCTATACAACCAGAGGAGTCGCCCCCTGGTGGTCAGGAGAGAGAATGCAGCTTTAACACATGAAGCATAGACTTCTATACAACCAGAGGAGTCGCCCCCTGGTGGTCAGGAGAGAGAATGCAGCTTTAACACATGAAGCATAGGCTTCTATACAACCAGAGGAGTCGCCCCCTGGTGGTCAGGAGAGAGAATGCAGCTTTAACACATGAAGCACAGACTTCTATACAACCAGAGGAGTCGCCCCCTGGTGGTCAGTAGAGAGAATGCAGCTTTAACACATGAAGCATAGACTTCAATGATCAGATAATTTGTTGAAGATGCATTTCCTTACAGTTGGAACAAATAGCGTCAGAAACAGATTGTGATAACAAAAAGGAATAAAAGGTGTGAACAGGTGCCATAAATCTGGGGAATAGAGGAGTGTTGTGACGCCGGGAGGAAACCAGGAGAGGGCAATAAAAAGCAAGTCTCTGGGGAAAGTCAGGAGGGTTGTCAAGCATCCGATTCTCATCCTCCATCATAACTTATCGCTGCAACCGAAACCACTTAAACATGACAACAGAGTTGGGGGAGGGGGGTCCACTGAGACGTCCTGTTTAGCCGTTTATTGACTGTCACTGTGGGAAATAAAAACACCAGCATTAGCCGAGCATGCTTTCTTTCTTTCCACCTGAAGAAAAGTTCCTCTGCAGCAATCCCCCCATCCCAGTATTTGGGCCCCTAGCGGCCCTGGGTTGGACAGGTGACATATTGCTGCTAGTCTGGACTCGGTGCTGCAGGCCCCACAATGCATCCTGTTCGCTCGGCTCTTTGTCTGCAGGACAACGTTCATTTATTTTGTCTTTTGGAGACATTTCTTCTTGAAAATGTGATTGAAGCATCGTTCAATAGTTTCTGTCCATCATTATTAATGCAGCTAGACTCGTCTGAGGGAAGTCTGGGCCGAATGTCTGAAGAGCTCTAATTTGATCTGCAGCTTCCTCTTTGTTGTTGGTCGACGTAAAGTCTGCTTTCTCTGAGCTAAACTTCTTATTTTGATATTTTCCAGCCACAGTTTTGTTTCCCTGCGTTGATGCAAAGCGGCCATTTTGTCTGCTTCTGTACAGTTTCTCATCTCAACTCATTGATGACGTCATCGTCTGTCTTCATCTCTTTGCCTCCCACCTGTTTTTGTGCCCCTCCCCCCTCTTTCTAACTTCTCAACCCGTGTCTTGCAGACTCGAACCCCCCGCGCGACGCGACTCAGCCCGACACAGCCGGCTCTTGCCGATCAGGCCAGCAGGGTTTCCTTCGCGTCGGCTGAGAATCTGGGGACCATGTCGGAGCCCGATATGCCCGTCGGCTTCAACCGGATGAACCGGCTCCGCCAGAGCCTGCCGCTGGCCCGCTCGTCCAGCCAGGCCAAGCTGCGGGCGCCAGGTCAGACTGCCGTCTTTAAGTAAAATCATCTGTTACTTCAGCTGCCGTGGACCTAACTTCTGTTATTACAGTATTTAGTTTGAACTTTTCCTCTAGTGCTTTTTAAGATAATACAATAATATTAATTATATAATATATGCCCTTAAGACTTGTAATCTACTGGTAGAAACCCTGAGAGGGGAGAGTTCCCCTTGAGGAGGTCCTCCCACACCAAGCCTTTGACCCGCCCTCGACCCGCCCTGACCTGCCCTCGACCCGCCCTCGACCCGCCCTTAGGAACAAGTAATTCAGCCTGAAAATAGCATAAAAAACAACAACTAATTGACGAATAAATCCTGAAACATGTCAACTGATCGACTGAGAAGAAGCACAATAATCTTTTTTGTCATTTGAAGCCGAGATCCTGATTGAAAAATCTAACTTGATTAAGCCCGAGCTCAGAGCCAATCACACGCGAGACGTGTCCGTGCATGTGAACTATTCATCTTGTTCGGTGCTTTCGAACCGGAGACGTCAGCCGTGACTTTAGTTCTCTTCCCGAGAATCTCTTGTTTGAGTTGAGCTGACGGCATCAAGCGTTCGAGCTGCCTGCCACCTGGGATTAACGGCCAAATCTGCATCTTAATGAAGTGTCTCTCAGGTGAAGAGGAGGAGGGCGAGGATGGTGATACATTTACAGGAGTTAGAAAAGGTGGGACGAAAGCAATCAATTCTAAAAAAAAAACTGTTCTCAAACTAATATTGAAGCTTTGGTAATAATATCCTATAATATCTTTGATGTCGGTTTACTGCAACTTCCAGGTGAAAATAGCTTCTTCTTGTTAGAAGGGAACATGCTTCAGTGCCTCTACATTCGACACGCTGGAGAGAAGTGTCGCTGTTTTTTTTTATCGAAGACGCCTGAACTACTCGTTGCATTCCTCGGCTGCATCCATCTCCGTTAAATACGGAAACCATCCGTCAGATTTGTTGAAAGCATTGATTTTAATTTGAAAAGCTGGAATAGAAGTGTTAGTAGTGCTCCTTAAAGCAGCAGCATTAAGACGAGGGTTACGTATGTAACCAGGGTTCTGTGAATGCAGAGCGACCTCAAACAGCTGTGAGGGGTCGGAGGGCCCGGTAAGTTTTAATATGCTAGGACGTCGTGTTTAAGCTCAAATGGGTGTTTAATTGACACAAAACAAACACTAATATTTTGAGGTGAACATTGTCCCTCCACTCTCTACTTCCATCCCCCACTCCCCCATCAACCATCGTGGATCTCCCGCATTGCTCCTCCCCATCCATAAATGCAGGGATCTTGTTCCTGCAGCTCGGGGAGGAGACTCGCAGGGTCCACCTGACCCACGAGCTCACCAGCCTGGACACGCTGAGGGCCCTCATCGTGCACATGTTCCCCCAGAGGCTCACCATGGCCATGCTCAGGTACGCCCGCATCAGATTTGATCAAATAAAGCTCTCCTCAGACACAATCGTAGAAATAATAACTTTTGTAAACAGAAGGAGAAACAAATCATCCATCCATCCATTATCTGAACCGCTTAACCTCTTTAGGGTCGCGGGGAGAAACAAATCAATAAAGCCAAAAGAGATTTTGTGGACATGCAGACAATCTCATCTTTACAGTCGAAGCTCAACAATTATTCAAGTCGAACTGACACCTGAGTTCCCTCATTGTGTGTGTGAGGAATTAACTATTGCACACATTTCTGCATTTTTTAAGTGAGGATAAATAACGTTTTGGACATATTCTGCACATGGCTGCAGCAGAGCGAGCACCATTCAGGGACCAGGGATGAGTGTGGGAATTTCTTTGTGTCGGCTGAGTTGACACGATTTCTCGAAATGTCTGAAATAAAATTATTATTCAAATAGACCTTGTGGTTGAGGAGATACACCCTTTTTAGTATGGGTATGCAATTTTCGAGCAGAGGCCTAAAAATAGGTCTGTTTTTAACGTGTTAAGATTAAAAAGGTATTTCATTTCTCGTCGTTCTAATATCCAGAGGCAGTGAGTTACTTTCAAAGGGACATAAGAGGAATATTCAAAAGAAAAGCGCTGGAGGACCTTCGTGATCTGGATGCAACATAAAATCATTTCTCATGTCGGGAGAAACACCATCAATTTCTTACTAAAATGAATTTCAGTTTTAGGTCAGAGCTAATGTTACCGTGTGTAACAATCCCCAACAAGTTTATACACAGGACAACAAAATGTGTACAAAAATCAATATGTGTTTTCATCAAGGTGTTTAATTATAGATTATCTGCTCTGAAGCTGCTTGTTGATGCCCATAAATCCACATTGCTGTTGTCAGCAGGACTCTGAACTCAAATTACTCTCGTGATGAATTAAATGTGGGACAGCGTCCAGTTGATTCTCTCATTACGGCCTCGTTCAGTTCAAAGATCCTCTATTCTCCTCCTCGGCTGTACTTCACTTATAAGTTGGTAATAGCTGCTGGAATTGTCTTTGCATGGACTATTTATCAGTGTTTGATATTGTGTTCTGATCGTTATTGACGTCCAGGTCTCCAAACACAGCTCTGCTGATCAAAGACGAGACCCGCAACGTCTTCTACGAGCTGGAGGACCCGCGGGACGTCCAGGACCGCTGCGTGATTAAGATTTACTGCAAAGAGCCGATCTACGGCACCTACCCCGGACACCAACACCCACACCTGGCTAACGGAGACCTGCGGGTGAGAGAGCATCTTTGTGATGGTGCAAATGTACTTTTTATAGTTTTTTATCTTTTAGACTTCTATACAACCAGAGCAGTTGCCCCCTAGTGGCCAGTAGAGAGAATGCCGCTTTAACACATGAAGCATAGACTTCTATACAACCAGAGGAGTTACCCCCTGGTGGTCAGGAGAGAGAATGCAGCTTTAACACATGAAGCATAGACTTCTATACAACCAGAGGAGTTGCCCCCTAGTGGCCAGGAGAGAGAATGCAGCTTTAACACATGAATCATAGACTTCTATACAACCAGAGGAGTTACCCCCTGGTGGTCAGGGGAGAGAATGCAGCTTTACCACATGAAGCATAGACTTCTATACAACCAGAGGAGTCGCCCCCTGGTGGTCAGGAGAGAGAATGCAGCTTTAACACATGAAGCATAGACTTCTATACAACCAGAGGAGTCGCCCCCTGGTGGTCAGGAGAGAGAATGCAGCTTTAACACATGAAGCATAGACTTCTATACAACCAGAGGAGTCGCCCCCTGGTGGTCAGGAGAGAGAATGCAGCTTTAACACATGAAGCATAGACTTCTATACAACCAGAGGAGTCGCCCCCTGGTGGTCAGGAGAGAGAATGCAGCTTTAACACATGAAGCATAGACTTCTATACAACCAGAGGAGTCGCCCCCTGGTGGTCAGGAGAGAGAATGCAGCTTTAACACATGAAGCATAGACTTCTATACAACCAGAGGAGTCGCCCCCTGGTGGTCAGGAGAGAGAATGCAGCTTTAACACATGAAGCATAGACTTCTATACAACCAGAGGAGTCGCCCCCTGGTGGTCAGGAGAGAGAATGCAGCTTTAACACATGAAGCATAGACTTCTATACAACCAGAGGAGTCGCCCCCTGGTGGTCAGGAGAGAGAATGCAGCTTTAACACATGAAGCATAGACTTCTATACAACCAGAGGAGTCGCCCCCTGGTGGTCAGTAGAGAGAATGCAGCTTTAACACATGAAGCATAGACTTCTATACAACCAGAGGAGTCGTCCCCTGGTGGTCAGTAGAGAGAATGCAGCTTTAACACATGAAGCATCAGCTTTACTTGGTGGCCTTGACTCTTTTTCCTCTGCAAAGCACGATCAGAGCAAGTTGTCCATTTTGTTTACGTCCCAATGAGATTACGAGTGGTGCGTTGCTTCCTCTGGCATAATAACCCTAATACCCTGTAGTGTGTGATGCGCAATTAGTTTTGAATCCAGTGGTGTGTGTATGTTTCAGATTTGCGAGAGGATCATCTGTTAAGATTCTCCTTGTGTGTGTGTGTGTGTGTGTGTGTGAACCCAATTTAAAAACCGGTCCAGACTTTAAAACTCCTGCAGTCTGAAGGCTTAAGAGAAGCGAGTGACAACTTTTTTTTTACAGCGTTCAAGACTTTTCGTCTCGAGTGATGCACAGTCACCTTTTCCTTCGTCGGCAATTAATTCGTGGTGCAGCTGGTTCATGACTCAGATTATGGAGCGAGACAGACATTGTCTCCTTCTGGCAGACAGCAGACACATCATCCCCCGAATAAAACGCGCCGTAATTCCCCTTAAAACTGTTATTTCTTCACCCCCCCGCCGATACCCCGCTCCCACTTTCACTGATATTACACTAGTTTGCATAAGTTAGTCTCATGCACTTGATCCAGAGTGAGTCATGTGACCTTTCTTACTCCGGCACTGCTGTTTCTGGACCGGCGCCAGTCCCTCACATCACTGGCGCTGACTGGGCAGAATGCCGGCTGCCTGCTGAATAGAAGATGATAGACCAGTTTTATTGTTGTATCAGAAGCATTGGAGGGGTAGCAGCAATGTTTTGAAACGCTGGTGAAGGACTTTCATCAACATAACTGTAAAAACTGAGTTCCTCCACAAATAATAACACAAAAGCACCACTTCAAAACTTGTGCTTACCAGAAATGTGCCGATATGTTTCGGGGAAATAAGTAATTCAGCATTGACAAAAGCATAAAGAAAACATCTGATAGACCAAAAAAATCTTAGTCGACTGAGACCAAAATGGCCGACTGGTGTTTTTGCCTGATGAACAGGTGAAAAGCTGCTGTACTTGTATGTGACTGTACTTTGTGCGATCCCACAGTAATAGTACTCATGCATCATAAATCAAAGAACATAAATATTTATCAGAAGCATTAAAGTGAATCTGATTTCCCCTCGTTGGTCAGTCTGTGTAACTCCTCGTCAGTGTGAACAGGAACCAGAACTAAGCAGAACCGTATGTTCCCCTCGGTTCGGCCTAAAGGAACTTCTACAGGTGTGAAAGCATCTTCTTTGTCTCCTCCCCCATCGTCATACCTGTGACGTCCCTCCTGTTCAGCAGCTGGAGCTCTTATTGATGAGTATCTTAATCCATCAGTCAGGCACATTAAACGTGGCATCGGCCCGATTAGCATGATAACCGATGCTCCAAGCATCCGGTTACAGCCGGATCAAAACAAACCCGCCTGATGTCAGCCAGTCCTGCACCGTCAGCGCTCACATTTAGTCGCCGTCTAATTACAGCGTGATTATGGAAATGAGAACGCTGTAATTTGGAATTTCAGAGAGAATGCTGCTTTTATAGAATACAATGAATTATAAACTGGATAAATGGCATTACGGAGAAGCAGCAGACATATGCGATGCATTAAAAAATGAATTTGCATGCTAAGCAGCGGAGAGGAAGCATTTCTGATGCGTTTTTTGTTGTTGTTGTCGTCAATCAAACACTTTTGTTCACACGCCTGTGTGTGTGTGTGTGATTGCTTTTTCTGCTTGCTGGTTTGCACGATGTACAGCTGCCCGCTAATGTTTTTAGAGGTCAACTGTTTTACGGCCTCATCAAACGAGCCTTCAGTTGTGTGTGTGTGTGTGTGTGTGTGTGTGTGTGTGTGAGCTTATTGAACCCCGGCCAAAGAGTATCCAAAGAGTATCCCCTGATTTCAGCCCACAAAAGCACGACAGGAGTCCTCCCGGGTCTGGAGGACCGTCCGTGGTTAACGATGAGACTCTATTGGTCGATTTTCCTCAGCGGGTGAAAAAGGCTTTTTATGAACCTTTCGGGGAAGAAGTACCTGCGCTGGACGACTCGCGGCTTCAGCGGCTGTTTTGAGGTGGAATGAAACGTCTGTTTGTCTTCGGTTAAAAAAAAAAGGATGGTGGGCGCAGAGAGGCTGTTGCTAAGATACGAGATAGAAGACGATGGCCCCGGAGTCATTAGCTTTGCCGCGAGGCCGTCCACGGGGGTGCTGCTGTGAGAGGACCTGAGGGTTATTATGTGGAAATATTGGTTTTTCAATTTGCATCGTCTCCAGGAGACGGCTCAGCGCGTCATGAGCCGTCACAGCGTCGTCTTGCTTTGTTTACTGCCTGTGACTACAGCATCACTCCTTCTGTAACTACAGCATCACTCCTAGCTGTGGCTACAGTGTCACTCCTAGCTGTGGCGACAGCATCACTCCTGCTGTGACTACAGCATCACTCCTGCTGTAACTACAGCATCACTCCTAGCTGTGGCGACAGCATCACTCCTGCTGTAACTACAGTATCACTCCTGCTGTAACTACAGCATCACTCCTGGCTGTGGCTACAGTGTCACTCCTGGCTGTAACTACAGCATCACTCCAAGCTGTGGCGACAGCATCACTCCTAGCTGTGGCGACAGCATCACTCCTGCTGTAACTACAGCATCACTCCTAGCTGTAACTACAGCATCACTCCTGGCTGTGACTACAGTGTCACTCCTAGCTGTGGCGACAGCATCACTCCTGCTGTAACTACAGCATCACTCCTGGTGCCCTCCCAACGCTCTCTCTTCTGCTCCGCTTTGCTTCCACTTCCTCTCTGGCATTTTGGGATTGATGCCAAGAGATAACCCCTTCGCACTCAGTCCGTCAATAAGCTATCAAGTGCAACTTAAAGTGCACTTAAGGAGCAATTTGTGAGTCTTTCCCGTCAATCTTGAAGCTGCAGCTTTGAATCGCATGTTACGGTCAACTGCTCTGGCTCGTTGCAACATGTATTTTTTATCTCCGTGCTTCTGCACAACCTAGTCAGAGTTTTATTGGCGGCTTGGATCAGAAAACATGTGATTCAACAAGCCAATCAATTCAGGCTCGTACATATTTCCCAGGGTGGTCACCCAAAAGGGGCGGGGCTTTTTAGGTAGGGGGGCTCTTAAAGAGACAGGCGCTAAAACGGAGCGTTTCAAACAGAGGGGGAATGTAGGAATATTCAGACAGTCTGAGAACAAAAACAGTGTTTTTTTTTTTACATTAAACAATGTAAACTTGTTCCAGTATAAACCTGAAGATGAGCAAGACATGTCCCCTTTAAATTATCAATGTAAAGAGAATCTACAAATCACCAATATCAGGGAGATAAGTCCTAAGTTGCTCCTCCTGAGGTTTATTTACTTGTTAAAAGGTTTGTTTTGGGCCAAATTGGACGTATGAGACGAATTTATGATATCGGGCTGTTAACAAATGTGTAGATGTAAAATAAGCTGATTCTATATTATTTATATATAGGAACATAAGAGGTTGCCAAAAATGGATAAATAGATTAATTCCCAATAATCCACTCACATCAGGCTTCAAACACTGCCAAGCGTCAAATGTGTCTTCAACAAATCTTCATCAAAATGTGAGATCATTTGACTAAATGACATCATCAGTCGTGCAATCACATCGTTCAGCAGAGTCTATATCAGCACCTCGCTTCGCTCGTATTGGAGAACTCGTCTAATTTCCCAGTTAATTACACTTCCTGTGGAGGTATGTGCCCTCAGGTTTGTGTGTGTGTGTGTGTGTGTGTGATCTAGATAAACAGGAGCTACAAGAGCACTTTGCTTTCATTGCCGCCAACATTCTCGACTGTAACGGACCCAAATCATTTAGGATATTAAAGTTCATACAATTATTTCACAGTAAAAAACAAAAGTGATTAACAAAACACACAATTGTGAGGAAAAACAAACATTTCACAACTGGAGGATTTAAACAGGCGGGTTTTGAAATAGGGGGGTGTGGAGAAGCCCCGCCCCCCCAGGTCCGGTACCAGGACCGGCTGGTTGTTTAACTCCTGTGGTTGTCTCCTCACAGAGGGAGATGGTCTACGCTCCCCAGGACTCCTCCCCCAACCGCCGCCTCAGCAACCCGCACATATCTTCCCAGCACTCGTCTTCCTCCGCCTCCCCTCAGGGCTCGCCGTCCCGCGCCCGCCTCCTCTACAGCGGCGGCCGCCCCTCCTCCTACGCCGGGCCGCCCCACCACAACCACTCCCTGCCGCACCCCCACCCGCACCCGCACTCCCAGTCCCACCACTCCTCCCCCCACCACCAGCAGCAGCAGCAGCAGCAGCAGCAGCAGCAGCAGCAGCAGCAGCAGCAGCAGCTCCTCCACCAGCAGCCCCACCACGCCCAGCAGCCCTTCTGCACCTCCTCCAGCGCCATCCTGGAGCGCCGGGACGTGAAGCCCGACGACGAGGTGGGCGGGTCCAGGAGCATGGTGCTGCTGCGGGGGGACGAACGCGGGATCTACGCGGACCCCTACTCTCTGGGCCTGGACCCGAGTCGGCTGAGTCTGGCAGGAGGTCCTCACTCCCCCCTACCGGCCAGAGCGGACCCCTATGGCTCCTTGTATCGCCGTGGAGGAGGAGGAGGGGGAGGAGGAGGAGGAGGTGCTGGATCCATGCGGTCGCTCACCTCCTACACAGCGGCCGCTCTACAAGGAGAGCTGATGGAGAGCGGCGCTCTCTACCGCCCGGGTGGGCCGCTTTACAACGACGCCTACGCGGCGTCCATGTTGGCCATGGGGCTCCGGGTGCCTCCGCCTTCCTCCCCGCAGAAGGTCTCCGACATGAGGGAGTCCTACGCGGGCACGCTGCCCGGCCGGGGCTCCCCCGGGAGGCAGAGCTTGAGAAGGGACTCCGTGACCTCCTCCGTGTTCGGGGACAGTCCCAAGACCCGGGGCCAGGGCCAGGGCCAGGGCCAGGGCCAGGGCCAGGGGTTGGGCCTCACCTCGGAGCAGCTCTGCTTGATGGCCGGCCCCGGAGGGGAGGGGGGCGGAGCCGGAGGCTTCGGACTGCCTCTGCTGGGAAATGAAACCGAGACCAGGTACAGCTCATCAACATCTCTACACGAGTACCACGTTACAGTGTACTGCGTGTATTTACCACTCAGTAACACAGTACTTTTACATTTAAGTGAAAGAATAGTTCAATTCTCTTGTGGATGAAAAGTTATGTGATTAACTCCAGCAGAGCAGAGTTATATCAAATTGGATGAAATGACAATTGATATTTATTAAATATCTTGAGGACAATTCTCATATTCTTTCTTTCTGACACGTTATTCTCATATTTTCCGGCAGCTCCTTATTTTAAGTTCTTTGAGCTCTCAGACGTCAACACTGGGTCAAAGTTCATGCAAAAGCCAACGTGGATTTAATTTGATTGAAATAAATTGAATTAATAAAACTGTGTAAAATTGATAGCAAAACTGCACTTTTGGCAGATTTTCTTATCCTCGGTGGTTATTCATGAACACGACCGTGAATCCTGGAGCAAAAATGTGTCCTGAACGGAGCGCTGGGAGAGTTTTGTAGTATTTATTATGCATCGCATATGTTTCTGTTCTCTGTGGATCAGGGAGCGCATGGAGGCCATGGAGAAGCAGATCGCCAGCCTGACGGGGCTCCTGCAGAGAGTGCTGAGCAGAGCGCCGGAGGCCGAGAGCCCGTGAGACACACACACACACAGGGACACACACACACACAGGCACACACACACACACACACACAGGCACACACACACACACACACACACACACACACAGACACACACACAGGCACA
>CM042235.1:1574911-1599911 GCA_023566465.1 Cottus gobio | reverse complement strand
CCAACGTGCATCATCAATAATCTGTGCAACCCACTGTGCAAAACAAATACACATACAATATATATATATATTACTTATTTATTATACCTTTACTATCTGATTATTTTTGTGTTATACTTATTTGTTTGATTTTTCTTACCTTATCTTATAATAATATTACAATTATTTGTCTCTTTACGTGGTAAAAACAAACAGTTAAAGCAATAACAATATAAAAAAACAATATAATAATAATAATTCCATATTTCCGTGTCTTGGTCTGTGTCAGGCGGCGGAGCGGGACTGGGAGGAGAAGCGGGCCAGTTTGACCCAGTTCAGCGCCCAGGACATCAACCGCCTGCTGGAGGAGACCCAGGCCGAGCTGATGAAGGCCATCCCGGACCTGGACTTCGCCGCCCGCCACATCAACAAGCCCGCGGTGCCCCCGAAGCCCCAGATCACCATCCCGATAACCTCCGGCGCGGCCCCGACCACCGGGACCACCGGGGCCCCGGCCGGCTCCGCCTCCAACACCACCACGCCCGGCGGGGACCAGCAGCCCGGCAAAGTGCAGCTGGCCGCCCAGAAGCTGAATAGCATGGAGGGGGCCGGCTCGCATCGCGGGTCGGGTGGGTGCTCTCTCTCTTTATCTCCGTCTCCTTTATGTGGAATAAAAACAAACATCTTCTCACGCGTTGCCTTGTGCTCACAGTGGACCTCAACGTGACCCGGTACCGCACCGAGAAGCCCTCCAAGTCTCCGCCTCCGCCTCCTCCTCGCCGGAGCTTCCCGTCGGCACACGGCATCACCACCAACCGCACCGGAGAGGTCATCGTCACCACCAAGAACATGAAGGTGAAATGGGTTGAAACCGTACTATTATATGTATTCTGTCTTTAGAGTGTTAACATTATAACTAATACATTAACATTATTAACATTATAACTAATACATTAACAGTATTAACATTATAACTATACATTAACATTATTAACAGTAAACTAATACGTTAACATTATTAACATTAAATTAATAAATTAACATTATTAACATTATAACTATACATTAACATTATTAACTTTATAACTATACATTAACATTATTAACATTATAACAATACATTAACATTATAACTATACATTAACAGTATTACCATTATAACTATACATTAACATTATTAACATTATAACTAATACATTAACATTATTAACATTATAACTATACATTAACATTATTAACATTAAACTAATACATTAACATTATTAACATTATAACTATACATTAACAGTATTAACATTATAACTATACATTAACAGTATTAACATTAAACTATACATTAACATTATTAACATTATAACTATACATTAACAGTATTAACATTATAACTATACATTAACATTATTAACATTATAACTATACATTAACGGTATTAACATTTTAACTATACATTAACGGTATTAACATTTTAACTATACATTAACATTATTAACATTAAACTAATACATTAACATTATTAACATTATAACTACACATTAACATTATTAACATTAAACTATACATTAACATTATTAACATTAAACTATACATTAACATTATTAACATTAAACTAATACATTAACATTATAAGTAATACATTGAGAGTATTAACATTAAACTAATACATTAACATTATTAACATTAAACTAATACATTAACATTATAAGTAATACATTGAGAGTATTAACATTAAACTAATACATTAACAATATTCACATTAAACTAATACATTAACATTATTAACATTAAACTAATACATTAACATGATTAACATTAAACTAATACATTAACATTATTAACATTAAACTAATACATTAACAGTATTAACATTATAACTATACATTAACATTATTAACATTAAACTAATACATTAACATTATTAACATTAAACTAATACATTAACAGTATTAACATTATAACTATACATTAACATGATTAACATTAAACTAATACATTAACATTATTAACATTAAACTAATACATTAACATGATTAACATTAAACTAATACATTAACATTATTAACATTAAACTAATACATTAACAGTATTAACATTATAACTATACATTAACATGATTAACATTAAACTAATACATTAACATTATTAACATTAAACTAATACATTAACATTATTAACATTAAACTAATACATTAACATGATTAACATTAAACTAATACATTAACATGATTAACATTAAACTAATACATTAACATTATTAACGGGGCTTTCGAGGTATGCAGCTGCAGCTTGAGACGCGGTCTCGGTGGTGATGTTGGACTCTGACCCACATCGTGAGAAAGCTGATCAGGTATGCAGCACAGTGAGCATCCTGTTGGCTGGAGGGTTAGTTTCTGAGGCGTGAACACGCTGCTGAACCTCTAAAGCCTCCTGATCGCTGTTCTCTGTGTGATGAGTCTGGATCCGTCAAGGCGAGCTCAACAAGCTGCTGAACACCTTCCTGAATGAACAAGCGGTTACTTTTAGATCTTTCATTCACAGAAAGGTTCAGTTTTAATTAATACAAGCCGCTGAAATTATTCTGTCAAAGAAGAAAATCAGTGCAGGTTTTAAGAAGTGGGCGGATTCATCGTGACCTCTTGAAGTCGTTATGAAGCCTCACATCCACCAGACGCTGTTGCTCTTTTGCTCCCTCCATCTGTTACTTTGTGTTGCTGTTGAAGGCAAGACAAGTTTATTTGTAACGCACATTTCAACAACAAGGCGATTCAAAGTGCTTCACATAAAAACCATCAAAAGAATCAAAACAATTAAGGACGTTCATTTAAACATTGAACACAGTCAGTAAACCATTAAAAAGAAAAACAAATAAAACTTGCAGTGCGGTTTAAGAAATATAAAGTAGTGAAATGCAGAAATTGATTAATATCTTTGAATCTGGTTCAATTAAAGGCAACATCAAACAGAAAAGTCTTCTATCTGGATTTAAAGGATCTGAGGGTCTCTGGGGGTCTCTGGGGGTCTCTGAGGGTCTCTGGGGTCTCTGGGGGTCTCAGCAGACCTGCAGCTTTCAGGGACCTTGTTCCAGATATGTGGAGCAGAAAAGCTGAACGCTGCTTCTTCGTTACGTACCCATTCACTCCAGAGAGTAACGTCTTTGTCTTCCCTCTCAGATGGAGGAAGACGGCGACCTGCCTAAGACTCTGGTGAAGCTGAGGCGAACCCCCTGCGACGCCCCCCGCCCCGCCTCCACCCCGCCCGTGATCGCAGCGTCGGCGGTTCGCGACGACGATGACGACGACGACGAGGAGAGGATCATCGCAGAGCTGGAGGTACGCCGGTCAGGAGGACGGCTGTGTTGGTCATGGAGGTTCATGCTGATCTGTGATAACGTGTCACTCTCTCACACAACACAAGATATTTCAGAGAGCTCCTGTAAACGATTGTAGTAATCGGTTCAGCGCCCGACCGCAGGCCGCCGCCCCCCCCTGCACCTTGGGGTCCTTGGGCAGAAAGGTAAAGGTAAACACAGCCTCTCCTCGGCCTCGCCTGCTGACTGTCCCTTTGCCCTCTTTCTACTTCCTGTCCGCTCCAGCCTTCAGCTGCTGATACAAGTGTCAACAAATCAAACCAGCGAAGAAGTCAGAGTGCAAATAAGAAAAACACTTCATGAAGTTCTTTTTACAGGAAGCAAAGGAAGATGTAAACACTGGTTGTAGCGTTTTAATAACCAGTCGACTCTGGTCGACTCGCCCTCGAACAGTCAGGGAGCAAAGCAATGTGCTGCTGGTCTACATTGTTATTTGATTTGTTTTATCACACAATAACACAAACTGAGTAACCAATGGAGGCACCGGCGAGGTAAAAATACTCTTTATAATAGAGAGGGGCTTCCGACAGCGTTTAAATAAAACGTACACTAACCTAATAATAAATACTTCAGCCATTAAGTAACACACGGTTATTTTGGAACACTGTTGCCGTTACATATCTCACTATTCAGTCACTCCGACTCATCACAGTGTGCCCGCTGTCGACCTCGTATGGATAAAACAAGGTTCAGAGCTGCAGGCAGAAATGTTTCTCTGAAAGAATCTATTTTCTCTCGTGTGTTTTTTTTTTACTTTCATGTCCTGTTTCGATTCACTGAGGGCAAGTGAGTCATTCAAATAGGGTTCTACCTCGGTGCAGCATTTTACATTACATTGAAACTAGAGATTGAGACATAAACTCACAATGTTTACTGAGGGAATACATCAAGAGAAGTAGAGTCATTTATATAGACTTCTATACAACCAGAGGAGTCGCCCCCTGGTGGTCAGGAGAGAGAATGCAGCTTTAACACATGAAGCATAGACTTCTATACAACCAGAGGAGTTGCCCCCTGGTGGTCAGTAGAGAGAATGCAGCTTTAACACATGAAGCATAGACTTCTATACAACCAGAGGAGTCGCCCCCTGGTGGTCAGTAGAGAGAATGCAGCTTTAACACATGAAGCATAGACTTCTATACAACCAAAGGAGTCGCATCTAGCTTTAACACATGAAGCATATACTTCTATACAACCAGAGGAGTCGCACCCTGGTGGTCAGGAGAGAGAATGCAGCTTTAACACATGAAGCATAGACTTCTATACAACCAGAGGAGTTGCCCCCTGGTGGTCAGGAGAGAGAATGCAGCTTTAACACATGAAGCATATACTTCTATACAACCAGAGGAGTTGCCCCCTGGTGGTCAGGAGAGAGAATGCAGCTTTAACACATGAAGCATAGACTTCTATACAACCAGAGGAGTCGCCCCTAAATGTTAATGTTTCCTTAGATGTGGGTAGAAGTTTTGATGATTAGTGCGGATTGAATTCCAGATTGTAGGACTTCTTTCAGAAATTCTGAGTCTTTTCCACAAGTTCCTACCTTTCTCCACACACATCTTTATTAGTTAAATAAGTCAAATTAACCCCCGGTTCTCTGTCGGCTCCCACAGAACAGCAGTAACTCTCCGGGGCCGATGAAGGGCCCCACCGTCGCCGCCCGGCTCAAACACCTCCAGCAGGGCAGCCTGGAGCGGCCCAAAGCCCGCAAGCAGAAAGAGGATTTCCCCAAAGTCCAGGGCCAGCAGCAGGTATTCCACTTCTAACCCTCCACCGCCTCTCTGCCGCCTCTTCAGAGGAACTTCTGGCTCCAGACGCAGAACCCAGAGGACACAAACCTTGATTCTGTTCCTTTTTTTTGTTTTTTTACCAGTTCTTGATGTGCGTTTTTGACATTTCAGTTACTGGATCTAACCTCGCCTGCTTAGAGATCAAGTCATTGTCGTACGAGTATGTCGATGTTTGGGTTTCCTGAAGGGAACAACAGATCCGCTCACGCTCATCCTCTTCCTCCACGCTGCGACAGTAAAGCCACGGATTGATTTCATGTCTCAAAGTGAGGATGTGTCACAGCCATGTCGCCCCCCCACCCCGTGAAGATCCGGGTCAGAGAGGCTGGTGTTCAGTCCGTTAAGCTAGCTGACTAAGAATTGCCTTTTTAAATAGCTCTGACGCTACGACTTATTATGCAAGATGACGAGAGAAGCACAAGGTCACCTGGAGAGGTGTTTTTGTGGAGTTTAATGTGTGCAATAAAATATTTATAAAAGGTGCCGGAGACGTGCAGAGTGACTGAGGCAGAAAGAAATAAGCAACTGTTCACCTAATTATGAGATGAATGCCGCTGATTTTAATGTTTTGTTTTGGTAAATCTGAATTTAAATTGTCTAAATATCCGCGTGGGTCATTTCAAGTGGTGAAAGTTTATTAAAAAAAACTATTTTGTTCACTAATTCAGGTAAATAATGAAAAAGAAGTGTGCATTATTTAATAAAAAACTAAATTCAAGTCGAGTAAAAAATAAATAAATTTAGTTGCTTAAATCAGTCCAATCAGGTCACGATCTGTCGATCATGTGACCCTGGAGAAATACTAATATACTCATAATATTTTGATTCATAGCTATTCATACCGGCAGCGATTGCAAATTTACATCAGTTGCATCACACAAAATAAAAAGTTTTAATTAGAAAAAGTTTTAATAGAGTCACAGGCAGAAGATCAGCTCCCAGAAATCAACACAAACATCAACATTTTGTTGTTTCTTTGACACAAAATATTCACATTCATAATGTAAAACCTCAAGAACATAAAAAAATAAATAACGCAAACAAACAAACAAACAAAACGCTCTCGGAGTGAAACAGTGACACAAAGTATTCAGTCGGGGTTAAAGGTCACAATTAAGTGTAAATTATAATAAAACGTCATGCAAATGGAGACGAGTACTTCAACTCAACGATGTAAAAGTACTTCAAACTGAAACGGGTTCTCCATTCGATATGTTTTAACTTCAATAAGCTCCTGGAAAATAAAAATATATAAACACGTCGCTCAGGAAAAGACAAGCGGAGGAAATAAACCGGCCAATCAGAGCGGAGCGTGTGTAACATCACCGACTCCGCGATCGGCCTTTTAAACGTGAAGCTCCACCCGTCTTATCTGCCCCCTGCAGGCGCTCCAAGCCCCCCTCCTCCCCCCACGGTCTTCTTAAAATAAAGAAGTAGAAAAAAGAGCTTTCACAAAATACTCGAGAAGAAGAAGAAGAAGAAGAAGAAGAAGAAGAAGAAGAAGAAGAAGAAGGAGAAGAAAGTGATAAGAGCCGGCGGGTTGTCGGCTCTGCATGTGGGTCAGTTTGAGGATCCTGATTAATTCACGAGTTCACCGCATTAAACATGCAGCGCCTCCTTTAGAGGGTTATTTAGGGTGTCCGACCTCCCGGCCCCCCAGGAGCCCCGGCGTGCCCTCATGCATCCGGGTGGAGGGCCTCACACGGCTGACCTCCACCTTGAGGATCAGCATCCAGGATCCAGGATCCTGGATGCTGATCCTCACATATTTTATTAGGAGTGAGACACCCTGTTTTCTGTTGTGGTGAACGGTGCAGTGACGTCACATGATGCCTGTTTCCAGATCAGTTTGCCACCAGAGCGCTGTTTAGGCTCCGCCTCCATCAGAACCATGTGACCATGTGCAGGTTTCTTCTTCCTTTTGGCCGTTTGTTCGTCTTGTTGAGCTTCCAGAGGACGTGAAAGCTTTTTAAAGTCTTTATGGCCCGCTGGACTTTACACTTTATTAGGATGCTCCAGTGGAACTTGGGTCTTTTGTAGTTATGAGATGCTGAGAATGCAGACGCGTCAAGAAGCAATCAGACATGAAAACGATGTAAAATGTAAACACAAACCTGTGTGTTGCATTGTTTCTGACATGTTCAGTCACATGTTCCTGCAGCGTTGCATCCTCAGAGTTCAGATCCTTCACACCTCATTCCTCTAAGTGTTTAAGGAAAGAGAGAAGGAAAGAGAGAAGGAAAGAGAGAAGGAAAGAGAGAAGGAAAGAGAGAAGGAAAGATAGAGAAAGATAGAAGGAAAGATAGAAGGAAAGATAGAAGGAAAGAGAGAAGGAAAGATAGAAGGAAAGATAGAAGGAAAGATAGAAGGAAAGATAGAAGGAAAGATAGAGAAAGATAGAAGGAAAGATAGAAGGAAAGATAGAAGGAAAGAGAGAAGGAAAGAGAGAAGGAAAGATAGAAGAAAAGATAGAAGGAAAGAGAGAAGGAAAGAGAGAAGGAAAGATAGAAGGAAAGATAGAAGGAAAGATAGAAGGAAAGATAGAAGGAAAGAGAGAAGGAAAGAGAGAAGGAAAGAGAGAAGGAAAGATAGAAGGAAAGATAGAGAAAGATAGAAGGAAAGATAGAAGGAAAGATAGAAGGAAAGAGAGAAGGAAAGATAGAAGGAAAGATAGAGAAAGATAGAAGGAAAGATAGAAGGAAAGATAGAAGGAAAGAGAGAAGGAAAGATAGAAGGAAAGATAGAAGGAAAGATAGAAGGAAAGATAGAAGGAAAGATAGAGAAAGATAGAAGGAAAGATAGAAGGAAAGATAGAAGGAAAGAGAGAAGGAAAGAGAGAAGGAAAGATAGAAGAAAAGATAGAAGGAAAGAGAGAAGGAAAGAGAGAAGGAAAGATAGAAGGAAAGATAGAAGGAAAGATAGAAGGAAAGATAGAAGGAAAGAGAGAAGGAAAGAGAGAAGGAAAGATAGAAGGAAAGAGAGAAGGAAAGAGAGAAGGAAAGATAGAAGGAAAGATAGAGAAAGATAGAAGGAAAGATAGAAGGAAAGATAGAAGGAAAGAGAGAAGGAAAGAGAGAAGGAAAGATAGAAGGAAAGAGAGAAGGAAAGAGAGAAGGAAAGAGAGAAGGAAAGATAGAAGGAAAGATAGAAGGAAAGATAGAAGGAAAGATAGAAGGGTTTGTTTTCTTACCAACTCCCAGGAGGCTCAGCTCATAAAAGAGATTATCACGTCTTCCTCTCCTCATTTACTCCTCCTTTCCTCGTGTCCTCTTCCCTTCCCTTTTCACTTCTCCTTATTTCCTCTCCTTCTTCCCTTGTTTCACTCGTCTCTTCTTTCCTCCCGTCTCCTGTTCTTATCTTGTCTCCTTGCGTCCTCATCTCATCTCTTGTTTCTTGCTTTTGTCTCCTTTCACAGTTTTTTATTATTTTCCTCTCATTGTTTCCTCTTTATCTCCTTTCCTTCCCTTGTTTCCTTCTTCTCCTCTCCTTTTTACCTCCCTGTCTACTCCTCTCACCAGCTTCCCGTCCCTTTTTGTATCCTCTACTTATCTCCTTTATTCCTCTCCTTCTCTTTCCCTCCTCTTTCTCTTCCTTATCTCCTTGTTTCCTCCTATCCTCAAACTCCAAACAGGAGGTTTTGTCTCTCCTTCTTCTTCATCTCTCTCTTTCCTCGTATACATTCATCATCCCTCCTTTCCTCTCTGTCCATGGGGGAGAAAACCTCGTCAGACTCACATGTGAGATTCAACAAAAACTTGAAATACATTTGTCTGTTTGTAGATTTTGATTTTTCTCTTCTTTTCTTTCCCTCTCGCTGCTTCTTGTTTCCTTTTCTTTTTTTGTTGCTCTTAAATCCTCTGCTTGCTTCTCTTTTCCTTTTTTTTTGGGGCAGTGCTGAGATATGTATTTATATTGTATTTCCTTCTCTTCCTCTTGTGCTCCAGCAGAAGCACCGCTCATGCTTCTGGCCGATCAGCATCAGTTTCGCTGCTTTCTTTCCTTCACATCATTTTCGGTCCGTGAGCAGAATCTCTCCATCTCTCTCTCTCTCTCTCTCTCTATCCCTCTCTCTGTCGCTTCGCTCCCTTCATTCTCTGTCTGCTTCTCAGGTCTCAGCCGGACTAATAACGAGGAGCGAGTTCTCGGATGGTTCTGCTCTGGGACTCGGTTCCTAGTCAGAACCTTGAGGTGTGATGTCGTTGTTCTGGTTTGAGCTCAGAGGACGATAACTAGTTCAGAGGATCTCACGCCTCCCTCAGCGAGGTAAAGATTCAGACTTTTGGAGGTAATCGCATCGGCTCTCGCTCGATATCTGTGTCCCGATTGCACACTGAGGAACGTGACGGCGCTCCGAGGAATGAAATCAAACGTTTAGAGCGGAACGTCCATGAGGTTTGGCGACTCGCAGGAGAATGTTGAAATAAGAATGGGGTCAAAATTCGAGCAACAAATGTCCAAACATGCTAGATCCTACATTTCCCACAATGCACCTTGATACCATATTGAAATCAGCAGCGTCCGACAGAAACTTAACAGATTTAAACCTCTCTCTCTTTTTTAAATGTGTTTTCCTTCTCGACGCAAATAATTCTAACGACATGTGAACAAACAACACTATGAATGTCTGAGAAAGTTAAAAACCTTTCCACCCGCTCCGCCTCAGGTGCACAACACGTTTGATTCCCGACGTCGTACAGCATGAATCTATGACGTCATTGACCTGGATGTTTTTAAATCGGCATGTTGAAGGACGACTTGACTCTAATCTAACAGGGCAAACTGATCTTCATGTGCACGCGTGTTGGAGTTTCCCTTAAAGGGCCAGCGTGCAGCATTTAGGGGCTCGATGCGCCAGAAAAATGTAATATGTTATTAAGAATGTTTTCATTGGTGCACCTGAAACTAAGAATCAAAGAGTTTTAGTTACATTGGAATGAGTTGTTGCTACGGTGGCCCAGAGCGGTCAAACCAAACACTGTTTAAGTTGGTTGCAATCTGTAATCTCACCACTGGAGGGCGCCAACGTCGGCACACAAAGACAAAATGCTGATGTTTGTTTGGGGAGGAGCTCAGGAAGATGACAAACAAAAAAGAATGAAGATCAATGGGCAGGTTGATTGGCGTGTTTAAAAACGTGTAGTTTATAGTATATTTAAATAAATACAAAAGTATTTGCTTTGAGGTGTGAAATTGGGACACAGACAGTTTTCACTTTCACTTCTCGTGTTTTGTGAGATTTCTTTGTTCCACGTTTGAAGCTGGAGGGAAAAACTCACTGCGAGTGTGTATTTATACCGCTGGCAGACAATAAACTACATGGTTCACCATGTAGTAAATACATTCATGGAATGTATTAGTACACAGAAAACACAGTTAAAGTAGAACCGGAACCACTTCACAGATATATTGTATGTATATTTTAAACCATTTTTTTGTTTAAAAGAAATCTGTTTATTAACATGTAAAAAAGAAAAAGCATCATCTATGTTTTATATAATCAAGGTTTTTTTGTATTTTTATACTTGAAGAGGATTCATAAGCATGTAACACATTTATTCTGTAAAATTATTATTTTTCTGTGTTAAAAGATTCTTTTTTATTTTTTTATTTTTGTTCCCGCTAAACCCATTGAAACCATGATCACACGTTGTGGACGACCAGTTCATTAGTGGGAGGTTCTCCAGATGAATATATAAAACATACGTTTATTAAAAAAAGAAAAGCACATATTCCTCTCTTATAACCAATAGTCTCTCCGTTCGCTGCACAGAAACAGTTTAAACTCTCTTGATGGTTAATGATGAATGTGTGAGTGTTAAAACCATTTGTGGATGTTCAAAAATGTATATAAACCCAAATGATATATTACAAAAATTTTATGTGGAAACTTTTTTAGACGGGGGAAAGAAAGAAAAAATCTAATCCAAAATGGCATGCATACTGTATACATTCCTGGAAATCTGCACGTGGGGTCAGAGGTCAACTGTCAAACGTATACTTGTGAGTGTATGATAGAGTAAACAAATGTACAGCAGCTTAGAGTTTTTGTATTATGTTCAAAATGGGTCGGCAAAGCCCCTTTTACCGTCAGAATACATACGAAAAGATGATGATTCTTACTATTCTTATTATTCTACGTATTGAGAAAGATAATATCGACTACTACTGTTCCTCTGAGAGTGATGCTTGCTGTGTGCGGTAAGTGTTTGTGAATTGTGAAGACAAATGATAATCTTACTACAGAGTCAGTATAACGTACTAAAGACCAACTAAACCGAGCAAAAAAAACACAGCGCACAACTTTGTGTAAAGTAAAAGTTGCTGCTTCGTGTGAGAAAAATCAACCAATCAAAAAAAAACTATGAAAATAAACAAAGGTTGCTGCTTTTGTAAGTTCCTGTTGTGTTTTTGTGACAATAAAGGTGACCCTCTTATACACAATGGTTGTGAGTCTGTGAATGGCCTCCAATGATTCATTAAGTATTGTTATCATTCATTGTTATTAGTTTGATTTAAATATATATACAGTCGATGATGTATACAACTTTTGAATAAACTGAATTTATTGTGCAGCTAACGAACTTCTTAACTGACAGTTAGCTCGTTAGCAAAGTAGTGACGTGTGCAAAACACAGTTTACACAATGGCAGAAAATATAACGGTTAACAGAAAGGTTAATATATATATATATATATATATATATATATATATACATATATATAGATGATCCTTTCCGTTATATATATGTATACATATATAAATATATGTATGTATATATATATTATACATATAAATAAATATATGTAAAATATCTAATCCTTTGATTATGTCCCTGATATGACACATTGTGTTTGTTGTGTTGAGCGGATTCACGCTCATTTGAAGCGTCATGGTGTCACTTCCTGTGGTCATTTCTTGCAACAGGAAGTGACAACAGATCATCTTTTACCATAAAAGCCCCGCCCCTCATGCTCTCACTCATCCATTTCTGGCTTCATGAAATACAAGTAAGTACAAATACTTCTTTTAACAATTTCAGACTCCACGCTTCTCTCCTTGAGACCAGATTTAACTCCTTTTGACTACGTTTCAAAGTCTTTTGTGTTATTTTCTACATCAGAAACAAATCGTTGCAGCTTTTCGTTGAGACTTTAAAGTCGTGAGAGAACTCGTTCAGACAGAAGAAGAAACGAAAGTTTGTTCGCTTTACAAAACTCCCAAACTGGAAAAACCAGAAACATATTTTCATTTTAGTTTCTGTTACATGATGATCTCTGGAGTGACACTACACATTATTATTTATATATATATATATATATATATATATATATGGATTCTTAAATTTAATTAGTCAGAAAATCCCATTATATAAAAAAAAAGAAAACAATGGATGTGTAAGTAAGAACGTGATAATAATACAATTAAATATTTCAGTCTCTGAAGCTGCTTCATGAAAAGTATTCAAGTGAAACTGATGGCACTTTTCTTTCCTGTGTACATTTCTAAAGTTGCATATATTTGTACCTAATATTTTACAGAAGGAATATTAGCAAGTTTAAGTTTCTGTTCTTCATCCGCAGGAAGAGAAGCAAGAACTTCGGACTCTTCACCACCTTTTTATTATTCGTGGGAATTAACCGTCGATTGAAATGAACTTACCTCAAGTAGACGACGACGCCCCCAGTTCTCGAGATTATCGTCAAAAAACTGAAGATCGTCTTCAGGCGGCGTCGCAGAGCTTCAGCTGGATCACCGACGGGCTTCATGGCGTCCTGCAGGAAGCTCCAAAGAAGAAGAAGAAGAAGCCCCCGATTGTGTTGAGCGTGTTCGGAGGAGGAGTTGTTGGTGCAGTTAGTGGCGGTGTCACTGGCGGCATGGGGGGTGTAGTGGGGGCATTTTTCGCTGCAACCTACACCCGATTTTGTGGCCATACTAACGCCGTCGATGCAACCGTGGGCCTTTTCGGCGGCGTGCTTGGCGGCACCGTAGGCGGAGCGGTCTGCGGCTGCGTAGGTGGAGCATTTTTGGTTGCAGTAAGAGCGAGTGGCAGCAAAAGCGACGTAGTCTGCGGAGTCGGCGATGTGGCCTGCTTCGCCATCGGCGGCGTGACCGGTGGTGCAGTCGGCGGTATTTTTGGTGGTGATATCGGTGCCGTAGGCGGTGCGGCCGGCGGTGCGGCCGGCGGGGCCCTCGCGGCGCTGTGCGCTACGAGGTGTGTGGTTCGATTCTTCGCCGATTATTTTGATTAAAGCAAAGAAGAGGCAGAAAAGAAGGAAGAGGAAGTTGATTCAAAGACGACAAAAAAAGTGAAGCTTTCTGGGAAAACATCAATCCGCTGGTGGACGAGCTGAGAACAATCAAAACAGAAGAATTTGGGGAGAAAATTCATGTAAACTCTTGCCATTATATGATTATTACACAGGAACTTCTCTGGGACTTTCTTTTTTCTAATGATGTTAACTGTTTTGTACCTTCAGTGCTCATGAAAAATCATATTATTGTATATTGTGAAAAAAATCATTAAAAAGTCTTAAAATACAATTATATCAGCCTTTAATATGCAAAAGTCATAAAAAAGTTAAATTTTGTAGAGCATTATTTCAAAGGTTATTTAAAAATGTTAAAGTAAAAGTAAAGTAAATAAACTTTGGTCTATGACCAAATTACTGCTAATAAGAGCTGATGTTTCACAAACATGTTATTTAAGTCAACAGAGATCTTAATAAACCATTAAACAGTAAAAAGACAGAAAATCAATAACGATATAAAATGCTTTATTTGTTGAAAAGCAAAGTTACTCATTCTTACACTTCCGTATTAAAATAATTTAATTATATTACAAATCTTCAGCCTAAATCTCAGAGAGAGATGAACAGCGGTGATTACGATTATTAAAAAATAAAAACCAATTAAAAAAATCATGTCAAGAGCATTTTTTTAAAGAAAGCCTTCTACTTAAACTTTTAAAGTTTTTAATGCGTTTCAATGAAGTCATCTCTTTACGCAACTGTCTTAACGAGCTCTGACGTCATCTCGTTACGTAAACGTCTTAACGAGCTCTGACGTCATCTCGTTACGTAAACGTCTTAACGAGCTCTGACGTCATCTCGTTACGTAAACGTCTTAACGAGCTCTGACGTCATCTCGTTACGTAAACGTCTTAACGAGCTCTGACGTCGTCATCGAGTGTGGCTGATTTCTACAGTTTCATACAATCGTTTGAGTTTTTGTTTAAACAGAACTCGAACAGCTGATCTGGTTCTAGCTTTCAAGGCGTTGAGTTAAGAGGGAGCTGTCCATAATATTTGAGTTCAGAGGGAGATGTCCGAGGACATCTGTGTATATACAATATATATATATATATATATATATATATATATTTGAACCTCTGAACCCAAATATATATATATATATATATATATATATTTGGGTTCAGAGGGAGATGTCCGAGGACACGTGCAGCTGCTGCCCCGCCTTCCAGCGGGCGCTGCGGCGGCCGCCGTCCGCCCGCCTGTACGGCTGGTTCCTTAAATCTGAGGACGAAGAACAAGAAACATGTACGTTGTAACAATAAACTCCAGTCTGGACACATATATACATTATATATATATATATATATATATATATATATATACACATTATATATATATATATATATATATATATTTATATATATATATATACATATACAGTATATTTATGTATATATAAGACATTCTGAGAAATACAATATCACAAAGACTTAAAGCTGCAGAGACAGAAGCAGAAGATCTGAACCTCGTCCATGAAGACGGAGTCACAGAAGAGACGAGAAGAACGTTTAGCAGAGCGAGCCGTGAAAGGGACCGACTTTAAGGCTGCAGGGGGGGAGGAGGGGAGGAGGGGGAGAGGAGGGGGAGAGGAGGAGAGGAGAGGAGGGAGGGAGGGAGGGAGGGAGGGAGGGAGGGAGAGGAGAGAAGGAGGGCAGAGGGAGAAGAGGAGGGAGGAGAGGGATAGGAGGGAAGGGGAGGATGGAGGAGGGAAGGAGAGGAAGGAGGGGGAGAGAGGAGGGACAAACACAGGAAGTAAGGAGAGGACAAACGAGGAAGGACAAATGAAAGAGACGTTAGACTTCAGAGAAAAACCAGAGTGAAGATGTAAGTTTCCTAAAAGAGGAAACAGAAGTTTAGAAAAACATTTCACTGAGGACTCAAAAGAGTGATCTAAAAGAGTGATCTAAAAGAGTGATGTAAAGATGATTTAAAAGAGTGATTTTCCGTGAACACGTGTCATCTTCTCTTCTCACTCTGAGACGAAGAGCTAATTAAGTGCATTTCCCCAAAGAGGGCACTTCCCCTTTAAGAGAAGGGCTCAGGTGTGGTACCTGTGATGATGTCCTCGATTGCCCCGTCCTTGCCCTCCCTCACCAGAGGAGACACCTGCCTCCTCTTCAGCTCCGCTATCAGATCCATCTGCGGCGGCTTGGACGCCACGCAGACCTGAAACAGTCAAAACCTTGAAAGGAGGATCTATGAGGACCTACAGTGTTGTTTCTGGCGCCCCCTGTGGACCAGAGTGGGGGCGTCTCTGAGCACCAGGGTCCCTTTAGGAAACTTCCCGTTTTACTGCAGCAGCTTCATTATCAAAACTGATAGAAATGGTGGAGAAATCTATCAAAGAGACCCCGGCTGCAATAAATAGGAACAATCCTCAAATACACCATAGTTAGACTCGATAGGGTATAATATTTTGAAAAAAAAATATTCTCAGAGATTATAAAGTCAAAGATTTGCATTAAAAAATCATTAAAACAAATATAATAAAAAAAACTATATATTGGTAAATTTTAGAAAGGATATTCTCTAAAGGTGAGTGCACATTTAAAGGACTAACTCCCTTAGGGGGTGGGGGTAGGGGTAGGGTTACCCCTCCACGAGTTACCTTTTTGACTTCGGGCTTCGGGGGCGTCGCCGGAGCGTCGCAGTTCAGGACTTGTTGTCTCGTCCGCTGCTCGTTCTCCTGCTCAGCTTGCTGCCGGAGGAACACATATTTCAATAACCGATCAACGATAAGCGAGGGCATTGGTGCCCACTGTTTGGGCTGTAAGGAGCTGGCTCCTTTGACTCCTTTCAGTGCCGTCTGACCTTGTAGGCTTTGATGAACCGGACGAAGACGGGGAAGAACACTGAGGGCGGCGTGGTTTTAGAGTTCTCTCCAAAGTACTCCACGGCGGAGTCGTACACATCCTGCAAGACGAGACCAGAGGCTTCAGCTCAGATGAGAAGGCCCTGAGTACCAGAAGGGCATCAAAATCCAGACATAACCCAGTGCCATGTTTATTCTGGGCTGGTCCAGGCTGACCTGGGCCTTTCTCCCGTCACACGTGAGCGCGTGGAGCAGCTCGCTGTTGCTGCTGAGGAACGTCTGCAGAACCGGGTTGTGGTTCTCCACGGAGAACTCCCTCCGGGTCGCCTCCATGCCGCTCTGCAGGGCGCGCACATCCTGCAGGATGCTGTCGAGAGAAACTGCAAGAGAGCCGAGCTCAGCATGCGCCGTGAGATTTAGATTGAATGCTTTTAATGGCAACAATAGATCTGTTCAGTTTAAACTAGAACAATCTTTATCGTCTGACCCTCAGACTGTAAAGACGAGGTCGGGTCATCATGATGGCCCTTTGGTTCGTTCTAAAGCCTCAAGTTCTGGGATTCTTTGGCCGTCGCCATCTTGGTTTCCAGTGAACAGGAAGTGACCATATTTGGACTGAGGAGTGACGGCGAGACGCTGTATACGTCTCTGGTGCCGACCTGTCAATCACCTTGTAGCCCCGCCCTAAAGCATGGCTTTTGTGGTTTATAGTTTTCATGGTTGTTTCATGAAGGAAAAGCACCAAAACTGGTGGAAAATAAAACATTTTACTTTCTATCACTAACTAAGCGTCACCACCGTGATTTAACGTTGTTTTGCGTTGTTAAAACTACACACAATACACACAGTCCACACTGCGTGTGTGTGGCGCTCACCCAGCGCCGCCTTGTCCAGGAAGTGCAGCTCAGTGAAGAAGGACCGGGCGTCCGGGAATCTCTCCTGAATGATGCCGACGATGAAGTGCAGCAGCGTCTGCTTCCGGTCCGTAGACTTGGTGTCCGACAGCTTGAGAGGGAGAGGAATTAAAACAACAACAACAACAACAACAACAGCTCACGTTGAGACGTGTTCACCTTTAGTTTTTACTCACCAGGTCTAAACTCTGCAGCCGGAAGCCGTACGCCGCCCCCCGCTTGCTGCTGTTCATGTAGTTTCCGAACGCTAAGACGATCTTTACGGCACAAACAGAGAAACTGAAGAAGAACCTCGTCCATAAAACATTGTATTCAGAATAAAGTTGTTTCTTAATATTTAACCAAAGAAAAGAGCCGTCAGAAAAGTGAAAACACAATAAATGTTGAGTTCTCACCTCGAGGACTTTCTTCAGCTTGCTGGAGGACTTGATGGACATGGATGCGGCGATGATGGCGTTCAGTTGCTGCCAGGAAGAGAAGAAGTTTCAGTCAGACACATAAATCCAAGAAGGCGCAGCAGAGGATGTTCTTCCTGAGGCAGCTGAGGAAATTCAACCTGCCAAAGACAATGATGGTGCACTTCTACACTGCCATCATCTAGTCCATCCTCTGTTCCTCCATCACCGTCTGGTACGCTGCAGCCACTGCCAAGGACAAGGCCAGGCTGCAACGCATCATTCGCTCTGCCGAGAGGGTGATTGGCTGCAATCTGCCGTCCCTCCAGGACTTGTTTGATTCAAGGACCCTGAAGAGGAAGATTGTAGCTGATCCCTCTCACCCTGGACACAAACTGTTGGTGTCCCTCCCCTCTGGCAGGAGGCTGCGGTCCATCAGGACCAAGACCTCACGCCACAAAAACAGTTTCTTCCCGTCTGCAGTCGGGCTCATCAACAGAGCCCGGGTCCCCCTAACAGAGCCCGGGTCCCCCTAACAGAGCCCGGGTCCCCCTAACAGAGCCCGGGTCCCCCTAACAGAGCCCGGGTCCCCCACTGACTCTAATGACTCTGTCACCCCCAGACAATTCCCACCGGACACTCCCCTGCACATAGCCTTATACTTAAATACACTTAACACTTTAACATTGCACTTGCCATTTTCACACAACACTTACACTCATGCACATTCCATGCACTTTATCTTACTTTTGGTATTTTGTTATGCTGCTGTCTCAATGTAGATATTCATTCATCCATTCATCCTCATTTATTGCACTGCGTTAACTGTTAAATGTGTATTGTTAAATGTTAAATGTATGCACCTTCCCGCCAGGACAAATTCCTTGTATGTGTAAACATACATGGCAATAAATGGTTCTGATTCTGATTCTGATCTGAAACACAGATCAAAGACCAGGATGTGGAAACGTGAATGAATAAAACTCAGAGCAGCATTTGAAGTTTTCATTCTGTGTATTTGTATAATTTTGGTCTTAATTTAAGGATCTTTATATTTGGCTGGTTTTGACTTTTCTTCTTTTATTATTACATTATTATTATTATTACATTTCATTTTGCTGACTCTTTTATCCAAAGAGACTTACATGCTATACAGTAGTCACAGCAACGGTGAGCAATGAGGGTTAAGTGTCTTGCTCAAGGACACATCGACTACCGGAGGCTGGGATCGAACCACCGACCCTCTGATTGAAAGACTGACTTGCTAACCACTGATCCACAGTCGCCCTGTTATTGATGAAGACTATCGATCGAATAAAGAATAAATAAACAAACACTTGGTCCTTTATTGTGTGAAACTCTTGCGGGACTATTTTCCCTGGTGGAGGGATACGCCCCCCCCCCACCCCCTCGTGGACCCACCGGCTGGATGAGCTGCACGCTCTCGGGGAAGTTGCCCACGAAGGTGAGCGTGCTGATGCGCTGCGGCAGCCGGGGGATCTTGCTGAAGCGCACCATGAAGCGGTCCTCCTCGCTCAGCTCGGCCAGCGGCCGGCCGTCGCACTCGTAGCCGTGGATGAGCTTGGCCTCGTACTCCGTGGGGATGAAGCGCTCCAGCAGCTCCAGGAAGTCCAGGCTCAGAGCTCTCTGGTTGTACCTGCAGGGGTGGGAGGGGGGGGGTCAGGAACCAGCACAAAACCAGCACGGGGCCGTTTCCTGGTCACGTGACCCGGGTACGCACGTCTCGATGGCGCAGCAGATGTCCGATGCCGCCACGCCTTCCTTGCGCAGGGTGATGGCCAGGTTCTTGGCCCTGTTGGGCTCCATCAGAGACACCTTGCTGGGGGTCTTGTGGGCCAGTTTCATCTTGAGGGTCCCCAGTTCTGCAGGGGCCGACTGGGCCTTGGTCTTGAACTGCTCCTCGAAAGACGCCATGTCCAGCTCCTAAGAAAGAAGGAGAGGAGGGAGAGATGTATGTATATATATATATAGATAGAAATATAAGAATAAATAAATATATATATAAATAATTAAAAAATAAAATAAAATAATAGAGACTGGACTGAGAACCCAAACGGGTCGGACCTGCAGGACGGCCTCGTCGTCCAGCTCGGTGAAGATGGTTCCGGCCACCTGGTTGGGTTTGAGCGGCTGCCAGTTCAACAGCGGCATGCGGTACTTGGTCTGAATGGGATTCTTCCTTTTACAACCTGGAGGCAGAGAATTAAGAAGTATTCAATATGAAGAATTCTACTTTTCTCTATTATTTTTGATGGTTTCATGTTATTATTATTATGTTTTTATTTCATTGCTATATGGTCAACTTTTTTTAAATGTGCTCTCTGTTTTCCCTGTAACATATATATAGTTTTACCACTTCGGACATCTAAAAAGTATATACCTTAAATACCGTATTGAAGGACCGTACCCTAAAACGTCTAAGAAGCGTATAATAATAATAATAATAATAATAATAATAATAATAATAATAATAAAAACAATTCCTGCTCAATCTTTGAACTCACCTGAGCTGCCGTCAGTCGGATCTCCTGAGAAATGGGTCGTACCACCTCCAGGGGGCAGCAGGGGGGGTGGAGCCGCTGGGGGGGGAGGTGGTGGAGGAGGAGGTGGAGGAGGAGGAGTTCCAGTTGAGCCTGGAGGTGGAGGAGGAGGAGGGGCGGGAGGAGGAGGAGGAGTTGAGCCTGGAGGGGGAGGAGCTTGCACTGTCACCGACTGCAGAGGAGGGGGTGGGTCTGTGGATGGGGGAGGAGCCTCCAGGTTTTTACCTGAATCTGGGGAACAACGAGACATTTGTTAACTGCATTAATAAAACCTCAAGATAATAATAGTTTTCTCGCAATAACGCCCTGAATATTTTCTTGAAGGTTTTCCTGGAAAGTACGCCAGAGAAAGTCAAATTGCACATTTTCACATCTTCAGTTCTGTGAAATCCCGGCGACTTTATGTGCACTAGCTCTGAACACACCTGGACATGTGGGTTTAGTCTGGGTCACACCTGGATCAATACTTTCAACTTGAGTCTCATTAATAACCATCTTTTCCATCTGGAGGTGTGACGAGACCGACTGACCTTCCTGCGTCGGGCGCTGGATGACGGGGACCACCTGGAGGTCCAGGTGTCCGGAGGGGGAGCGCTGCATTCGGACCAGCCCCCGCTCCACCAGAGCCTGAACCTTGACCTCCAGCTCCCTCAGGGCCTCGGTGGATCGATCCCGGTCTCTCTGCCTTTCTCTCTCCTGCTCACGTTCTAGCTCTCTCTCTCGGTCTCGCTGCTGCAGGAGAGTCACATGGGAGCAGGATTCACGTAGACCCTCCTACGAGACACAAACAGGAAGTAGTATGTATCAACGACAACATCACAACGTTCTCTCTCCTGACCACTAGGGGGTGACTCCTCTGGTTGTATAGAAGTATATGCTTCATGTGTTAAAGCTGCATTCTCTCTCCTGACCACCAGGGGGCGACTCCTCTGGTTGTATAGAAGTCTATGCTTCATGTGTTAAAGCTGCATTCTCTCTCCTGACCACCAGGGGGCGACTCCTCTGGTTGTATAGAAGTCTATGCTTCATGTGTTAAAGCTGCATTCTCTCTCCTGACCACCAGGGGGCGACAGTACAACTTGATGCTTTAAATACAAATTAAACATAAAGAGAAGGGGGCGGGGACTCTACCTTGAGGAGTTCCACTTCTTTCGTGGTCTGAATGAGCTTCTTCTCCATTTCAGACATTTTCTCCATCGCCTCCCTCTCGCTCTCCTGAAGCCTGGAGCTCAGCTGTGGCAGAACAATTCATGCATTGTGATTTCCTCCACATACTCCGTGTGGATTTCCTCCACATACTCCGCGACCTTCACTGGTTACCGGTGGCCGCCCGCATCCGCTTCAAAACATTGGTACTGGCGTACCGTGCTACGAACAGATCTGGTCCAGTCTACATCCAGGACATGGTAAAACCTTACACCCCAACTCGTGCGCTCCGCTCGGCTTCTGCCAATCGGCTTGTATCTCCGTCACTGAGAGCTAAACACTCAACAAAGTCTGGACTGTTCTCTGTCCTGGCTCCTCGATGGTGGAATGAGCTCCCCATTGACATCAGAACATCAGAAAGTCTCTACATCTTCCGTCACAAACTAAAAACATATCTTTTCCGACTATACCTTGAATAAAGGAAGTAGCACTATAGTAGCACTGAAATGGCTCTTACTGATAGCACTTTGTAGTTGAACTTTTTGTCGAAATTGTACCTTCTTGATTCTTGTTGTTCTGATTCTTGTATGTAACCGTAGAATGCACTTATTGTAAGTCGCTTTGGATAAAAGCGTCAGCTAAATGAAATGTAATGTAATGTAATGTAATGTACTGTGTGTGTGTGTGTGTGTGTGTGTGTGTGTGTGTGTGTGTGTGTGTGTGTGTGTGTGTGTGTGTGTGTGTGTGTGTGCGTGTGCGTGTGCGTGTGCGTGCAGCATGTGTACCAGTGTGTTGTGCTCCTGCAGCTCCTCCATGTGCTCCAGCAGAGCGTTCTTGGTCTCGGCGTCCTCCAGCAGAGCGCCCACATCGAACACGTTGTCCAGGTAGGCCTGAATCTGCACCAGCAGCCGGTCGCTCTCCGTGAACTTTAACCTCTGCGTCCACAGAACGAGAGCGAGTCACAAAAGAGTCTAAACGACGCCTCACGTGCAAAACGCTTCAGGGTTTTAGGGTCAAAGGTCAAACGCACCTCGAGGTAGCCGTCCAGCCCGTGCTGGGTGAACTCGTACTGGAGGTGGACTCTGAAGTTCATGTTTTCCACCGAGTGGACCACGATGTTGATGAACTGCATGCAGGCCACCTGGTGGACAGACGGAGGAAGTGCTCTATATTAGTATATTCTATATTACATTTCATTCTTATATATTCATTATTTCAGTTATATTCTTCCATTTATGGAAAGCGAACCATTTGAATCCACTGAATGATTTAACAGGATAATTTCAAAATTCCTAATATTAATATATTTTCATATATTTAGTTTTTCTATTTGACTTTTTCCAATTTAATATTATTACAATTTTACCAAATTATTTTCTTGTATTTACAACAACATGCTAAAACACAATATATGCACTTTGTCATGAAGAACTGAAAACACACTTCACCCTCTTGTGGTCAAACACAGTATTACAACAACAAACAAATGAATCACCTGCCAACATTTTCTGTTTCATAGATTAACAATAAATATTTTCCTAGCAGACAAATTTAAATCTGGCCATATTCACCAGATTGTCTTTATGACTACAGCTTTAATTGTTTTGGTTATGAGTAAAGGTTCTCGTTACCATGAAGTCGATGTTGCTGTCCTCGTGGCTGAAATACTCCATGAGCTTCTCGAAGCGACTTCTCTCTCCACACACCTGAAGAAAACAACAACAACAACAACAACAACAACCAGTAAACTGGATTATAATAATTAATCAGATCACAGCAGGCGGTGCAAAACGATGATTAATAATCAGCTGTTTTCTTTCTTTAGAAATTACAGATAAATAAATCTGGGTGACGTCCTTCAAGATGATGTTGTGTCTTCACCACGTGCACACAAGGGGGCAGTGTGCGCACAAGGAGAGGAACACATTACAGTGATGTGTGTGTGTGTGTGTGTTCGAGTGTGTGTTGTGGGATTCTGTCGTTGTGAGTTTAGTTCCAGGGATGAACACAAAACGACGGCAACAATAAAAGCAGCGCTTCACTTTTCCTCCTGCAGGATGGAATAACTGAACAGTGTTTCCCCCCCCCCCCCCCCCCCACACACACACACACACACACACACACTCATGTCCTGCTTAATAATGCATCACGCCGACCTGCCAGCCTGTCGACACAAAACAAAGCCCACGTTCTGCTGCTGAGGACACACAACCCGGCTGCTGGCTCGTCGCCCGCCGGCCTCTACAACCGGCCGTATCGCTGCCTCCATCTTTTCTCTCGCGCTCCACAGTCACAAAAACAAGTCACTGATCCAGACTTGTCTCTGAAAATAGTCCCAAAGAATTCCTGTTTAGTAATAAAAAAATACAGTGATCATCTTTTTGTTACTGCAAGGAACTTTTTAATGTGCATTGTGTGTTGGTTCTGGCGCCCCCTGTGGACTAATGTGGTGGTGTCTCTGAGCACCAGGGTCCCTTCAGAAAACCTCTAATTTTACTGCAGCAGGCCTGACAGTCTGGTCCTCTCAGTCCTGGTTCTGGTTCCCATGTGCCCCCCTTCCCTCCAGCGGGTCCAGCAATACGTCCTGGGTCTCCAGCAGCGTGGTGTCGGTCTCTGCTGGACCTGGGTCTGTCCACGGTGGACTGGTGGACCTTTTTTTAGTTTTCTTTTTAGAATGGTTCTTCCTCAAGTGGCCAATCCAGCAAATCCAAGTAAAATCCAGTAGTTCTTGTTTCTGTCCCTCCGGATGAACTCAATCTCATGAAACTGTTGTTTTCAGTGCGTCTCAGATAAAAAGGATCTGAATCCAGACGGCAGACTTCCTGGTTGCAGGGCAGGGTTCCAAACATCCTCGGCATTCACCAATAATAGACCCTCCTGGTTCAGGTCTGTCTGCGTTGGTTGAACAGTTGCTGCCTCAGACGGGCCGAGGAGAGGTCAGAGGCGACTCAACAAGTGCTTCACATATTTACGCCTCTTCAGTCGGGCGGGACAACTGGGCCGAGCAGCTGGGGGGTGGGGGGGTGGGGGAAGCGGGGGGGCGGTCCCCATAACCAGGGCTGGTATGTGGGTGCTGTAACAGTAACACCACCTCTAGTTTAGCATAACGTGTGAACGCGGGTCCATGCCGATGGCTTGAAATGTGTCCGTAGTACAACCAAGAAGATCTGTAATCTATTTTAATTATTATTAAATAGTCTTTATTTCAATAGTTCCTAATTTTGATATACAATGCTTAATTTCTCTATTTATATTTGATCAGCTGTATAGTTGGCTGGCTCACTGCAGTTGTATGAAGCCACAATAAAAATACTGTTGCTGTGATTTAATCGCAATAAACCGATAAAAAAAGACCCCGAAATAACAACACAATGATGCAGATTTGTAAAAAGTCTGAATTCATGTTTTTGTTTCAGAACAACTTTTAAAACGCTTGTTTTCTGAATGGAGTCTGGATGCTAACGTTGTAGCAATGGAGTCTGGATGCTAACGTTGTAGCAATGGAGTCTGGATGCTAACGTTGTAGCAATGGAGTCTGGATGCTAACGTTATAGCAATGGAGTCTGCATGCTAACGTTATAGCAATGGAGTCTGCATGCTAACGCTAAAGCAATGGAGTCTGGATGCTAACGTTATAGCAATGGAGTCTGCATGCTAACGTTGTAGCAATGGAGTCTGGATGCTAACGTTATAGCAATGGAGTCTGCATGCTAACGTTGTAGCAATG
>CM042235.1:1432411-1572411 GCA_023566465.1 Cottus gobio | reverse complement strand
GTATACTTGTTTACATAAATATATTTACAAAAACAATGTTTATTATTTTAGGGTTTACAATATGGCCAACGGTATGTGCAGTCTTGTTACACATATTGTTACGATGGATCTGTTGTTATTCCACGGAAAGGGAAATGTTAACGCTACAAAAGGGTTAACACACGAACCTGAAGGTCAACCTCCGTTAGCCGTTAGCTCCGATGCTGCTAACATCTCCTCTTATATCTGTTGTTTACAACGTAGCATTAACAGGGATCAACGACTAGAAGGTATTCACACCAATTTTCACTGAATATTGATCCAGATTTCCTCAGTGAAGGGGGGCTCCCAGACTCCCGGCGGTCCGATGCACCACCAGTGTACCGTCTCACGAGTCCATCAACTGCCTCAGCCCGCCCCGTGCCTACCTCACAGTGAAGGCCTTGCCGGCCTTGGAGGCGCTGTGCGTGGGTGAGTTGCTGGCACTTCTGCTCAGATCCTCCACCGACTTCTCCACAGCTTTGCTTTTATCTGCGGCCGGCGTGCCGTTGTCCATCGCGTCCGCCTCGTACCTGTGAGTCACGTGACACAGCGTGAGGGCGATGGGAGGCGGCCGTGGTTCGGACTAATCCGACAAATAACGGGTCATCCGGGCGATACCTACGTGACGGCGCTGTGGGCGAAGGACAGATAATCCACGAGAACGTCCAAGCCGTGGTTCTCCTCGTTGAGGAACTCCTGAGCCCAGCTGCAACGACCCAACACATTTCAGCTCAGTGACGCTTCCAGAGATGAGGAATGACGAGCATGCATCTTTAGAAAAGGTCCTCACGTTTGATTGAAGACGTCAAATTCTTTTCTTTACGTGTTTATCTTTTTTCTTTTCTTCTTTTTCATGTATTTCTTTGTAATTACTGGATTTGTGTCCACTAATTGATTAGTTTTTGTGCCTAAGTTTTTTAATTTTGTAAATTTCTTTCTTGTATCTTGTATGTATCTTTCTTGACTGTGGCTCAGTGGTTAGCAAGTCGGTCTTTCAATCAGAGGGTCGGTGGTTCGATCCCCGGCTCCGGCAGTCCATGTCGTTGTGTCCTTGAGCAAGACACTTAACCCTCATTGCTCACCGTTGCTGTGTCTACGGTCTACTGTATATCATGTAAGTCACTTTGGATAAAAGCGTCAGCTAAATGAAATGTAATGTAATGTAATGTTGTATTTAAAAAAAATATTTCTTCATTTTTGTATGTTTATTTTTCTCCTGGCTGTAAATTCCTGAGGCTTATTGACCTCCTGTCACATTTCTTTTTTTATATTATTTTAAGTCACATTTTAAGATTATACAATAAAACTGCAATCTAAAAGTAAGTTTGTTCAGTTGAAAAGTATAAAAGGCACGCTGTTACATTTTTTATTTAATGTGTGAAAAAACAATTGGAAGGAAAAACTAATGTATCATGTAGCTTTTCAAACATGACTTTAATTAAAATCTCCTTTAGTGATCAAATAGTTTTTAAGTGTTACTTTGTGTGATGTAATCAGACAAAGCCTTTGAGGCCTGAGGGAGACTCACCCGATGCAATTGGTCCTCAGGGAAATCTCCAACTCTCTGAGGATCTGAGCGGATTCCTGCACGCGTCTCTTGAACTGACAGAGGTTGTAAAGTCAGTAAAATAAAATGTAACATTTAAAAGATCTGCTTATTAATCTGTAGCTTGAATTTAAGAAGAAATCACATTAAAAAGAAAAAACATCCTGCCAGTAGAACAAGCAACAAACACTGTTTATCTAAAAAGCTTCATTGTCAATGGATACCTCAATAAATCATAAATACTCCCTGATCTCTTGATTCTAATCAAATCATAAATTTTTCACAAATGATATTTTTTCACATTTTTGACATCCTATGACTTTTTTGATACTTTTTTCACAATTGACTTTTTTGACATCCTAAGACTTTGATACTTTTTTGACAAATTATTTTTTTTTACTTTTTTGACATCCTATGACTTTTTTGATACTTTTTTTCACAAATTATATTTTTCACATTTTTTTTGATATTTTGACAAATTACATTTTTTACTTTTTTGACATCCCATGACTTTTGATACTTTTTTGACAAATACAATTTTTGTACTTTTTTGACATCCTATGACATTTTTGATAATTCTTTTCACAATTGACTTTTTTGACATCCTATGACTTTTTAGATATTTTTTTTGACAAATTACATTTTTTTACTTTTTTGACATCCCATGACTTTTTGATACTTTTTTTGACAAATACAATTTTTGTACATTTTTGACATCTTATGACCTTTTTGATACTTTTTTTCACGAATTATATTTTTGTACTTTTTTGACATCCTATGACTTTTTTGATACTTTTTTTCACGAATTATATTTTTGTACTTTTTTGACATCCTATGAATTTTTTGTTACTTTTTTCACAAATTACATTTTTCACTTTTTTGACATCCTATGACATTTTTGATAATTTTTTGACAAATTACATTTTTTTTTACTTTTTTGACATCCTATGAATTTTAGCAGGAATACATTGCTCTGTGTGTATGCGAGTGTGTGTATGTGTCATTCTCTGCCAAAAAGAGAATTTAAAGACTGTGTTTTTCCAGAGGCATGTTGATTAAAGACTTATTGGGCTGTATACCTTCCGACTGACTCCTCCATGTTCCAGGTAACTCTTTAGCTTCTCCAAGTAAGCAGACGGTGGATTCTTCACTTGAAACCGCTCCTGAAGATGCAGAACACGAACACACACACACGAACACACACACACGAACACACACACACAATCTGTAATTACATCTAAATGCAGTACTGCATTGAGGACCAGAGGGCAGTTTGATTACGCAGTATCTTTTATGCAAATGGTTTTGATCTCAACAAGCTTCCAGTTTTTCCTTTAAATTCATCTGTAAGAGCTTCAAAAGTTTGCCTTCCATCGTTTTGCAGTTGTAATTCTTATTTTCTATTAAATTTGAGCATCGCTTAAATGGTGAACTCTGTCGCCCTCTCTGCTGGTTTCTGATGCGTGGTCATCACATTACGTCACCATATCGATCGCCCTACACTGCACTTAAAAAGACATTGATTGTCCTATTTTTTGTTTTGTTTAATTCACTAGAGGGACGATGGCAGAGTGACCCACCTGGTCGCAGATCAGATCCCACTTCTTCTCGTTGTCGTACTGGCTGAGGATCTTCACTTTGTCTGGAGGAAGATTCATCGTGTTCTGAAAACAGAGAGACAAATTAATAATAATATTAATAACACAAGACCGATCTGAATCCATAGTAATAACACATGACTGATTAAGATTAAGAACAATACAACTGCACATTAAAATGTTGCTTTGTGTGCTACATAGAGAACAAACTGTTCATCTTAAACTTTGAAGGGGTCAACGACAACGTTTGTTTGGATGATGAAAAAAATATGTGATACTCTCCACAACGTTGTGATGAAAGACTACACACACCTACACACAGCTCCACACACCTACACACATCTACACACATCTACACACACCTACACACAGCTCCACACATCTACACACATCTACACACACCTACACACAGCTCCACACACCTACACACATCTACACACCCGTCGTGGTGTCCCATAGAACAGACACATCAGCTGAACTACTAATAATAACCCGCACATGAAACGGGGCTGGTCGACAGCAGACGGCCACACAGCGAGCTAACTCCTCACTTCTTATCCGTTTCTCCTCTTCGTCACCACTCCTGAAGAAGAGCGACTCTGAGGAATGTCCAGCGGTCGTTACTTTGTGCCGATTTTACTTTGACCTCCAGGCCTCAGCTGAAGCACATAAAACCGCTTTTACATCTGACTTTGGTTCTTTTATAATACGAAGTGATGACACGATCATTTCACAGATTTGGTGGATAAAGAGAGGCTGAATACTGGAATCTAAGATAAAGAGATACATCTACTGTGTGGACATTGGCGTGCAGAGCTGAAGAACACGGGCACGCAGTAAATTGCACATAGTGCAGTTAATCAATGTTGTTGAGAGGCTGGATGTGAATCTGATAAATCAGCCTGAGGATCAATACGTGCTGCTTATAACTGACCCGCTGGATCACAGGAAAACAACCTCAGCTCGCTCTGATACGTTTAGAGTGGACTTCTATGTAGACTTCAATGTAAAATACAGACTATCGAGTTTCATATTTAGTTTAATTCTCATCTCCAGCTCGCGGATGGCCGTGTGATGGAGACCCGATAAGTGTGAAAGCCAGTTGTCACACTCACATTAACACTCTCGCCATGGCAACCTGCACCATAACGACCTCAGTGTGTTCAAGGATTACGAAATCCCTCCAACTCGGCTTCGAAATGCGGATTTAAGTGGCATTAAAAAGTGAAGCCAGTGACCTTCACACCGGCTGGTAGCACGTAGCATTGGAAACGGGGCTCGAACTGACGTGTGGAATTCCGTCTCCGAATGATGCTCAGCGACTCGTTCCTGACGGTCCCAAACGGAGGATCAATGGGAACGCCGCGTGAACAGGAACGAGCTGCAGCAGCGGATGAATAATTACTGCTAAACTCTGTGTCCTCCTTCAACTCAAAACCCAACGCTGCGTCTGTTGAAACACATTTAGTTTGGCAGGAATAAAGAAACAGGCTGAATGTGATATCATTTTATAAAACACCAAGATGCTTATAGGATGCAGAACAGGCAACGTCTGCAGAGCCCTGAAGCTCCGCCCCCCCACTACACAGTTTACAACACATTTATTTATTAATATTGAATGTGTCGCATGTCCAAATTGAGTCATTTTCTATAGACTTCTATACAACCAGAGGAGTCGCCCCCTGGTGGTCAGGAGAGAGAATGCAGCTTTAACACACGAAGCATAGACTTCTATACAACCAGAGGAGAGAATGCAGCTTTAAGACATGGAGCTTTGGCTTCACTTTCCAGAACTGGAAGTTTCCTCCTGGTGAAGATATGGCTTTAAAAAGCACTATTTCATATATTCTGATCATTCATGTGAAGCTAACTCAGCTTAACAAAACATTTTTAATATCTCCGCTTCTTTTCCGGCTTAAAGGGATAACAAGTGAGTAAATGTTAGCTCCTGTTCTCCGTCTGTGTCTGTAAATACAGTACACAAATCCACAGATGTAGATGTATAATTCCACCCACTGCCACGTTCCCTGTTGGGAAATATGCAAAGTGTTATGTAAAACAAAGAGGGGGGAGGGAAGGGGGGAAGGGGGGGGGGCTCCAAGTAAATTTGAACATGGCCTCAGAGTCGCAGCGCTGGGAGGATTTCTGTCGCTCTGATATCGATTCTCTCAGTTTGAAAACACTGCAGTGAGAGCTGCTCATAAAGAAATATGGAAAAGATACCCACTGGGTTTTTAAAGCACAACAATCCTGCATGTTTCATGTGAGCACACACACACACACACACACACACACACACACACACACACACACACACACACACACACACACACACACACACACACACACACACACACACACACACACACACACACACACACACACACACACACACACACACACCCCTGTGAGGGAAGCTGTCTGCAGAATGAGACCAGACAGTTTGCAGATTATGCTTCTGGTTTGTATGCAGACGGAGTTTCTTCTCCCGTTAGAGCGGAGATGTTTCAGTGCCGACTCAGCAGAAAAGTGTGTGTGTGTGTGTGTGTGTGTGTGTGTGTGTGTGTGTGTGTGTGTGTGTGCACATGCACTGGAAGTAAAGACTTCATATGCAAACAGCCGCCTGCATGCAAAACCAGAGCAGAAGCTCAATCTGGTTTATGGGATGGCTCGTCAGCACACGCTTTGGCAGCAAACAGCATCCTGAAACATGTTGCATTGTGGGGGATACAAATGCAGTATTTACACTTGTTTCAGCGTACTGAAACAAGTGTAAATACTGCATTGTGGGGGATACAAATGCAGTATTTTGCTGGGACACTGACCAGAAGTATGTGCACATTGCTGTTTTGTGTAGTTTTGGATGTGCAGCTGGTTTTCAGTTCTTGAATCTTAGAAAATGATGTATTTTATGAGACACAATTAATCAAATCTATATTTAAATCTCATCGGCCGGCTGCACGATACTTAGTGTCAAAAATTCCACTTTCAAAGAAATACTGTGATCACACTCTACAGACTGAAGAAGACATCTTTATGCCGTTTAATGCAGAGCTCAGCAAAATACTCCAGAATCACTTTTCAATGATTTTCAGTTGAGGAATCTCCTGGCTGACGGACGAGAGGAATGCAGCTCGTCGGCCACATATTGATCATAGCTGCTCGTCTCCCCACGTGAGGAACCAGTGACGAGAAAATCAAGTTATGGAGGAGGAATGCTCGATGTTTACTTCAGCGAGGCCATAAAACACGGAAACGTTAAGTTTGAGTCTTCATCACAGTCGGCGAACAATAAAACCACGAGAACGTTCCTCCTACAGGTGGAAGAGAAACTCCTTTCAATACGACAAATACGAAAATAAAATAAGCATTCTCTCTCCTGACCACCAGGGGGCGACTCCTCTGGTTGTATAGAAGTCTATGCTTCATGTGTTAAAGCTGCATTCTCTCTCCTGACCACCAGGGGGCGACTCCTCTGGTTGTATAGAAGTCTATGCTTCATGTGTTAAAGCTGCATTATCTCTCCTGGCCACCAGGGGGCGACTCCTCTGGTTGTATAGAAGTCTATGCTTCATGTGTTAAAGCTGCATTCTCTCTCCTGACCACCAGGGGGCGACTCCTCTGGTTGTATAGAAGTCTATGCTTCATGTGTTAAAGCTGCATTCTCTCTCCTGACCACCAGGGGGTGACTCCTCTGGTTGTATAGAAGTCTATGCTTCATGTGTTAAAGCTGCCTTCTCTCTCCTGACCACCAGGGGGCGACTCCTCTGGTTGTATAGAAGTCTATGCTTCATGTGTTAAAGCTGCATTCTCTCTCCTGGCCACCAGGGGGCGACTCCTCTGGTTGTATAGAAGTCTATGCTTCATGTGTTAAAGCTGCATTCTCTCTCCTGACCACCAGGGGGCGACTCCTCTGGTTGTATAGAAGTCTATGCTTCATGTGTTAAAGCTGCATTCTCTCTCCTGACCACCAGGGGGTGACTCCTCTGGTTGTATAGAAGTCTATGCTTCATGTGTTAAAGCTGCCTTCTCTCTCCTGACCACCAGGGGGCGACTCCTCCGGTTGTATAGTGTATATAAATGACTCTACTTCTCTCTTGATGTATTCCCTCAAAAATCACCAAACTCAAGGCTTCAAAACATCCACAAACCACGCCCACTTCTTACAAACAGTCTACGAGGCTCAGACCCAAAGTGCGTCCACATACTTTTGGCCACACATTGAAAAACTCTCTGTAACATCTCCAAAATATAACCTCATGAAACATATCTTCATAAAGACGATAATCTAAACTGAAATCTGTGATGGAAAAAAGTTCAGCTGCACCTTTTATTAGATTGTAAACCCCCCCCCCCCCCATCATTCCTATGCAGTGAGCCTAATGCTGCAGTAAGCCCCAGCATAAAGGCCTCTATGTATCTGTGCACAGCGCGTTGTACCTGGTACTGTGTGATAAGCTCGTCCGGACGACATTTCCAACATATTCCAAATTCTTTGTTTTCCTCCGCTCTTCGTGACACGAGAACAAACTCCCAACTCACCAGCACGGCAGCGAAGCGCCGCTCCAGTTCCTCCTCAGGTGGCATCGGGAGTTTGAGCCCCGCTTGTCTCTGGGGGCCCGCGGGGGCCACGGCCGCCTTGGCCTCCTTCCCCTGAGGCACCTCCATGCTTCCTGCTGCGTTTCCCATGATTGTAAACAACAAATACCCCCCAAAAACTGCTAAAGGATTATAATAAAAAATGTCTTGTGTCTAGTTGTTCAGAGTTTGAGGCTCTGGCCCGTGACCTCCATGACCCCCGGGCTGCTGACCGCTCACCACTCGTCCATATCCTCAAACCCGGAGAGAGCAGCGGGGTGAAACCCGGCCCGGCCTCTGAATGAGAGCCCGGTGCATTATGAAACCCTAGAGAGGGGAAGGGGATATCCTGAGGGTGACGGGCTGGGTGACAGCTGAGTGAAAGAGAGGAATAAGAAGGGGGTGTGAGGGGGGGAGGAGGTCAGAGACCAGGCCGCGATGAGAAGAAGAAACAAAAATTAAGCAGGAAAAAGAAAGGACTTCTGTTATTTCCCTCTGCACAGGTGGAACTCTGGAAAGCTACTCCACGAGCTGCAGAGCTCTCTGGTGAGGAGGCGGACCGGGTCTCTGGAAGCCCTCCATCTGCTGCGGGGTGCTGGACTCCCTCTGGTCTCCGGGTCCAGAGGAGGAGAAAGAGGGAAGGCAGAGATCCGGCAGGCTGACACCCTGTCCCTCCAACACAGGACACGGAGAGAGAGACGGGCGGCAGCAGCGGCGCTGGTGCGCGCAGCGGAGAGCGCGAAGCTCCCTGGGTCCTAGTGCCGCCGTGTACGAGGAGGCACATGCGACAGAAAGATGAAACGTTCAGGATGCACGAGCATGTTAAAGACTGATTTTCTGGGAACGTATTTTCTTCTGTATTTGATTAATATGTTTAATCAAAGTCCATTAATGGATGAGTCAAACAAACACGGGACTTTCACCCAGGAGACCACTCTGTCTGTCACAAGGCTCACAAACATAACGTTTACTTATTTTAACTTAAAACAGCAGAACCCGACCCGGTGGCTCCGATGAGGATCTTTAAGAAGAACTCTCTAGAACCAGATCATCTGCTTTACTGATGGAGGTCTATAGAAGATCAGGACTAGGTCATAGGACTAAACTGATACTGGTTCTGGACCATTTAAAAGTTCCTTACAGTGACTTTAACTATAGGTTTTATTTTAAATATGCATAATATGGATATATTATGAATATAATTATTATTAGGAATCGTTACAAACTGAGAAGCTCACAGAAGCAGCTCTCCGTGATCAAAGTGTTGCGTCATCATAAACCAAACAAACAGACCACAATGCGGCTAGAGGGTCACGCGCTTAATCACAATAATCAGCTGTGTGTCGGCGATGACGTCAGCGGCTGGATGTTGTTGGCTGGATTCACATTCATAAGTAATGAGCGTCACCCCGACACCTGCGACACACCTGGTCAGCAGCACGCGGGAGCGAATGGAGCGCGACGCGTTCAGGGACTTACGGGAAAGTTCGAATTTAGAAAGAGTCATGGTGAATGAAAATAAACAAAAATAATCCACATATCAAACAATGCGCCAGATTCATGACGTAAGACTGTTTGAGGTCGTGGAGTTCTCTCTCATATCTACAAACACTCAACTTAACTTCACTTAGTCACAAAGGTGCAGAGAGAAAGAGGTGAATACAACTTTGTTGACAAAAACTAAAAGGACAGAAGAAACAATACGTTGATCAACAGAAAACTAATCTGAATATTAGATTAATATTATGTTTCAGCTTCTCAACTGTATATATTCATATATACACATCATTATAGAGATGCAAACCTGTCTTTTAAAGGACAGCGCTGCATCACACTGACATCTAGTGGTCAAAGTGCCACATTGCAGCAGCTGTTCACACCGAGAGAAGCTGAGGAAAAGTTTGTAAAACATCTGCTTGTATTATTAATAATATTGCTGCTATGAATGGTGGGTGTAAAGATGAGTCTTTAAGATGTTAAATGCACTAAAGTTTAATCAAAAATATGAGTGCAGAAAACTATACATAAACAAATCTAGTTATATTGCATACACTTTGACAACACAGGAAAATCAACAAGTCTGCCTATACATAAAGATAAGAAAGGTTTGTTTATGAAAAGTCAACTCTGAGACACAAAAGGCTCAAATCTAAAATGTTAAAAGTTAAACTTTAAACATTGAGTTGGATTTCAGTTCCTTGAAATACAAACTGCTGCACATGATGCTGTGTTTAATGTGATCTGCTGCTTGTCACCTGATGGATGAAAAACAACAAATAAAGTTTGTCTGAAAACTGAGTAAAATGACTAAATGTTTAGTATTTAAAGCTACAGTCTCAACCAAAACATTCATGCATATTTTATTCAAAAGGAAAAACATGAGAAAAAAACCTTCAATGCCAAAAATGCAATTACATTTGTTCAAAAAAAGAAGAAAATAGACCAGAAATGTAAAAAAACAAATACCAACAACGAATACCAGAAATCCTTAATAAAAATAATTTATTTGACAACGAAAGATAATTTTAGTTTTTTTTAAAGCTGCGACGTCAACATCTTGGTGATTTAGTTTATTTTCCCACATAAATAAGAAACTTTTTTTGTTTATCACTTTAAAACACTAATGACATCATCCACACACTGATGGGAGGAGCCACCTTGCATGGTAGCAAGGTGGCTCCTCCCATCAGGACTATTTAACATTCACACACATACTGGAGCCGTTTGGGGTTAAGTGTCTTGCCGAGGACACATCGGACTAGCGGCGCTGGGGATCGAACCCCCGATCCTCTGATTGAAGGACGACCCTGCTCTACCACTGAGTCACATTGGATGTTGGCGAGCCGGCCAGGTGCGCCGGAGCAGGCGAGGAGATGGAGATGGAGTTGGTGCTCCGGCTCTGGGGGGCCAGCTGGAGGCCACACCGGCAGCCCGCATTGCGGGCCAGCCTCAGCACGTCGCTGCGGAAGCGGACGCCCACCAACGCGTACAGCACGGGGTTGAGGCAGCAGCGGGCGTACGCCAGCGTGCAGGTGACGTACTCCAGCAGCAGGCCGCAGAACGGCCCTGCCATCTTGCGCAACAGCACCAGCGTGTACGGCAGCTGGAACGCCAGGAAGACCAGCACCAGAGCCACCATGAGCTTCAGGGTGCGCTGCCGGTGCCACTGCTTCCCCCGCCGGGCAGCGCTCCCCACCCACAGCACGCGAGCGATCAAAGAGTAGCACGCCACCATGACGGCGAGGGACACGCAGAAGACGGCGACCATGGCGCCGTTGGTGGCCATTTTGAGTCGTTCGCATCTCACGACGCCGCAGTAGGCCTCGGTCTCGTACCACACCGTGCCGAAGTACAGGACCTCGGGGAGGCTGAGCAGCACCGCCACGAGCCACACGCCAACGGCGGCCGCTTTCCCGCCCGCCAGGATCCGCCCGCGCAGCCGGATCAGGTCCTGCGCGCGGGCCACCACCACGTAGCGGTCCACGCTGACGCAGGCCAGCAGCAGGAGGCCGCTGAACGTGTTGACGGAGAGGCTGGCGCGCGTGGCCCGGTAGAGGGCGCCGGACGGGCCGCGGCCCAGCGTGTCCGCCGCCTGCAGCGGCAGCGTGAGCAGCAGCAGCAGGTCGGCCAGCGCCAGGTGGAACAGGAAGACGTCGGTCCCGGAGCGCAGCCGCAGCCGGCGGTAGAGGGCGAAGGTGGCGATCACCAGGCAGTTGCCCGCCACGCCGAGCAGGAAGATCAGGCTGAAGACGCACACCTGGAACATCTGGATGGCGAGCTCCTGCTCGCCGGCCTCGCAGAAGTTGGAATCCCAATCGGGGAAGTCCGTGGAGTTGCTGGTGTTCCACGAGTAGTTGGAAAGGTCAAAGGTCTCGTCGTCCGTGTAGCCGGCGCCGTCGTGGACGCTGAAATCCATCACTGGAGGAAGGAAAGACTTTCATCAACGAGGAGGAAAGAAACTTCTCTGCAACTTTTCCATCAATCTATGATTTTATCATTTTAAAGAGGAACCTGGGTTAAAAAAAAACTGGAAAGAATAGAAAACTGGAAACATTTTATATATGGATATTTTATACACAATGTATGACACGTTTGAATACGCTTGTTATATTTGTCATATTTGTCATTCTTTGTCATTTTTTAATGTTTTTTGTAATTATTTTGTATTTCTTTGTCATTCTTTTGTAATGTTTTTGTCCACCTTTTTATGTAAGCCATCATCACCTGTGTGTAAACATTGCATAACACAAAATGTATAATAACTGGTTGCAGCTTTTTTTGTGTAGACATTTTTTTGCATCTTTATTTTTGTCTTGTGACATCTGGCAGGAACAAGCTTAGAAAGGGGACCTTGAGGGGTTATTTGTTTATTACAATATTTAATGCTGTTGCTCTCTAATGATTTGTAGATTATGGAATCTGGACAACTTTGAGCCACGAGTGTCAGCTGTCGGATTCATCTTTTTAAAACCTTTATTACGTCTATGAAATATTAGAGGACGAGTGAGCCCCGTGGTATATATTATCATATTTTTCTGATTATGTACCACGAGTGTCAGCCGTAGGATCACATTTACAAGAGGATCATACACGTATAATCCAGTGAAGTATATACAGCTTAAGACTAAAATTCATATTCTTTAAAATGTCTTTAATTATTTTATGATTGAAGGTAAGTTTGGGCCAAATAACCTGTAACCTGGAGCATAAAAGCCTTCTGCAGCATGACTGTAATGATGATGATGACGATGATGATGAGTCATTCTGGGCTTCTACAAAATGTCACAGTTGCGTGAGAACTAAAAAAAAAAAAACTCGACACCAGCCAGGAGGGTTTTGTATCAGAACACCAGCCTGGTGGGTTTAGACCAGAACACCAGCCTGGTGGGTTTTGTATCAGAACACCAGCCTGGTGGGTTTAGACCAGAACACCAGCCTGGTGGGTTTAGACCAGAACACCAGCCTGGTGGGTTTTGTATCAGAACACCAGCCTGGTGGGTTTAGACCAGAACACCAGCCTGGTGGGTTTAGACCAGAACACCAGCCTGGTTAGTTTAGACCAGAACACCAGCCTGGTGTTTTTAGACCAGAACACCAGCCTGGTGGGTTTAGACCAGAACACCAGCCTGGTGGGTTTAGACCAGAACACCAGCCTGGTGGGTTTAGACCAGAACACCAGACTGGTTAGTTTAGACCAGAACACCAGCCTGGTGTTTTTAGACCAGAACACCAGCCTGGTGTTTTTAGACCAGAACACCAGCCTGGTGGGTTTAGACCAGAACACCAGCCTGGTGTTTTTAGACCAGAACACCAGCCTGGTGGGTTTAGACCAGAACACCAGCCTGGTGGGTTTAGACCAGAACACCAGCCTGGTGGGTTTAGACCAGAACACCAGCCTGGTGTTTTTAGACCAGAACACCAGCCTGGTGGGTTTAGACCAGAACACCAGCCTGGTGGGTTTAGACCAGAACACCTCACGACATCAGGAAACAGCATCTCCTGCACACTCAGGTTGAAAGTGAGACCTGCCGCCTGGTTTGACTCATTCCGCTCTGGTTGCGTGCCACGGGCATCGGGTCGTTGGCTCGCGGGAAGCCGTGGGCAGCTGCTCATCTCCAGATCAGTCAGCGTCGCGTGCCAAGCGCCTTTAAGGCCGTTTCCACAACCACCTTTTATCATTTCATCTTTCATGTGCGACTCACTGCTGAGGCTCGCAGCGTCTCTTTGCTTTAATATCTCACTTCTCTGGTGGTGGATGTAGATATCAATAAGGAGGTTCCCATAAAAAGGTAAGAGGAAGAACTGAAGAGGAAAACATTCTTGTGATATTTATGTATTCTCTTTTAGTCAGAGACTAAAAAAGGAATTCATTTTACTTTAGGACTCCATAATGAACGGAGACATGATTTATCTTGCAGTTAGAAGAAGTTATGCTTTGTGACTTTACACATATTTCTATATACAAAATATAGAATATTTATTGACAGCTGCTTATGGATAATATGCATTTGAGTCACGGCATCTTTCCTGATGAGGCGTAACCCCAAACTGAACAGTTTTGATTCTTTATTTTCTTACGATTTACAATAAGTTTTACAAGAATAACTGCAGTTTTGCAATAAACTGTATGATATGTCTCGTAAGAAAATAAAAGTCCATCATTATGCTGATGATAATGTGTTGTATATGGTTCTACCGACGAGTCTCTTCCGTCTTTTTATATTTCTCAAATCAAATGTGCGTCCTAATGGCAGAAATATACTTCTCTGGCTAGGCCAACATTTAAAATAAATAACAAAGAACAATGTAGATAATCTAGACTTTCATTCAAAATTTTCCATTTTAATAATTTCTGTAATTTCTGTACTGTAATTTCTGGCGTTGAGTGTACTTTTGTGTGTACTTTTGTGTGTACTTTCACGCTCGAGCTGTGAAACTGAGTCTATTCTTGTCGCTTATATTGTGAAGGGCAAGTTTCACATATACAGTTGAGCTCTGAATCTCAATATTGGACGGCTTCATAGCTGACGGAAACACTTCTCATCATATATTGAATATATATATTGCGTGAATATCATAGTTTCTACATCTCTTCTCTCCTCTCATTTAAATGTTATTATGATAATTATTATAATATTCATTGTCTGTGCATGCTAATAATGGCAGAACTGCACTGTGGACCGACGTATTATTTACAACTTTCTTTTAGCTTAATTATCAGATTTGTATAACTCTCCGAATTGTTTCTATTTAATAAGTTATTTTTTAAATACATAATTTAAATCTTTGGCACATTGGTTATCTCTGCAGCAGTAGACCACTCGAGTGATACGATGTCATAAAAATAGAATCATCAGTTTTTTAAATTATTGTTTCCGTTTTAATGTTGGTCGTCTTACTTTGTATCATTTTCTGATGCTGTAGGTCAAAGGTTATGCTAATTCTTTTACGATTTAAAAATTGTAAACATATTTGTCTTTCTTGTCAAACATATCTATATTTAAATGACGTCTGCTCTACCAGATCAAATAATGTAGATTTTGAACCAAAAACCTTTGTGTCCCATTATGAGCCAAACAGTAAATATCATCTACAGTCCTGCAGAACTTTTCCCGTAAACTGCGCAAAATCAGGAAACCCCAACTCCCGCTCCATCAGCTGGAACGTGAGATCACATCTGTCGTTGTGCAGTTTGATATATTTCAGTCATTTTTCACAGCTGTGCGTGACTCTGCTGTCAGGCGGCTGCCGATGGGAAACCATGTCACATGTTTAATCCTTCTTTTTACTGGAGCTACACTATGATCATGATAATAATATGTTTGTCCTTGTCGGATTGGCATACTGTAAATAATCACACTTTAATTTCCCTTCAGTAGAATAAAGTGTATTTGACATTTTGCCAACGCGTGTGATTATGAGTCATATGTGAGCCACAAGACAGCGAAGCTCGTGGATCCATCTGCAGTGACGAAGAACTGTTATCATGTCGAAATATCAGTGAGTGATTCAGTGAATATGTACAAAATTAATGTGATTTTTCTTTACTTGCAAACTCATGTTTATAAATGTATTTATTGAAAATAAAAAAGTACTTTACTTTTTGAATTTTTGCAGTGAATATATATTTCTAATTTCCACATTACTTAATATTAATATATTATATACTTTTGTATATATATATATATATATATATATATATATATATATATATATCAAAATGTTTCAGCTAAATTAATCTAAAAATTATAAAACCTTAAAAACTGCCCAGATTCTCTGAAGAGATCTTACCTGAGCTGTTTGAGGTGTTCCACATGTCATAAGTCTTCCTCCCGTGTTTGAGATAGAGATTTGAGAAGCTGCCGCCCTTAGAAATAACCCGAACCTCCTCCATCCAATGAGACCAGTTCCTGTTTTGCTGACCTCGGCATACCTTCTTGGGTTAGTTGTTTTCGTATCTCGTATCTCTGTGAGATGCTTATGATCATTTGACTAATTCTGTTATGATTTCTGATCTGCAAAACAATCCCCATATGATTTTATCGTTGCTCCTCGCTGCAACCATACTGCATCTATTTGTCACTGCAACTGCATCTGCAACTGTATGGAGGGATGTTTTGCTCAGTGATTATAATCTGTATTACGTTTTTTGGATATATTGCATATTTGGCAACATTTTCTCTTTGACAGATCAATAATAATATGTCCTAATAAGAGGGGTCAAAAGTGATGTGCACAGCGTGGAGCTGGAGGTTCAGCGGGCGGACAACAGGTGCAGAAACATTTCAGGGTGTGCCGGCTGGTGGTAACGAAAGACAGTTCACAACCTTTCATCCACCGCTGAGGTCATAAGGTCGTTTGTGGAGTTATCGATAGTCAAAGTCAAAAGGGGCCACACGGGACTAAAAGGGCATTTTTGTGTCAAGAAATGCAAAGATGAACTTTAAAAACAAAGAAGAAAAAAAATCTTTTTAAAATATTAAATTGAATTGTTGTCATTTCCGCTTTAAAGACAACTCAATCGATTATTAATTAAGTGATGGTTCTGTATAAGGAAAGTGTTTGTTCTGTTTTTGTTTTTTTAAAGGAGAAGTTCTGTTCTCATATAAAAATAAAACTTTTAGGTTTTTAGGTGAGGTAGTCATTAGAGCTCTGCACTCATCAATTTAGTGTTTTTAGAGTATAGAGGCTATAACTTGAAGGTTATTTATTGTATCTTTACATATTTGTACATTGTTTAGTGTTTTATATGTATCTTTTGTGTTTTGTGCATTTAAATAAAGTCAAAGTCAAAGTCATTGCAAACTAGCTTAATCATTAAACATGTAGAGTAATGATGATAAATATCCATCCATCCATTTTCCACCGCTTATCCGGGGTCGGGTCGCGGAGGCAGCAGGTCCAGCAGGCTGACCCAGACTTCTCTCTCACCCGCAACATCTACCAGCTCATTCTGGGGGATCCCGAGGCGTTCCCAGGCCAGCTGGGAGATATAATCCCTCCAGCGTGTCCTGGGTCTTCCCCGGGGCCTCCTACCAGTTGGACGTGCCTGGAAAACCTCTAAAGGGAGGCGTCCTGGAGGCATCCTGATTAGATGCCCGAACCACCTCAGCTGACTCCTTTTGACACGAAGGAGTAGCGGCTCGACTCCAAGCTCCCTCCTGATGTCCGAGCTCCTCACCCTATCTCTAAGGCTGAGCCCTACAGAGGAAACTCATCTCCTTACCCTATCTCTAAGGCTGAGCCCTACAGAGGAAACTCATCTCCTTACCCTATCTCTAAGGCTGAGCCCGGCCACTCTACGGAGGAAACTCATTTCGGCCGCTTGTATCCGCGACCTCGTTCTTTCGGACACGATCCAAAGCTCGTGACCATAGGTGAGGGTTGGGACGTAGACCGACCAGTAAATTGAGAGCTTTGCCTTCCGGCTCAGCTCCTTCTTCACCAAGACGGCCCGGTGCAACGCCTGTTTTACTGCTGCAGCCGCACCGATACGCCTGTTGATCTCCCGCTCCATTTTACCCTCACTCGTGAACAAGACCCCGAGATACTTGAACTCCTTCGCTTGTGGTAGGCACTCTGTCCCCACCCGGAGGGAGCAATCCACCGGTTTCCGGCAGAGCACCATGGCCTCAGATTTCGTGGTGCTGACTCTCATCCCCGCCGCTTCACACTCGGCTGCAAAACGCCCCAGTGAATGCTGGAGGTCATGGTCCGAGGAGGCAAACAGGACCACATCATCTGCAAACACAGAGAGGCTATCCTGAGATCCCCGAACCTGACATTCTCCGCCCCACGGCTGCGCCTAGATATCCTGTCCATGAAAGTCACGAACAGGACCGGTGATAAAGGGCAGCCCTGGCGGAGGCCAACACCCACCGGGAACGTATCTGACTTACTGCCGAGGATACGAACACAGCTCCTACTGCAGGCGTACAGAGACCGGATGGCCCGTTGCAACGGGTCCGGCACACCATACTCCCGCAGCACCCCCCACAAAAAGCCCAGAGGGACCCGGTCGAAAGCCTTCTCCAAGTCCAAGATAAATAGTACATTACATTTCATTTAGCTGACGCTTTTATCCAAAGAGACTTACATGACATACAGTAGACCGTAGACACAGCAACGGTGAGCAATGAGGGTTAAGTGTCTTGCTCAAGGACACAACGACATGGACTGGCTGAGCTGGGCTTTGAACCTCTGACCCTCTGATTGAAAGACTGACTTGCTAACCACTGAGCCACAGTCGCCCCCTGATACAGTATTGTATCATCTGCATAAAAATGGACTTGCAATGTTGAGTTGGCGAATGAATCTAGAAATAGAGTGAATAATAGGGGGCCTGATCCTTGTTGGACACCTTTATGAGTGAATTCAAACAAAATGTTGCTTTAATTCATACATCCATTCGCTACACTAGCTTATGGACCTAGCTTTGGAGAGGTGGCAGTGAATGCTGGAGCGAATGCCATCTGGGCGAGAGGTCGGACGCCAGTCCACCACGACCTGCCACATAGAGACGGGCAATCCTTCACCATCAGTCACACCGATTGACAATTTAGAGGCAAATTCAGTCAACCCACACAATGCATGTCTTTGGACTGCATGAGAAAGCCCAAGTTCTAATCCAGAACCTTCTGGCTGTGAGGCGACAGTACAGCCCGTGCACCAGATTAACCAGCGGCAGCAGTGCACACTGCAAGTGGAGACGCTACCGGTGCAAAGCATGGAGCCACGACGCCGGCACCAGACCACGAGAACAGTTTGATGGGAACCGTTCGGCGTGTTGACAGCTCTTCGTCCACTGTGGTTTTGTTGAGCTTCTGATTGCCGCTCTGCTTTGTTTGTGCGGTTATTGTTAACTGGTATGAAACCGGCGACCTACTGTTCAACCCGTAAACACAACATTCAGGTTGACTGGTGATTGGCTCGTCGGCACGATGATGACTTTCCTCCTCAAGATGTTCCCATGGCACTCATCTCAAGCTTATTTTTCTCTCTCAAGTATTTCATTGTTTTGAAATTAAACAATTACTTTAAATGTTTACTTATAAAGTTAAGCTTCAGACAACCTGTTATCTAGTGACTTCATATGACCTCTATCAGCACATTAATTAGATTATATATTACATTAATCAGAACAATATTTGCATTTTATTAAGCCATCAGGTCAGCAGTTATGGATGTCAGTAAGTCACTAATATTATTATTATTGCATTATTAGGTAGCTTTAAATGTTATTATGTTAAATGTTGTCCTCGTTAAATGGTAATTTATAAAACAATAAAACATCTTCTTAAACATGTCATCAGTTACACTTAATAAACAAGTTATAAAAGAAATCTCGATAAGTTTTAGATAGAAGTTTAAATTTAGACTAGTCAAATGTACCACGAGATTCAACATTGTCCAAAACAAATCGTGTGTTTATGATAAGAGTCGTTTTAAATAGTTATTCATATTTTTCAATAACCAAATTGTATTTTAAATGCAGCTGAATTCAACGTGTATTATTATTATTATTTAGTGTATGTGTGAGGTGTTTGTTAAACATTTTAAAATGGGTTTTAATAAAGTTGAATTATTAAATTATGTCTTGTATATTTATGTCACAGTAATGGTTGTTGGACGTGCTTCAGTTCAGTTTCAGTTCAGTTCTGTATATTTCTGACATATTTATTAAATTATTGGGTTATTTTATATGTTGATATATGTTATATGTGATGTGATGTTTTTTGTATGTTGTAAGTTGTATGTTATATGTTTTATATTGTATTTTGTACGTTTTACACACACACACACACACACACTCTCACACACACACACACACACAGAGCAGACTAGTCAGTATTTTAATTGACATGTCGAAATGTGTGAAATGTGAAGTTGTTCTTTTTGTGCGTCTTGAGTCATTGTGTCATCACCCATGGGACCAGAGGAGGAAATGTGGTTTTAAAGTGTTGATTGTAAAAGGAAGTTTGATGACTTACACATTTGATGTAATACTAATAAAGCATATTAACCATTCATACAGAGAAATGTGTTTGTGCTGATTTCTTAAACATAAAAAAAAATACAAATTACACAACATTTACAGTTCCTGCCAACAAAACCAATCCTCAGTTTACAGTCACGGGACGTCGAGGTCACTCTTGTGTTTCTGAAGCAGCCAGTCTCGTGGGCGGATCGTGACCACGATATTATTTGGTTGCTGCACATCCTTGATTTGCTCTTTATGAATTCCCAAACATTTCCCTCAATGTCTTTGAGCATGCAGCAAAACACCCGAAGGCCAGAACCGCTTCCTGTCTCCGCCAGCTGAGGTGGAGACTGAAGCCATTACGAAAAAAAGCTCCAACATCCTGCAGATAAAAAAAAAGAAAAACAGGAAGTTGTTGCATTTTACTCAGTAGTTCATCATACTTCAGTATTCAAACCTACTTTTTTCTATAGAATTGAACAGAAATCAACATTTTATGCACAAATTACAGCTTGTTGGGTATTTTGGTGTCAGCATCATTATGGCACTCCTTCACCAACAAGTCAAAGCTCTCTGTGAGAGCGGAGGTTTGTGTGTTTTGCGAGGTTTACCTATCGGCACCAGCTTCCTGCCTCCAGCCCCGCCTCGGTCCTGCATCCACCGTCGCTGCTGCTAAGTGGAGGAGGAAATCCCTTAAGAGGGTTTTCAGAGACTATCTGAGGGAGAGCAGGAAACCCTCCATTTACCCACAATGCCACCCACATCAGGACAGACCCATTCCAATTAAGAGGTTTAGCATTGTGTTATCATGTGTATACAGCCGCAGGGTCAGTGATGACATGCCAGCACTTCCCCTTATTTACTGCAAACAGATGGAATCTTGGGTAATTCAGAAACGTTTTTTATTGTTAGTACGAAATGGGTTTATTAACTATTATACAAACATGAGCCCCAAAACCACTGATTCCTGCCTATCACAAATATATAGATGAATTTCCTTTTATTTTAGAGAGAATGCAGCTTTAACACATGAAGCATGGACTTCTATACAACCAGAGGAGTCGCCCCCTGGTGGTCAGGAGAGAGAATGCAGCTTTAACACATGAAGCATAGACTTCTATACAACCAGAGGAGTCGCCCCCTGGTGGTCAGGAGAGAGAATGCAGCTTTAACACATGAAGCTTAGACTTCTATACAACCAGAGGAGTCGCCCCCTGGTGGTCAGGAGAGAGAATGCAGCTTTAACACATGAAGCATAGACTTCTATACAACCAGAGGAGTCGCCCCCTGGTGGTCAGGAGAGAGAATGCAGCTTTAACACATGAAACATAGACTTCTATACAACCAGAGGAGTCGCCCCCTGGTGGTCAGGAGAGAGAATGCAGCTTTAAACAGTAAAAACATTGACTTCCAGGGCACCTTTAAAGCAGCAGCAGATCCTTATCTCCCCTTCGTCCCCTCCTTCTTCCTCTTCCCTCGTCTGTTCATCAGTCAAATTCCAGCATCACCGGACCACACATGCACAACCACAACAAACACAGGCAGCAGCGACAAAGAGGGTCGGGCTTGTTTTTGGCGCCTCGGGTCACCGTCCGGCCTCGAAGGTTACCGACGATCCCACACCATGAAGCTGTACCTGCTCTTCAACGTCCTCATCCTCGGCGGTACGTATCCAACTTCCCCGGACACGAGGGGTTTTTAGCTTAATGATAGATGTTGTTTTTACGCTCTTAGCATTTCCTGTGTTTTTTTCCTTGTGTGTGGGGAGTAAAGCAGCAGCAAAGAGAAGCTCGTGATGCTGAATGTGTGTCCTCAGGTAACGTGAACTCACAGACGGCCAACGGGACGAAAGAGGAGCTGAGCAAAGTGGAGAGGAACCAGACATCCAGAGAGTTCGTCACCAGTAAGACCTCGTTTTCATCTCCTCGGCATGATTAATCATTTGGTTTATCAGAATGTGGGACAGCTAATTGTGTCCTCTAACATTTTAAACCAGAACATTAGCTGGAACCAGTGAATACTTTTGACTTTAATGATTCTTCATTTACTGGGATTGTCAGTAAATTGTCTGACAACCGATCAACCTACTAATTGTTTGTCAGACCAGTCGTTTACCAAATCATAAGGAAAACAAAAGCAAACAAATCCTGATTATTAAGAAGCTGAAAGTAGAGAAAATTTGCCTTTTTTTTCCAATAAACATAAAATACATTTTTGTGAGTTTGTTATTTTTTTACATGACAAGTAGTTCTAGTTTTTCAGACAGTATTTCTTAAAATACGAATGTACTCATAATTACATTACATTTCGCTGACGCTTTTATCCAAAGTGACTTCCATGATATACAGTAGACCGTAGACACAGCAACGGTGAGCAATTAGGGTTAAGTGTCTTGCTCAAGGACACAACAACATGGACTGGCTGAGCCGGGGTTTGAACCACCGACCCTCTGATTGAAAGACTGACTTGCTAACCACTGCGCCACAGTCGCCCATAATAATTGGTTCACCAAACACAATTAACTTATTTTTTATGCCTGCAGATACGACAAAACCAGGCAACCGGACCTCCAGCCTGTTCGGAGACGAGACGAGACTCATTGAGGAGAAACTGCAAAACAACCAAACGTCTTCGTTCATCGCCGATGACGATGGTGAGCGTTTCTAGAGGAAACTTATCAGTCGCTTCAAATGTCCTGTTTGTGATAAAGCTTCAGACGTTTCAATTTAGGTCAAAGATAACGAAACGTGCACCAGTCAATAAGATCATAACTGAATACATCTATGATGTCTGTCATACTGACTAATGCACTTTATTATTCATATGACGCCGTGTGCCTGTCTCTTTGCAGAGAGGTTTCAGGACCCGGACCCAGAGCTGCTCATCGGACGATGCCATGAGGAGCTGCTGGAGTATTACAGTTACATCTACTGTGAGGAACCCTTTCACTCAGGAATGAAGTCAGTCAGCCCGGAGAACTGGTGTGTGCTGGAAAATATCATCGGGTGAGATGTCAGGGCTTCTTATTTATTCATTTCTAAACTATCCTGACAAAATTAGCCCAAAAAACTAAAATCTTGCTCGTTTTGAAATCCAGACGGAATGTTGGAATTTCTTTTTGGGTGCAGGATTAAAAATAAATGCTTTGGTTTCAGTACAAATCACAAAAGTATAAAGTAATATAAAGTAGATTAATGTGTCATTTCACGGAGAGGAGTCGCCCCCTGGTGGTCAGGAGAGAGAATGCAGCTTTAACACATGAAGCATAGACTTCTATACAACAGAGGAGTCGCCCCCTGGTGGTCAGGAGAGAGAATGCAGCTTTAACACATGAAGCATAGACTTCTACACAACCAGGAGTCACCCCCTGGTGGTCAGGAGAGAGAATGCAGCTTTAACACATGAAGCATAGACTTCTATACAACCAGAGGAGTCGCCCCCTGGTGGTCTGGAGAGAGAATGCAGCTTTAACACATGAAGCATAGACTTCTATACAACCAGAGAAGTCACCCCTGGTGGTCAGGAGAGAGAATGCAGCTTTAACACATGAAGCATAGACTTCTATACAACCAGAAGAGTCGCCCCCTGGTGGTCAGGAGAGAGCATGCAGCTTTAACACATGATGCATAGACTTCTATACAACCAGAAGAGTCGCCCCCTGGTGGTCAGGAGAGAGAATGCAGCTTTAACACATGAAGCATAGACTTCTATACAACCAGAGAAGTCGCCCCTGGTGGTCAGGAGAGAGAATGCAGCTTTAACACATGAAGCATAGACTTCTATACAACCAGAGGAGTCGCCCCCTGGTGGTCAGGAGAGAGAATGCAGCTTTAACACATGAAGCATAGACTTCTATACAACTAGAGGAGTCGCCCCCTGGTGGTCAGGAGAGAGAATGCAGCTTTAACACATGAAGCATAGACTTCTATACAACTAGAGGAGTCGCCCCCTGGTGGTCAGGAGAGAGAATGCAGCTTTAACACATGAAGCATAGACTTCTATACAACCAGAGAAGTCACCCCCTGGTGGTCAGGAGAGAGAATGCAGCTTTAACACATGAAGCTGTGGCTTCACTTTTCACAGCTGTTGGTTGCCTCCTGATTAATTCACTGGTTCTCGATCTTTTCCAGACATTACCACCAAGTGATTCAATGTTTGGAGCTTCTGTCTCCTGCGGCTGGCTGTTTCTACCCAAACCCCATAGTCCAGGACGTCTTCCTCTCCATCCACTTGACCTACTTCCACAACTGCTCCAAGGAGGAGCTTCTGTTTGTGGACGCGCCTCACGAGCTGGTGGTCGCCCTCACTCTGGTCCCCGTGGGCATCATCCCCGTACTGGTTTATCTGGTGGTTTGGAAAAGTGGTGTCAAAGAGTGAGTCATGTTTAAATGTCTTTTTCACTTTGTATATGTTTATTTGTATGTGTTTCACTATAGTATGTTGTAAAGGAGCAGTGTGAAGGATTTAGTGGCATGTAGTGGTGAGGTTGTCAGCTGCAAATGCTCTACACTGTCTCTTTAAATATGAATTTAAAACCAGTAGTGGGTTAGCCTAGCTTAGCATAAAGAACAGGGGGAGACTGCTAGTCTGGCTCTATTGCTTAAGAAACAAAGTCAGCCTTCCTCTATAAACACATTACTTTCTGACTAACATGTATTATGTACTATACTGTATGCACTATAGTATATACCTTTAAAAGTATGTTATTGAGAATTTATACTTCCAGTAAATAAAGCTTGATAAACTTTATGTCTTGTTCTTGTTTTAGGAGTTTAACATTGTGAACCATTGCTGAGCTAAATAATGAAAATGTATTTTCTCATTTTAACAAATTCTGCTCAATATTTAAATTCTTTTTCATTTTTTAAATCTCTACTTGTAACTTTTTATGTACTTTTACTATAATGAACTAATGTATTTGTACCTTCTCTATGTACCCGTATGTATATTCATGAGTGATGATGAGACAATGGGCCGCACCACAAAACACACCGACTTTAAGATGTTTTACCGTCTTTTGTGGTTGTTTTGTTTCTCTTCGTAGTTTATTTGAGTTCATTATTGTACTTCCTGGTTGGTTTGTGTGTCTCTGAGTGACATTGTGTTGATGAAGGACACTTTGTTTGCCTGCTCAGTAATTCATCAATTTATATATTTCACAAATGTTTGTATCAGCCTGATTTAGTGCCACAAAACAAAATCCACTATCAGTGTATTGCATGTTTTTTCTACAAACTATAAAATAAAGCTTAGAGCTGATTTACTGAGCCAAACTACTTGAATTGTGTATTTTGTGGCAAATTGTCTCCCGGTGTTTATTTAATCAGTTGTATTTGCTTGTTTTTAGTAATTTCTGAGTTTTCATCTTCTCTTTTTTTGCAAATAAATAAATAAACTTAACCAAATGCATGCAAAGGCAAGGCAAAGCAAGTTTATTTGTATAGCACATTTCAACACAAGGCGATTCAAAGTGCTTCACATACAACCATTAAAAGCATAAAAATACAATCCAAAATAAAAGATTTAAAAACAATTAAGAACATTCATTAAAACAATAAAAAACAGTTAAAATGAATGCAAAGAAACAAGAGGCCACACAGGCTACACAGAAACAACAACGTTTCACAACCCAAGGTTTCTAAGAAAATAATGTTCTAAATCTGTGGTGGTTACGTGTGTGTGTGTGTGTGTGTGTGTGTGTGTGTGTGTGTGTGTGTGTGTGTGTGTGTGTGTGTGTGTGTGTGTGTGTGTGTGTGTGTGCTATCCTTGTGAGGACTTGAGCAGTTTCACACTCTGAGTGTGAGGGCATTTGTTTTCATGCTGAGAACGTTCACTTCTTCAAAGGGCAGTTTGGGTGGTTTGGATCAGGTTAGATAGCACACTGAGTCCATGAGGACCTCCTGATAGGTTGTAAAAGAAGAGAAGATAAGAAGGGGAATCATTAGCACAGAGTCTCACTGACACCATCTGTATGCACTGACACACACACACACACACACGCACACACGCACACACACACACACGCACACACACACACACACACACACACACACACACACACACACACACACACACACACACACACACACACACACACACACACACACATACACACACACACACACACACACACACACACCCATGTCCTTCACACACCACCCAATGCCACACACTTGATTGAACCCTCCAGTTTCTCTTCAACCTATAACCTGGTTCTGTGTGAGCTCCATTTAAAAAATAATTTTAGGATTTATGGGCTTTTCTCATGAAGTTACTCATAATCCATATTTCAGACATTTCAAATGGCTCTAGCGAGCTACAATATCAAAAATGTTGCTAACAGGCTAACATATTATAGAGATAAAGACATGGGGCTGTTGGGCTTATTTTTCCAGTGAAGCATGAGAACAAATAAGCAAGCTAACTAGCGGACGGCTGGCTACTTAGCATGCTAGCATGCTAATCCAACGCTGGTTACAGAAAATGATCCAAACAAAGTTGTCAGTCACCAGGAGATAGCAATGTGTGTGGATGGAACATCAAGTTGAGCTAACGCGTTCAGACCATTATTCACCAACAGCCTCCTCATGTGGACTAAAAGAGGGTCTGGACGGGGGTCAGGCCGAAGTGCCCATGAGCTAATGCATTTGTTTAAAGCTCTGTTCTGCCTCACTGGCCGGAGACAGAGGCTGTTACACAATGTGTGCGTTTCCTCTCTGACACACATCAGTGGCCACATGAGCAGATCTCTGCAGCTCCTCGGGAGCAGAGAAAGAGCATTGTGAGTCTTATCTGGAGCCTCTGTTGTCACATCCTGCTGCATCCCTGCATGTCACAACAATGCTCACGTTTTTAAATGAATAAAAATACATTTCAGGGTTGTGGATTTTTATTTTAAATATGTGTTCAGTGAGATTTGCATTCATGGACATTTGAGTGTTACATCAAAATGTGATGTTTTAACTTCTCGTTCCAAAACCAGCCTCCTGGTTTCAGCGTCTCCACCAGATGTTTCATTAACCTGCTGCAGGGATTCAGCTGGAAGAGGACCAGTGAGGTCCTGACGTTTGGGGACCAGGTCTGGCTGGGTTCCAGTCCCCCCCCCCCACACACACACACACACCGCCACACCAAACTGGGACGACCATGTCGGCATAAAGCTGCCGTTCAGCTCGTTGGGGCGTTGTCATGGTCACGCTGAACCAGGAGAAGAACCAACGCAGATGTTTGCTACAAAGTTGGAATATAATGTCTCAAAATGAAACATTGTCTCCTTAACCAGGCTGCAAACATGTGACCAGGTCCACCAACGTTGGATCTTATTTAGACTCCTGGAAATGGATGCTTACCATATGAACACATTAAGACGTCAGAAAACCTAAACAACGTGTACCTAAAGTACACAAAGTATGCAGTACATGTACATACTTCTGGCCCAGAAAGGACACAGTGACACCTGGTGGTTTACACGAGGAAAAATAAAATTGCTGCTGGTTTTAGACAACGTATATTATTTTTTAATTAAAAGCCGGAGTCTTAAACTTAACTCAAACTTAAACTTCTCAAACACAACACAATGAGAGATTCCCTTCCCGAGTCAGGAGCAGCTCGTGGGTTGAAAGCCGACAGTGACTATTGTTAAGTAAGAGATAAGGTGACTTCAAAGAGCAGCAGGAGGGGAGAGGCTTTAAATGGGCCGGCAGGGACCGAGAACCAGGACGGGACCGCAGACCTGCAGGAGTTTGTTCCATCAGCGCTGTAAGTATTCTGTGTTTCTATCGTGTAGCAGCCACATGTAAACATACTGCTTACAGGTATAAGTACTGCATGCAAAGATATACTAGTACAAGACTTTCACAGTGTTTCAGTGTGTGGGAAGTACTGAGGTTACACCACACTGTAAACATGACGTCTGGATTAATCATCAAAATGCACGTAAAGTATAATATTGTGTTTAATATTTAAAGTGACTATAGAATCATTGTTTTATAAATGTAGTGGAGAAAAAAGTGCAATATTTTGCTCCCTATTATTATTTTTATTATTATTATATGTCTTGTTGTGAATAGTAATAATAGCAATAATAAGTATTATACTTAAAGGGACAGTTCACCTCAAAATAAAAACAAATTTTTTTGCCTAAACCTAAAATATTTCAGTGTGAGTTGCTCAGTTCTCTTTGTAAATATATATTTTTTCAACTATTAGTTTGATTTAATTTATCTTGAGTTATTGTGATCATGATTTCTGAGACATTGCTGACATTTTATTTATTTGTCATTTAATCATTTATATTGGAGAGAAGGCAACACTCTAACAAAAACTAAATATAAAGATATGTATTTTTATTTGGGGTGAACTAACCTTTTTAAAACGCTCTTATAAATAACTTTGTTAAGTTCCACCTTTCACTATTTGTTGTTGTTGTTTTAATCTGCAGGAAAATGGTTCCCTGGATTAATAATCCGGCCTCCGGCTCCGTGTCGGTGACGTCGGCCAAACCGGAGCAGAGCGGAACTTCAGAAGGTCAGAACTTTACTTTGTAACATGTTATAATTAATGAAACTAAACAATGTTATTGTTTATTAAGAGCTATAACACATGTTGGTGAAATACAATTTTACTAATACAAAATATATTTAGTTATAAGTGATGACATTAATAAACTCTTTAAATCTCATTATATCTGCTTAAAACTACATATAGTGTTATAAAGCATAATACAATCCTAAAATCATTTAAATCTGCTTTTTGTTCATTAATCCATTTATATCAAGGACTTTCTTAAAAAATTAACTTTAAAACAAAACAGAAGAATCAAAAAATATTCAACTTTATATTTGGAAATGAATAAAACAAACAGTGTGCTATGAAGAAAATAATAATTTATAACTTTATTACATGTTTGACTTGAGAAAGAGATCTTTGAAAACCAAAAACCTAAGTCTACGTCTATGATACAATAAAACACATCCAGCACATGAATATCACTCTTGATGACAACAACAACAGTGATGAACGTGTTTGTTGAAGTTTCAGATTTCCTCGGCAGCAGAAGGAAAGTGACGCGTCGGCGTTCCCGTCCCGTCGTCGGCCTCTCGGCTCTCTGCTCGCTGCTGCTGCTCACCTGCATCGCTCTGTCTGTGTTGTGTGAGTACGAAGGACGAGTTGTTGATTTAATGAGATGAAAAACAAAGTGATATCCCTCATGTGTGTTCAGAGCTAGCCTAGCTTAGCATAAAGACTGGAAGCAGAAGGAAACAGCCACAGAAGCTTTCAAAAGTGAAAAATGGGGTCTCCGGGAAATTTTGTTCCCATTCAACAAAACTGCATCCTGTGAATCACGTTTCCAGAGACACATATTTTGGTGCTTTTGATGTTTCTGATATAATAATGTAATGTAATGTAATAAGCTTCATGGACGTCCAGGTGGGGAAGAGGTTCTCCACCCAGGAGACTGCTGTTGGTGTCCAGTGGGAATCAACCTTTTGTGTTTAGTTTAGATTCATAACGTTAATGCAGCTTTAACACAAGAAGCATAGACTTCTATACAACCGGAGGAGTCGCCCCCTGGTGGTCAGGAGAGAGAATGCAGCTTTAACACATGAAGCATAGACTTCTATACAACCAGAGGAGTCACCCCTGGTGGTCAGTAGAGAGAATGCAGCTTTAACACATGAAGCATAGACTTCTATACAACCAGAGGAGTCGCCCCCTGGTGGTCAGGAGAGAGAATGCAGCTTTAACACATGAAGGTGTACAACCCTCCACCTGTAATGTGTCTTTCTTTAAATGGAAAGTCCAAAGTTGACTGTTTACTGTTTACTTTCAGATAACAACGAGTCAGACAGCCGGCTGGAATGGAAACGCCTCCTGTTGGACAACCAGAACATCAGCGACGGCTACCTTGCCATCACCGCAGCAAACAGCCGCCTGAAGAGAGACAACGAGCTCCTGAGGGGGCGGAGCTCCCGGCTGCAAGAACGGACCGAACTCCTCAACGGCACGGCGGCCGATCTGACGTCTGCTAATCTGGCGTTGAGTCTGCAGAGCGCCGAGCTGGAGGAGCGGATCGGGAACCTGACGTCCGAGAATCTAAGGCGAGCGCAGGAAGGCGAGCGTCTGGTCCGGTCCACGTCCGAGTGGGAGGGCAAGGAGCTGAGCATGACTCAGGCCATCCGGCGCATGGCGGACTCCGCCACTCGGCGGGAGGAGGAGGCGCGGCGGCTCGCTCAGATGAACGGCCTGCTGAGGGACGAGCTGCTTCAGGTGAAGGAGACGAATCAACGGCTGCTGGAGCTCAACGACGGCTTTCAGGGAGAAGTTAAAGGGCTGAGCGACGACTGTGGGAGGCGAACAGAACTTCAAGAACAGAAGCAGAACCTGAGCTCCATGTTGATGACGGAGAGGCGAGAGGAGGCCGAGCGAGAGGAACGCAGGAGGGACGAGATGGCCCGAAAGATGGCGGACATCGAGTCACTTGAAGAGGCCTTCCGCTCCCTGGACCTCTACTGCCCGGTGGTCCATCCACAGACAAAAGGTACAGAGAATGCAGCTTTAAGACATGAAACATAGACTTCTATACAACCAGAGGAGTTGCCCCCTGTTGTCAGGAGAGAGAATGCAGCTTTAAGACATGAAACATAGACTTCTATACAACCAGAGGAGTCGCCCCCTGTTGTCAGGAGAGAGAATGCAGCTTTAAGACATGAAACATAGACTTCTATACAACCAGAGGAGTCGCCCCCTGTTGTCAGGAGAGAGAATGCAGCTTTAACACATGAAGCATAGACTTCTATACAACCAGAGGAGTCACCCCTGGTGGTCAGGAGAGAGAATGCAGCTTTAAGACATGAAACATAGACTTCTATACAACCAGAGGAGTCACCCCTGGTGGTCAGGAAAGAGAATGCAGCTTTAAGACATGAAACATAGACTTCTATACAACCAGAGGAGTCGCACCCTGGTGGAGGAAGAGAATACATCAAACTTACCCTTAAAAGCAGCACAGAGATACAAAATGAAATACTTTTATTATGGCTCAATAAAAGTAGAAAACTGGACGTGTTTTTGCAACAAGACAACCGCTAGCTAACGAAGACCTTGTTTCTTTCCCCTCAGAACGGGTTTGCAGAACGTGTCCTGACCGCTGGAGGCTATTTGAGAAGAAATGCTACTTCTTCTCCTCCCGCATGCTCAGCTGGAGCTCCAGCAGGACCTGGTGCCGGACTCAAGGGGGCGACCTGCTCATCGTCAACAGTGGAGCCGAACAGGTGGACGACAGCAAACAAAACATGCAGCAATTAAACAAAGAAAATGCTTCCAGACATCTTATGCTCCGACTCGTCTGTTCCCAGAGCTTCATCCTGGAGAGCAGCCGGCTGCAGCCGAGCAGCCGACAGCAGCCGGGCAGCCGGCTGTGGATCGGTCTGACGGACACGGAGGAGGAGGGAGCGTGGAGATGGGTGGACGGCAGCGCGGTAACTTCAGATGTCCAGTAGGTTAAAGCACTGGGAGCACTGGGAACACTGGGAACACTGGGAACATGCTGATGTTTCAACTAATACACAAATATACAATATTCAATATTCTACTGTACATTCAATTTCTTCTTTACTGTTTTATTTTATTATGTTTATTACTGTTTATTACTGTTTATTTATATTACTTGATTTTTTATCTTTACGTACTGAGCAATGCTGCTGTAATCCTGTAATTTCCCCACTGCGGGACTAATAAAGGATTATCTTATCTTATCTTATCTTATATTGTTTAAAACACACTGACACAAATTAGTGACAAGCTTATGACAACATTTCTTATATTACATTTTTCATTATATTATCATTACATTATATATGATATAATTCATATTTTTTTATTTTGGGTTATTATAATATTATTATTTCTGCAAATTAATGAATACTGAAAAAACAACATTATTACCATTTTCACTATAAAAGCGAACATTTTATTATAGTTTTTGATGTATTAAATAAATTGCAAAAAAATTTAAAATATGTAAAAACTCTGAACCTGAAAACCTTAAGAAACAAAAAACTTAAATTTTTGAATTATTATTAGTATATTTCATATACTTACTAGTAACTTGTAAAATTAAGTATTTTTTTTAAACATAAGATATCTCTCATGAGGTTTATCCTGATACAATAAATGTGAAGTATTTTTTCCTGCAGGTACTGGCTGAGCAGACCGGGCCTGGGGGCGGAGCCTGACGACTGGAAGCTGCAGGACCCTCGAGGAGAAGACTGTGGACACCTGGACGCCAGCGAGGACGCTCTCAGCTCCTGGATGGACGGTTCCTGTGAGACCGCTTACCGATGGATCTGTGAACAGGATGTTTGAATCCTGCAAGAACAGTTCCTATGTTCATGTTGTAAATATACGTTATGATGAGGATATTATGTATTATGTGGTGACAGTGTACATGTTTCCTTCAAAATAAAACAATAGTCTTCAGAGTCCAGGAAATAAAAACAGTATCTCTTTTCTTTCTTTTTTCTTTTCAAGTACAGTTTCTCCAGAATGACCGACTGCACGTTGTCTGTTCAGACGATTCAAAGAAAATACACAACAGGAAGTCACAGCTTTAATTTTGAAATGTTGATCCGTATAAAAGTTAACAAACTAAATAAGGCAGTTAAATGGGGACATGTTGATTTTCAGTCAGACAATTTAAACACTTACTAATCAACTAAAAATGGACGTTTAGCTTTTGGACGTAAATACAGTTTACAACAGTTACACAGAAATCCACCTAATTTTCTACATTTGTTGAATGCAAATAAATGTGCAAATATTTAGATTTTTCTGATCCGACACTTTAGACTTGTGATAATTAGACATTCACACATTTATCAGTAAATAAATTAAGCAACTTGAGCTCAATTATATATATATTCTTTGTGTTTGTGTTTTTTTTTAGGTACAATCGTAAACCTTTAACATGACTCACAGCTAGCATGCGGCTGAGGCTGAATTTGTATTGATTTTGCATTCTGAGGAAAACTGTCTGAACCAAATTTCTTGGTGGCGCTAGAATAAAAGTCATTAGGGTAGATTATCTGGTGACCATGAATCTTTTTAGATGTTGATATATTTCACCAGAGAAGTTAACACACAACAAAACTGCATTATTTTATGACTTTTTGAGGCCTTTGATGTATCACAAGTTAGTTTAAAATGAGTCAATGGAGGTCGGGGGGAGGAGGATGGCTTAAAAACGCTCACCCAGGAGACGAAGTAGATTTGTGGCCTAGAAGTTCTTCTACTGAGTTTAGTTATGTTTCAAGGAGCGTGATGTTTTGGAGCGTTGTTTTTGTCCTTGAGAAAATATGTTTCCCTCGAATAAACCTAACAGGGAGGGTGTTTAGTTGTATGAGAACATAATTGTGTTGGCGTTGGCTGATGGAGCTGCAGGAATAAAGAGGGGACAACAATAATTAGAAACAATCCTCTCGGCTCCGTGAACATCTGCAGAATATTTAACGCAAATCAATCAAAAAGTTGTTGAGAAAATTCACTCAAAACCCCAAATCTGTTGTTATGGATTACCAAACCGATGAGGATACATACTCTTGGGAACATGATCGTATTGACAGTATATATGAGTACAGAGCATGTTTAATAAGACTTCTTCATTAAATGTGAACTGATGACGCGAGGAGTCAGAAACTAGAAACTACTCCTTTTTAGTTTTCCTTCTCCTGCACAGTCGAAGGCAAATGAATCGTACCGATCCGACTGCAACAGCCGCCAGCGTCAACAAGACCGCCATCAAAAAGCAGATAACATCCACCGAGTAGAAGACGTACCAGGGCATCTTGTAGGACTCGGTGCGTAAATGTGAGGCTCCTTTGTGCCTCATGACAAACTCGATCCAGTAAAGAGCCGTCTCCAGAGGATGCACCGGTTTGTCCAGATGGAGAGCGGAGAGGCGCTTCATGTTATTTCCGTAGGAGGGGTTGTGAAGAACTTCCTGTATCGCCTCCAGAAAGCTCTGACGGGTGAGTTGGGTCGCGTCCACCGCCTTGGCGGCGCCTCGCTCCTCGATTCTCAAAATGTTCTCAAACTGGTCAAACAAAAGGGGTATGCCTATTATCGGCACCCCGTGGTACATGGATTCGTAGATCCCGTTGGTGCCACCGTGAGCCACGAAGGCTTTTATCTTCGGGTGACCCAAGAGGTCGTTCTGGGGCATCCACTTTACCAGAAGGGTGTTGTTGCCCACATTTTTGGGCGGCGTCGAGGCGTGCCTCCATATGACCTTTTGAGGAATTTGGGCAAAAGCAGCAGCGATTTCAGAGGTGATTTCTTCAGGTAGGCCGTTCACCAGAGTGCCAAGAGACATCAGGATGAAGCCGTGCTCTCCTGAACTTTGGACAAACTCCTCCAGCTCTGACGATAAAGGCTTAGAAGGCTTGGACTGGAAACCACCGATGTAGGCGACGTTTGGCATGGTGGGTCTCGGGAACTCAAAGACAAAGTCCACCCTCATGAGCCAGATGTCTGCTCCTCGCAGAAGGTCATAGAACTTCACTTCTGGATCAAAGTACCTATCTATCAGTCTATCATAATGAGGGCATACTACAAACCTGTCGATGCACATGTTGATAAAATACTGGAACGTATTCCTGAGCCGCTGCCTGAAGTTCATCTTATCTGATACGGCGTATCCTGACGCTGGAACATAGGATGTTGGGGATGGAGCCACCACAAAATGCCCCTCCCCACTGGTGACCCATCTCGCGTTAAGAACAGTCGGCAGCTTAAGTTCGTGAGCCACCAGAAGTCCAGCCGGCAGCCCCGGGTCCAGGAGGACCACTTCGAACTGCGTGTCGCGGATACTCTGCATCAAAGTCTTGTTCTCAAACATTTCCACGACCAACTGGCTGGCCTGTTGGTGAATGTTGGACAGCGTGCCGAGCATCTCCCAGTAGAACTTCACGAAGCCGCTGAGGGACGCCCCCTCTTTGTGGATCGCCAGCATCTTCACCAGGAAGCCCACAAAGAAGTCCTCCTCCTCGATGATGATGGCTGACGGCAAGGCGACGGTGATGGAGCGGTAGTGCGGAGCGGTTTCCTTAACGTACCAGCTGGTGGCCGTGCGGACCACGGTGACCTCGTGGCCCCTGGAGTGGAGGCTCTGGATCAGCAGGTCCATGTTGACCCAGTGGCTTCCGTCCACTGGGAACACCAGAATCTTTCCTCCATGCACACTGGAGCTCGTCAGGAGGGACGCAGTCGCCAGCAGAAGCAGAAGGGAAACACCTGGGACGCTCCCCATTGAACGACCTGGAGGGAGAGAACAAACACGGTCGTGTACTTTAGAAAACACATTTCCTAGATGGACATTTTATCAGCAAATATCAAACTTGTTGTTAAGGTTTACACTTGAAACCTTGTAGGAAATATCTATAGACGCCCACGGTGAACAGGAAAACCTGGAATGTTGATTTAACAGACCAAAGTCCAGAGGAATGCCTGAGCTAACTAATGCCTGCTGTTACGCTCTATAATCTCATCATCTACATACGGTTAATACGCTAAAACCACTGAGTGGAGTCTCCATTCACAGCATGCAACAGAAACAAGACGTTTCCTTTCTGCACGTCTGTTGTCAGGAAAGTTAAAAGAGGAATCTAACACCCGAGCACTCCTTCCTGCAGACCAGCAGCACAGTCTGAGCGTCAGCAAAACAGAGTGAAGGCGTTTTACTGAGTTGCAAATGCATCGCAGGGGAAAAGCAGAAGTGAAAAACGTACCTTTAAATCTCAGACGCGGTGCAGGAATGTACTCTGAGCTCTGGACCGGCGGAGCCCAGCGTCTGCATGGAGAGGAATCCAAAGTCCAAATGCTGGTTGTTCTGTTACACAAGGAGAGGTTGTTGAGGGAGGGGGGGCCAACAAATGGACTTCAGCCTGTGTGTGTTTGAAGGGGAGGAGGGGAAACAGCTTTCCCACAGAGCCCACCCATCCTCTGCTTGGCTGTGGCCGGCTCCCTGAGCTCCTCCTTCAACAACGCAATGTTTTGTGTTTTTGTTCAATCCATTGAAGACATGGTCGGTACTTCTGGTTCCTTGAGAGCAGCTGCTGCACTTTGAATGGCTCAGATTACTGATTTGATTATCGTGTTTTATTGCTTCTGAACTCAAGTCAGAGGAAGGGGCGACTGTAGCTCAGTGGTTAGCAAGTCTGTCTTTCGATCAGAGGGTCGGTGGTTCAAACCCCGGCTCAGCCAGTCCATGTCGTTGTGTCCTTGAGCAAGACACTTAACCCTCATTGCTCACCGTTGCTGTGTCTACGGTCTACTGTATATCATGTAAGTCTCTTTGGATAAAAGCGTCAGCTAAATGAAATGTAAAGGAAGAAGTGAAAACCAGCAGATTCAAGAGATTTGACTGAAACCGGTGTTGAAACTGCTTCTGCTTTCCCTCCAGAGGTCACGAGTTGATGCAAAGCAGAACCGCTTCAGTGGATGAGAGCATGACGCATCTCTTTTGGACATTTGCCTTCATTATCTCCTCCCGGCGGTTCGATGTCTCACCTGAGCACCGTGCTCGTCCTGGTCCTCACCGCCGGCCGGTGCCTCATGTGTGCAGCCGATGTTGGCGACTTCTCTCCGTGCCTGCAGGTCTTCTACAGGTCTTGGCCCCCTAAAGGTCTGGCGGGGACCCCCATCTGCCAACGGTATGACAACCAGTACCGCTTCGCCACCCTGTACAGTCGGCCGCGGCGCTCCCCGTGGTTCTCGGCGTATTCGTACTCGCCGCCGGCGGGAAAGAGGCCCGCCGCGTCCTGGAAGTTTGAGCCTCAGGTGAGCTCTTTTATTTAAAGGAGCCTCAGAGGCGCTTTTAAGACTTTCATTATGTTTTATGAATTTATAATTTGTTCTTATGTGTTTGCTGTTTTGTTTCTCAGTCTGTAAAAAGTTTTATATGAGTGAAACGTTTATGTCATCCAGGACTCCCTGGAAATGCGTTATTAAATTAAACATTTTAATTTGAAAATGTAATTTTTTTGTTTTCACTCTTGATTAAATACTTTGAGAATAGTCTTTCTAGGAAAGGTGCTATACTAAATAAAACATATTAATAATATAATATCGTCAATGTGACTATCCGGGAGAGATAAAAGTTAAACAATATAAAATAATTGTTAGTGTCCCATAAAATGAGTAGTAAAGAATTTTAAGGTTGGAGGTTCAAAGGGCTGTTTAGAAGACTTAAGCATTTAACAATTGTTAAGTTCAAAAATCTTTGGGCGGTTGTGTGAAGAGAAGTCCCAGATGCAGAAAGTTATCATAAAAATTGATTTAATAAAAAGATGATGAACAGCATTTCAAAATTAATCACACTAATAACTATACAATATATACAAATATATCCCATGGGAGAGAGAAATCCCATGAGACAGAGATCCAGTGCCCCCCCCCCCCCCCACCGGGCAGCAGATCCATACATACCTGCCCGGCAGAAGGCACCCAGAGATCTGCTGATGTTCTCAAAATGTCTCAGCTTTGCCAGGTTTGGGGTCAGCCCCCCTTCCTCTGGCTAGCCTCTCTTCCAGTCCATTGATTGGACAAGACCTCATCCTTTTAGATGTTGGTCAACTCAAACCCCCTCTCGCATAAACAACAGTACTCAGGACTTCAATCAACCCCCTCTCACATTCCTGAGCACGTCCTGCTTATTTATCTGCTCCAATCTTCAGGCTGCGTAACTGTTTGTGGGCTCCTGATGTTTTCAGGATTCCTTCCACAATCACTCAATACATTTCATAATTCTAATTAATACATTTGTGTAGTACATACAGTGTCATCCATTCAATATTTGATAATCCATACAGAGTTATTTATTTGTCTTGACCCTCCAATGTAAACTCTCTAGCTCTCACTAGGAGCACTAAAAATCATTATTTTCTAACACAATATATTGTGCTAAAACAAGGCATTATTCTTAAACATGATCAAAAATAACTGTGTTATTATACTGATGTTCCAGTTTAGCATCATTTATATAATATCTCTATAAGTATCTGTAATAACAAGAAAATGAGGAAATGAGCCCGACTAAAGCAGAACCGTCTCTTTTGTGTGTTCATGCTCCGTCGACTCTGCTTATGTGCTTATTCATATTATGTGAAAATATAGAACTCGATCAGGACGTGTAAACGTTCATGAGTCATAAATGTATCTAGTGGTTTTAATCAGCTTTTTCTATAATTATACACAAATTAAAGTGTGAGTTTGATTATTTTGACTCTCACTGTCAACTGTTGTTGGACAATAAATAAATAAATAAGAGTATTCAATTTAAATGAAATAGAGGGATAATTATATTTCTTAAAGGCTTTAAAGTTATCTTTGGCGACCCCTCTGGTGATAAGCGGTAATTGCAGGTGTGTGATCTCGTGCCGTTCACCTGAACCCCGCTGCCTCTCACCCCTCTCCTCCGTGACCAGCTTGCCTACCCAGGAGCCGGCGGCAACATGATCCCCTTCCCTCCGGGCCCTGTGGACCAGAACGTGGTGGACAGCCAGGCGGTGCAGCTGGACTACATCAACTCCACCTACTCCCGCGGCCACTTGAACCCCAGCCTCCACCACCAGAGCCACGAGGACCGCTCCGCCACCTTCACCCTCACCAACGTGGTTCCCCAGAAGGCGGGCTCCAACGACGGGCCCTGGGAGGCCCTGGAGCAGAACGTCAACAGAACCCTGGCGGCCTACTGTCTCGGAGAGGCTCACGTGGTGACCGGCGCCATCCCTTACCGGGGCGACGACCGCTGGCTCGGGAACCGGCGCGTGGCCGTGCCGGAGTACCTCTGGTCCGCCTACTGCTGCCCGATCTACAACGCCAGCCTTCCAGAGGAGCTGAGGGCCGCTTTCCCCACGCACGCCGCCATCGGACGCAACGACCGCAACAGCAGCGAGGAGATCGTCCCCGTGAGCCCGACGGCCAAGAAGCAGTTCAGAGGGTTCGATGTGAGGCCGATGCCACTGGGAACACTGGAGGGGATTCTGGAGGACCGGTTCGGGTCCGCTGTCAGCGTCTTCTATGAGCAGTGCTCTGGATCGGACTGAACAATTATAAAAGCAATAAATGTAAGCAAAGAATAAGCGATCAATACATTTTAATTAGACGAGAAGATTGATCACCAGGAGCCGGTTAGCTTAGCTTAGCTTAGCATAAAACCTTTACTTGTTGTTTTATACTTTGGTTTTCCATACGGTTCAAACTAACTAATGCAACATATTCATTTTAATATTAGAGATGCAGCGAGCTAGCTGTTTCCCTCTGTTTCCAGTATTTATGCTAAGCTAAGCTAACCAGCTGCTGGCTGCAGCTTCATATTCACCCTCCATTCATGAAAGGTGTCAAACTTCTGTTTCAATAATTTGAAACCAGAGCTTTGACCCAAAACGCTGCTGTTTCATCTTCTTATTCCACTTCAGTGACGATGCACACAGGATGTCACGCCTCCACTGCAGGCCTAAAGTTTAACTTGCATGGTGTGGCCACTAGGGGGCGACCTTGCGCAACACGTGCAGATGAGAGGCAGCTTCTGCTGACTGTATTCTGCACACACGGACCTCGTTATCTTGGAAATCAATTCCTCATTTAGCCTTTTATTTAATAAATAATGTCTTTGATATTCTGTTTTATATGTACAACAGAACTTTAGTCTTCTTGGTATCAGATTTATCTTCATAAATTGCTACTTTCTGATCTCGCACAAACTAAATGATATTTGTGCGTTAAGGAGATGACTCATCTAGACAAACCCGTTCCACCAGTTGGACTCAAACTTTTTACACATTTGTAACGATCACAAAGACACATGTTTTCCTCATATCAGACTTTATTGCATGATGTAAACACATCAAACACCAAAAGTGAAAAAGAACCAGTGGCTTAATGTTGTTGTTGCTGTGGCGTGAAGAGCTTGTCCCACACCTCCACCTTCAGCATGGCCCGGCCCATCGGGGACATGGTGGCCTTGATGTCCAGGCTCCTGCCCTCAAAGGTGAGGCTGCAGCCTTTGGCCTCCTGCCTCACGAAGCCGTGCGGCTCCTTGTCGTAGTACATCTCCTTGTACAGCTTCTCGTCGCACTCCTTGTCCTGGCTGTAGATGGCCAGCGCCAGCCAGTTCTTGTACATGTTGTTGTCGTAGGGCACGGAGAACATGATGGCCAGCTTCTCTTTGGCGCCGCTGCTCTGCCTCTCGAAGAGGTCGTAGGTCAGCACGCCCACCGCGCCCGTGGCCTTCGCGCTGGTCTTGCTGAAGTTGCACACCTCGGTTTTCAGGGGGCGCACGGTGGGCTGGGGGGGGCTGTGGCAGTTACCACTATCCAGGTAAACCCTGTTTTATAGGAAAGAAATGAGCAAAATAAGATAGATAAGTAGAAAACGCTGCTCTTTAAACTCAATTATCCATGAAAGAAATACTAATAGATAGACACTTGAGCTGTAAATCTAAATAATACACAAGAATATTAAAGAGTGCACTAAATCTACCAAACTGCAACAACTACAATATTAAATATACATATTTATATAAATATATATGTATTAAACTATACATAAACGTGGCCTTACTTGGGGTCGATGAGGCAGTAGCCGGTGGTGAGGTTGGTGATCTCGATGGTGACATTTCTTCTGCTCTTGAGGTTGGCAGCCAAAGCCTCCGCTGACTCAGTCATGGTGCTGCTGGTTCAGAGCTGCACACACACACACACACACACACACACACACACACACACAGCTGTTAAAAGTGTGAAGAATAAAAAAAAAATGCATGCTGTTGAATCCACAAAAAGAAAAGAAGAGCAGCTCACCTGTCTGGATCACAGGTGTGCTGCTCACTTGGGCGACGGCAAGATTTGAAACACCGGCTCCTCTCGTGAGGTCGGTCGTGTTGGGGAAACACGTGACACCACAACAAAAAAAAACTCACCCAAAAAACGGTCTCCACCCACAACGCACACACCTTCACCTGCGGCCCACAGGCTACACAATAGCTCCGTCCTCGCCCGTCTGCTGAGGAATGAAGACAAGGTGCAGCCACCCCGCCCTGGAATGTCTTTTGTTTTCACACACATTGTTTCCTGATGCACCTCACCTGTAGTCTGCACCTCACCTGTAGCCTGCACCTCACCTGTAGTGTGCACCTCAGCTGTAGTCTGCACCTCACCTGTAGTGTGCACCTCACCTGTAGCGTGCATCTCACCTGTAGTGTGCACCTCACCTGTAGTGTGCAACTCACCAGTATTTTGCACCTCACCTGTAGTGTGCACCTCACCTGTAGTGTGCACCTCACCTGTAGTCTGCACCTCACCTGTAGTGTGCACCTCACCTGTAGCCTGCACCTCACCTGTAGTGTGCACCTCACCTGTAGTCTTCACCTCACCTGTAGTTTGCACCTGATCTGTAGTTTGCACCTGTAGTCTACACCTCACCTTTAGTCTGCACCTCACCTGTAGCCTGCACCTCACCTGTAGTGTGCACCTCACCTGTAGCCTGCACCTCACCTGTTGTCTGCACCTCACCTGTAGTCTGCACCTAACCTGTAGTCTTCACCACACCTGTAGTATGCACCTGTAGTCTGCACCTAACCTGTAGTCTTCACCCCACCTGTAGTATGCACCTGTAGTTTGCACCTCACCTGTAGTCTGCACCTCACCTGTAGTTTGCACCTCACCTGTAGTCTACACCACACCTGTAGTTTGCACCTCACCTGTAGTCTACACCACACCTGTAGTCTACTCCACACCTGTAGTCTACACCACCTCTGCAGAGTTCATTGTATATTTGACTCAAAGTGAAGCTTTATGAGTTTGTGACTGTGTGTGATGATGATTCTAAAATAAAGAACACCAAAACAGAAACATCAAAGCCATGAACTCCGTTGTTATTCTTTATTCTTGGTTCTCTTAAAGCCGTACACACATGAATCATTTGCCCATCTTGTCGTACAGCTCCAGCTTGATGATGGCCTTGCCCTCATCGGACATGCAGGCCCTGACGTCCAGCATGCGGCCCCGGAACGTGACCCCCGCACCGGTGGCCTCCTGCCGCACGAAGTTGGTGAAGTCCTTGCCCTTGTACATGAGCTCGAACAGCTTGTCGTCGCAGGCCCGCGTGTGCTCGAAGATGCCGACGCCCAGCCAGTTCTTGTAGAAGCTGTAGTCGAAGGGCACGGAGAACATGATGGCCATCAACTCGTTGCTGTGGCGGTTGCGCATGTCGAACATCTCGTAGGTCATGACCCCCACGGTGCCCGTCGCCGTGTTGTCGTCCTTGGTGAAGGAGCACAGCTCGGTCTTGGTGGTGCGCAGGGTCGGCTGCGGGGGGTTGAAGACGAAGCCGCTTTCCATGTGCACCCTGCGGGGAGACGAGGAAGATGGGGGTCAGGTTCTGTGGTTCTGATGCCACGATGTACAAATAGAGTTAAATACTAGAACCCAGAATGAGACGAGAGCTGGTTCTGCAGAAAGAAAAGTTGGACCCTGTGTGGTTCAGTCCAGTGGTCCCCAACATGGGGGTGGGGCCCCTCCACAGGGTCACAAGATAAATCTGAGGGGTCGTGAGTTTACATGTTTTTTTATTTTTACTCTTGCAAAAAGCAAGAAGGGCGTTGCTATTTTACGCTAAAAGACACAAAATCTCTCTTTAATCTCTCACAATGTGTTTTATTAACATATCAAATCTGGAAAATAAATGTTGCGGAGTAAAAAAGTCAAAAAGCAGAAGTATGACGTAGAACATAAATACTGAAGTAAAAGTGCTCTCCACGTTTCAGGGATTTGATGGCTCGTCTTTATCGGGTCAATAAGCACAACAAGAGGAACCCGTTAACCGGCGGCGCCTTACTTTGGGTTGACCAGGCAGAAGACGGAGCTGACATTGGTGATCTCGATGGTGCAGTTGCGGTTGGTGGTGAGGGTGTGGGAGTGGGACTCCGCGCTCTCAGGCATGGTGGCGGCTCGGAGACGAGAGCTGTGGACGAGGAGGGGAAGCTGAGGATCAAAGGATCCTAAAATTCATCTGGAAACCTTCATGCTGACAACCACGAAGACACAATAATAAAGTACACGTGACATCTGCAGCTCCACTTTAATCTACTTTATATAATAATTCATCTTAATAATGAGGATTAATCGTGAAGTAAAAGTACTCACTTGACTTTCTGTGACACGCGTGGGAAGGCAGAGCGTCCTCTGAAGACCGGTCGGGCTTAGGTTTGGAGACAAGCATGAAGTCCCGCCCCCCCAGGTGCAGACACACCTCCCACAGCAGGTGTGTCCCCGTGGTCATGTGTGTGTGTGTGTGTGTGTGTGTGTGTGTGTGTGTGTGTGTGTGTGTGTGTGTGTGTTCGACTCGGCAGTCGAACCTCAGCGGCGGCCATCTTGAAACACCTGAAAGTCTGGATCAGGATTAAAGAGGCAGCGGCCGCACCCGTCAGAAGTGGAAACATGCGATGACTCATTCAGACGACTGACAGTTGGCAATATGTTCAGTTTTACTTGTTGTTTAAAGTGATTAATGAGCAGGAAGCTGGAACAACGGCTCGTTGTTGGAGCTGGAAGGAGCTGATGGATCGACTCTGAGCAGCAAACAGGCTGACGGACACATTCACATGGAGGGATAACTGCAACACGCTGGCCCTTTAAGAATCCACGTGTCCAAGCAAAGAGACGTTTTCCCTTCAAAACAATTATTCAACACACATTCTGCAGAATGATCACTCGAGGACACACAGCTGATAGTACAAGTATTTTGTTGTATTGCTACTTTGACTTATTAATGAAACGTGCTCCGCAACCCACAATCCTTTGCACAGCAGATATACACGTGAGCACGAGGGTCAAAGTTCAAGGTGTAGACCTCAGAAACATCGTAATGTGAGTGGGCTTCAACCCCTACTGCTGGGATTCAAACCCTCACAACGTGGTCTAAAGAAGACACCGCATGGTCTAAAGAAGACACAACGTGGTCTAAAGAAGACACAACGTGGTCTAAAGAAGACACAACGTGGTCTAAAGAAGACACAGCGTATGGCGCCGGGTTCTCGTCTTTGTGGGACTTTTGTTCTCCGCTCGGCGCCCCGGCTCGTTCCACCGGAGGAACCCGTTCTCCGCTCGTCGAAGTCGTCGCCGCTCCCTGATTCACGCCGACATTTCTGTGTTTTTCTTTCTGCACAAAAGCAACTATTCACTCTAATCAATCAGATTCATGAAAACGGAAAAATCAAATGCACCAGCACATGGCCAGAGATGTCTTAAGATTGTGTAGAAATAGAAAATATGTTTTCATGAGAGATGTAGCAAAAATGTATCAAATGAAATGATATTAGAATGTCAAATGAATGAAATGAAGGCAGGAATGTATTAAACGACACCGAACTCACACAGTGTTTAACTTTTACTACAATGGCGCCATCTTGTGGTGGAATCGAAACACAACGCTTTCTGATTGACTTTTTTTATTCTTCTCGGACATAACGGACATAAACTAAAATGCAGCTGAACCTGACAAATTATCTTTGTTTGAATTGTTTATCAATAAATTATCAGCATCTCTGTGACAGTAGGATATAGAAAATATAATTTACACAAGGCTCAAATATATGAGGCGAAAACAAACGTGAAATATGGATTTTATTATAATAATAAACATTAGAATAAATAAACATTTCGTTTGCTTTTAAAGCCTTGAAGCATTTTAGAAATAATCTGTTTTGATGTAGAAATCAGTGATACAGTTATACTTTTACTCTTGATTTTTATTTTAACATACTTGTATTGTAATACTTGAGTATTCCCAAATTTTGCTACTTTATATTTCTACTCCAAAAGTAGTTATTATAAAATATATAATAAATAACATCTAAGTTGAATACAAGGTATACAATTGGCTCCATATTTAATATTTTCTTTATTAAAGCTTTATTTTTCCCAGATTGCAATTCTGGTACAGCACATAATTCTGGTACAGCACATATACAAATATTATATGAATCTTTAAGTCTTCAAACAGAATACTATTACTATTGAAAAGAGTGCATAATTATTACTTTAACGGGCAGTGAACTTCAAAATAAAACAGGAAACAGACTAAACAAACAAAAAGAAACATATGAGCTGATTTTTGGGTCATAAAGATGTTTCAGAATTAATCTATTGTGTATATTATAAATGAATCTATTAATTAGAAGTCCTAGCAAACATTTATCAAAAGAATAAAAAAATAAATCCTATATCGTTAAAGAATGTATTACAATATAAAAGATCGACATAGTAATCCAAAGCAGCATTGCATTGAAATTACATTTATTTTTAAAATGCAAAGCATAGAAAATATAGAACAGTGTTATTTCTACCAATATTTTTACATTATTGATGACAGCTTTGTTGTCAGGTGGTTTATAAGCTTATTAAACCTGATTTGTAGAAAAACAAATCCTATGTAAAGACCAAAAACTGTTAGCTTTTAACGTGCGTTAAAGCTGCATTCTCTCTCCTGACCACCAGGGGGCGACTCCTCTAGTTGTATAGATGTCTATGCTTCATGTGTTAAAGCTGCATTCTCTCTACTGACCACCAGGGGGCGACTCCTCTAGTTGTATAGAAGACTATGTTTTCATGTCCTAAAGCTACAAAGTGATTGACAGGTCTCTGCAGAGACGTCTACAGTGTCTCAACGTCCCTCCTCCTGAGTCCTAATATGGTCACTTCCTGTTCATGGCTGGTTTTGGTCTTTTCATGGGATTGTTTCAGAAATATATAAAACACTGCATCCTCCAGGCACAAGAAGAAAGCAGCAGCGGTAAAAGTTCCCATCTTCCTCACTTCTGAGGAAACATGGCGCCGACAGCGATGGCCGACAGCCCGGTCTTCTCCTCGATCCACCCGTTGTAGTTGGTGACTCGGGTGTAAACGCCGGGTCGCTTCTCCTTCGCACAGCCGTCGCCCCAACTGATGACCCCGAACAGGAAGAGCCTGCTGCCTGCCTCGCACACCAGAGGCCCTCCTGAGTCTCCCTGTGGGGGGGAGGAGAGAGAGAGAGAGAGAGAGAGAGAGAGAGAGAGAGAGAGAGAGAGAGAGAGAGAAGAGAAAAGAGAGAGAGAGAGAGAGAGAGAGAGAGAGAGAGAGAGAGAGAGAGAGAGAGAGAGAGAGAGAGAGAGAGAGAGAGAGAGAGAGAGAGAGAGAGAGAGAATTAAAGGATATCAACCAACTGATCCTCAGAGGCTGGATCGGGTTTGGACTTGTCGTGAATACCTCGCAGGCGTCCCGGCTCCAGTCGGGAAGACCGGCGCAAAGCATGTTGTCGCTGATCATGTCGCCGTAGTAGTCCTGCTGCCGACACACGGCGTCGGCGATGAGGTTCACCTGAGCCTCCAGGAGGAACCGGGACTTGTACCACAGACCTGTGGAGGAGCGGGAAGTTAACGTCGATTTTTTTTTTTTTTTATATTTACACTTTTTTTTATTATATACTGAAATATAATTAAATATTATATATAATATATATAATTAAATAACTAATTATATTTTAAATATATATTAAAATATATAATACAATTAAATATATTATGATATATATAATAAAATAAAATATTGTATTATATATATAATTAAACACAATATTTTATTTGATATATAATAAAATGAATAAATATATTTTATATATATATATATTAAAATAAAAATATTTTGACCGTGATGTTTTAACTTAGTGTAAAAATCATAATAAATTTGACATGATGTGATGACATCACAGCAGCGTTCCTGTGATGACATCACAGCTCACCGTGCTTCTCTTTCCCGTATCCGGCGATCTCACAGGCGACGCCCTCCTGGAGGCTCTGCAGCGGCGGCGGCAGACAGACGGGCCTCACCGAGTCGCTCTCCAGTGCACACGCCCCTCGCGTGGCCCTCAGCTTCAGCAGCGCTGCAGAACACTCATCAGTTACTGCAGTTTGTTGTTGTTGTGGTTTTCTGCCACTTTGTTATTGCTTTCTGTGGCGGTGTTTTGTGTGTCTGGCGGTGGTTTGTAGTTGTGTTGCACCTTTTTGAGGTAGTGTTGCATCAGTTTTTCTTGTCTCTTTGTAGTCGTTACGTGTGTCTTTGTGGATGTTTTGAGTCTTTTAGTAGTTGTTTTGTGTCTCTTCTGTGTAAACATCTCTTTAAGTGGCATCATAGGTGAAGGCCAGCGGAGCCCCAGACCCTTTGGGGCCCCAGACCCTTTGGGCCCCAGACCCTTTTGGGCCCCAGACTCTTTGGGCCCCAGACCCTTTGGGGCCCCTGACCCTTTGGGCCCCAGACCCTTTTGGGTCCCTGACCCTTTGGGGCCCCTGACCCCTTTGGGGCCCCTGACCCCTTTGGGGCCCCTAACCCTTTGGAGCCCCTGACCCTTTGGAGCCTCTGCCCTGATCCCAGTAGTTCTCCATATGCTCGTACCGATGTCGTTGTTGTAGTTCCCCTCTCTGTTGTCGAACCCGTCATGGAGGATGATTTCTTGGACCCTGAACGTTTGCTCCACAGTCGGGTCCGTCTCGTTCATGACGTTCTTTCCCAGGACGACGGAGAAGCGCCGCCGGTTGGTTTGGGAGCTGAAACGCAGATTTAAGGGGAAAAGTCCGGTCAACGACCTTTCATTTCCCAACAGCTGCCTCGGTTACAGGAAGTGACCTCACTCCTCACCCATCGGGGAAGCAGTGGGCGGCTGTGAGCACCCAGCAGGCTGAGATCAGGCTGCCCCCGCAGCGGAAAACCTTCTCCTTGGATTTGCTGCGCCAGAATATGGCAGCGACCCACGGGTGGGATTCCACGGTGGCAACTGTTCCGCCCACGATCTTCATCTGCTTCCTCCTGGAGCGCCGGCCGCATGTCGACTCTGCAGCCGGAGAGAGAGACTAAGTTTAAAGCCATCGAGGGGGAGAAAGAAAAAAAGCATGAAAATGTAAAACAGGATGTTGAGTGAGACAGGAAGTTACCTGTCTGTGGCTCCGTGGGTAAAGGTGAAGGTGAAGGCAAAGGTGAAGGCGAAGGCGAAGGCGAAGGCGAAGGTGAAGGTGAGGGCGAGTCGGGAACTACAAGGTTAGAGAGAGTTAAACTGATGATGAAACATGTGATTTGGATCAGATTTCATTTGGAAAGAGAGAAAATGAACTCACGCGACTCAGCACATTGAGGAATACGACAATATTCCCAAACCAGCTGCTGGTTCATCCACACGTGACACCACGGACGCCGTCTGAAGAAAAGATTTCTGGAAAACACATTAGATCCTTCAAAGCAAATAACAAGTGACATTAGATATATTTGGAACAATTTCCAACATCAACATCTAGTAAACCTTATAATATAATAATAATTGAGTCGGACATGAAACCACATTTAAAGTCTTTTAAAGTGTTTTGGGTCATTTAAAGTATATTTGGGGAACAGGACATGACTCGCTGGTTGCAATGTTTTATATCGCCAAGCGTTCCCACGCAGATCATCCGATGAACACCTTCATGTTAAAGCCGAGAGGAAACACCTGAACTTCAATGTGAGACCAAACAACTATGAAAAGGGGCTAAACATTCACAAAGAGACACAAAGAGACTGAAAAAAGGGGCAAAACAACCACAGACAATAACAAAATATCCCAAAATTACCACAAAGATCCAAAACAGCTGCAAAGAGACACAAAACCACAGAGAGATGCATAGAAACTACAAAGAAACACAAGATGAATGCAAACAGACCAAAACAACAAAGAGATGTTTAACAAATAGAAACAAACACTAAGAGATACAAAACAACTACAAAGAGATACAAAACAACTACAAAGAGATACAAAACAACTACAAAGAGACCTAAAAGAACTACAAAGAGACACAAAACTAGAAAGACACACAAACAACTACAAAGGATGGGATCCCCTGAGCTGCAGCCATGAAATCCAATCCCTTGACGTCCATTAATCAGAGTCAGCCGGGCTGTCCGTGGTGGCCTACCTGCAGTAGTTGTGTCTCCCTGAATGGACATCTGTCGACATGAAGCTCTGCCGGGTGTTCGAATCCCACTCCTCACACGTCCGCCCGCTCTCGGACTTGGACTCCGTGCCTCTGTAGTAGAGCCCCACTCCCTCGTAGCAGTGAGTCCTCCTGACTGCAGGACCAGCAGGAGGTTTCAGTAACGGAGAGAGGGGTGCAAAGTGGTTCAGGACTGGGATCCTCACCTTCACAGTGGACGCCCTGGAACCCGTCGGCACACAAGCAGAACATGTGTTCTCCGGTCGAGAGGCGCGGGACGGAGCTGCCTCCGTTCAGGCAGATCCCTGCTGCACACAGACAACACGCACTTCAATGCAGCCCGGCGGTCATGCTTTGAGGACTGTTGAGATTCTCACCTGAGCTCTCAAAGGAGGAGGAGGACGAAGAGGAGGAAGAGGAGGACGAAGAGGAGGAAGAGGAGTGGGAGGAGGAGAACACAGAAAACGCATGCTGTCTTCTTGCTCTCGATAAGCCCTAAAAAAGTATAAAATAACTCCCATAAATCTCATGAAATTAAATTCAACATTTCAGTACAGGTGAGATCAACTCGTCCTTACGGCTCCGGAGGCGCTCAGAGCCGCCAGCAGGCCCACCAACACCAACGCCAACGCCTTCATGGTTCTGTTGTTATTTCTGCTCAGATCTCCTGCAGCATGCGTGTGCCTGCAGAGACCAGTATGGAAACCTCCTCGGGGGAGACTGGTTTTGTTTGCAGAGTTCAGGGAGGAGGGAGCATCCTGATTGGCTGAGGAGCTCTTCAACGGGCCGGACCACTTTGTTTTTGGTGTGAGGAAATATCTGCTGCTTCTTGGATGAGTAAACACTTTGAATCCACAGCAGTGATTCCAAGGAGGAGCACCAGGATGGTGGGAATGCCGGAGGCTGAGCAGCTGGCTTTTATAAAAGATTATTTTGAAACGAATGTGGATCCATAACAATGGATCAATAACACGGTTTATGATGGCATAAACCTGCAGCACACAGAGAAAGATAAAGGCGACATGGAGGAACCAGAAACACAAATAACCTTTAGAGACTAAAGTTATTTAAAGAACCTTTTTCTTATACGCTTCTTTAAAAAAAAAGTTTTATGAACTTCAAGGAATCAGAAAAGTGCCTCAAAGCATCTTTGATGAACTTAAAGAGGAAAAAGAGTTTGCTAAATAACTTTTTTCAATTTATTTTTGCAAATGTATACCATCCCCCAACATTTAATAAGTCAAACATGAGTCTTTAATATCCCAAAGAATCCCATGACGTACATGTAGAACCATCAAATAGATTCAATGGTTCTCTAGTGGGTGATGGGTCTTTGTGGAACCAGTTAAGAACCACACCCTGTGACACCTCTCAGAGTCTCACCAGAGGCACCACCACAACACTAGTTGAGTAATTATGAACCAATAATGACCACATGAAGAAGAAATGGTTACAGTCCTGCTGGTGTGTCTCAAACTCGGAAAGTCACAAAGTGTCTGGAACGTGATGTTGAAACCTCTTCTCACACCTGACCTGCTATACCTTGAGACAAACAATGGGGTGGAAAAACCCTGAAGACCAAGACAACTACAAAGAGACATAAAACAACTACAAAGAGACATAAAACAACTCAGAGAGACACAAAACAACTTCAAAGAGACACAAAACAATTACAAAGAGAAACAAAACAACTTCAAAAGGGACATCAAAACGACTTCAAAGAGATACAAAACAAATACAAAGAGATACAAAACAAATACAAAGAGATACAAAACAACTACAAAGACACATAAAAGAACTACAAAGAGAATGAAAATGTACAAAAAATAGTCACACAGCCTCCCAGAGATGTAGAGCTATATTATCCAAAGTATATTTTAAAAACAACGATGTTGCTGCTAGATTGTTCTGTTTGGTGATGACGAGCTGATGATGAAGATTTGAGTGTTTCAATCTTTACCTACATCTGAATCATCGTCGTCATACAGGTGCATGGAGTCCCTGTTGTCCAATGAACAACGTGAATGAAAGCAAATATGTACATTAGGATCCCGGAAGGAGTAGTCTGGATCCTGCTTGATTTATGCTACGTTCAAAGGCCGTCGTAGTTAATAGGTTCTCCTGAGCAGACATAGAAACATAACAGCGAGAGGTTTAGTTTATGTGAAACATTGTTCTATAGGTCATTTCTTGCAGAAGCATGAATAATTGTTAAAACAATATCATGATAATTTGTCATTTTGATTTTCCAATATGTTTGAGCTGTTGTTTTATTTTACAGATTTTTAAAATTATTTTTTGAAGGGTATTTATTTGATTTAATTGTATTCACTCATTGAATTCATAACAAAATATGTTTTACTTTAGTTTCTTACACTTAAAATAATAAATGAATAACAGTGTATTGATATTTATACTATGATATTTTCCTTATTGATATTGTATTGATATTAGATGTTTATTATTATTGTTCTTATTATTTTTGATTCTGGAAAATAAACTCAGTATGTATTTTGTATTTTATTTTGCTGAGGAGATTATTTTCAAAAGTGTCTGTTTAAAAAATAATATTTGAACTGATATATTGACTGATATATTTAATGATAATTTAAAGCAACAAAAAAATCATCACAACCTAATGTTTTTTTTACAGCCTTGTATTGTTTGTTCCTTAAAAGATCCACAGCATCTTAAGAAGTAATTACTTTACACGCTTTAAAAAAAAAAAAAAAAAAGGAAACACCTGTTGACGTGCCCTCTCTTGAAGCTTGAGTTTCCGAGCAGCGCCTGAACGCGGCAGGAGCTCGGAGCGGCTATCGGCGCTGGATGAGGGAGATTATCCTCCTTCACGGCGACTCAACGCGGATCCGACGAGCTGAGCGGCTCCGGGACGGAATGGGGAACGCGGACACGAAGCTGCACTTCAGGAAGGCGGTGATCCAGCTCACCACCAAGACGCAGGTCGGCTCCTCCACTAACTCTGTGCACGCAGCACGGGCACGCGCGGCGAGCGTTTGTGGGTTTAAATTGAGCCTAGAGATAAAGTTGGAGCGCCAGATGGTGGCCTGGACTGCCCCAAAACATGACCCAACGTGGGGCGGAAAACCAGCAGAACACCGCGGTGTGATTCTAAATTAATGTTTTCACCCGATATACGATTATATCTCCTGAAATATTTATATTTATCTCGGTATTTGTGCTGTTTCAGAAGCTGGAAACAGTTCTTCATATTCGTGTTTATTTTATAAAGAAAACTTGAGCATGTGACGCGTGAATTTAAACATGTAATTAGTTCCCCTGCAGGCTTCAGGCGGGTGTTTACCTGGCAGGTGCTTTTAAGGTGGAACTAACCACCTGAAGCCTCAATATGCTGATTCTGATCATTTATTCATTTGTATGTGCTGGTAAACATTAATATCTTTTATTTTTGGGGACAAAACCAGACATATTTCCCACTATTTACTGACCTTTTAAGATGACAATTAATAAATGAGTTGAGAAAATAACAGATTTAATTGTGAACGAAACAGTAGCTACTAGCTGAAAGTAGTTTTTTGTGTCCTTAAGTATGAGCCATGTGCAGATTGTAATATCTGATTTGAAGAATAAACATTAACTACTGATGTCACGTAAATGTCAATATGCTGATGCTGCTGAATCGTTCTGTTTAGTGAGGTCGGATTCACTGGATGCCACATCGTTGTTGTTTTACTTTTCTGTATCTCTGAAGTTGTTTTATGTCTCTTTGTGGTATTTCTCTGGTGGGCCCACTGCCCAACAGGCATAGTTCGGCTTATGTAAATTATGTAATCTGGTACTTTGGGCCCCTGGTAATTTGGGCCCCTGGTACTTTGGGCCTCTGGTAATTTGGGCCCCTGGTACTTTGGGCCTCTGGTACTTTGGGCCCCTGGTAATTTGGGCCCCTGGTAATTTGGGCCCCTGGTACTTTGGGCCAATGGTACTTTGGGCCCCTGGGCCGAGTCCAGTAGGCCTGTTTAGTAAGCACCTTAAACAAGGTGTGTGTGTGTGTGTATATATATATATATATATATATATATATATATACACACACACACACACACACACACACACACACACACACACACACACACACATACATACATACTCATACAGCCCACTGTGCCCCTCCTGCAGCCCGTAGAAGCCTCAGACGATGCCTTCTGGGACCAGTTCTGGGCCGACGCCTCCACCACCGTGCAGGACGTCTTCGCTCTGGTGCCGGCGGCCGAGATCCGAGCTGTGAGGGAGGAGTCTCCGTCCAACCTGGCAACCCTCTGCTACAAGGTGAGCGGCCTCCGTCCCGGAGACGGCCAGAGGCCAAAGGAATGCTGCTGTTTGTTGTTCCCACACTTTTAACGTCGCACCTCGTGGTGTGTGGAAAGGTCAAAGGTCATTGAGGAAAGCAGGCGTTCAAAACAAGACAGAAGATTCAAATGTCTTCACTCGTATTTATAACTGATTATTTATTTATTTCCATGTAAAGACCTTTGGTGATACATAAATACCGGTGAATTGATATTTACACAATTATATTCGTATTATTGATGTTTTATTTGCATTCGATACTTCTTCTTGTTATTATTTATTTGATTCTGTAAAAAAACTGTGAATTTATTATTTATTCAACAAGTTTTTATTAAAGTAACAAATTATAAATAAAATGACAATTATTAATATTATAATTATAATCCTCCCACCAGGCCGTGGAGCGGCTGGTTCAGGGCGCCGACTCCGGCTGCCCGTCTGAGAAGGAGCGGCAGACGGTGCTGAACTGCAGCCGCCTGCTCACGCGCATCCTGCCCTACATCTTCGAGGACGCCGACTGGAGAGGCTTCTTCTGGTCCACGGTGCCGGGGGCCGGCCGATCCGGGGTACGACTCTGACCCCAGATCAGCCTCAGGAGCCGAGGCGCTGCTCACGGTCCTGACCTGTTTCACATTGAAGCTGTGGAGAGAGTGAAAGAGTGAGAGAGTGAGAGAGTGAGAGAGTGAACTTTATTAAGAATGGAATGCATTGAGGTGTGTGTGTGTGTGTGTGTGTGTGTGTGTGTGTGTGTGTGTGTGTGTGTGTGTGTGTGTGTGTGTGTGTGTGTGTGTGTGTGTGTGTGTGTGTGTGTGTGTGTGTGTGTGTGTGTGTGTGTGTGTGTGTGTGTGTGTGTGTGTGTGTGTGTGTGTGTGTGTGTGTGTGTGTGTGTGTGTGTGTGTGTGTGTGTGTGTGTGTGTGTGTGTGTGTGTGTGTGTGTGTGTGTGTGTGTGTGTGTGTGCTGTTTGAACTCTCCAGACAGGAAGTCACTTTTTTAAAGAGCTATTCAGTTTAAAACAAAGTGGTGACATCACCAACGTCTCTTCAGGCCAAACTAAGGAAACATTTTAAACGACGACACATTCTTACTCCACCGAAGGTATACACCGGTCACAGTGACCATGCTAACATGCTAACGTCTCAAAGCTGAGGATGATGGGAGTTGTTGGTCAGAAACCAAAGCTGAGGACAAATTCTATATTTGACCTGTTGGTGGCGCCAGAGGGAACGTCAAGAGGGATTCATCCTCTGGGGACCACGAAAGTCTGAATTATCAGTTGAGATATTTAGGATGGTTATTCTGGGAACTTATTATTTACTTATATAATATCTTATTTTTTTGCAAATGAAATCCATACTTGAAAATAAAAGCAGTTTTTGCATCTTTTAGTTAGTTTTTAAAGACAAAAGGTATGAGATGCCTGACAGCAGACGCCTGCAGACGGATTGCAGGGTTTAATCTGCCTCTCGGCTCTGCAGAGGACCTTCAAGGCCCTTTTGAGATCAGCTGATAATCCTCCAGATTCTCAGAGCAGAAGCTGTAAAATGAGACGTCGGTCACTGTCCAACCCCCCATCATCCCATCATCCCCCCCTCCCCCGGCTGCTGGTTCTCTGGTTACCTGGTCGGCGTTGGGACCGACAGTCCAAACACTGCCCATATTGTACACCTCCCCCCACCCCTCCCCCCTCCCCACAGCAGTTGAATTAAAGGTATTGAATGTCTCTTAATGGAAGTCGAGCTGCAGCAGGTGAACAGACTCGTTTGTGTTACTTCAGTCTGTTTCTGGAAAACTGAAACTGAACTTCTCTTTTTGGCCGATGCACTGGAGGTGTGGACACAATAACGGAAACATCTGTAACGTCGAATTAAATCTGGCGAAGGTGCGACTGATTGGGCTGCGTTTGATATTTGATTGCTGTGAGTGAGATGAGGTGACCTTTCATGGTTCGTAGCTGCAGCCAGTTAGCGTAGCGTAGCACAGAGACTGGGAGCAGCCGGCCTGTACTAACGCATCTAAAGCCTTTGGATTTTAACTTCTTCCTTTATGTTTTTCCTCCAGCGTTTGGACGAAGACACTGATGAAGACAACGCTCGGCCGCTGGCGGAGTCGTTGCTGCTGGCCATCGCCGACCTGCTCTTCTGCCCAGACTTCACGGCCCAGAGCCACAAGAAGAGCAGCCCGGTGAGTTGGGTTTGTGCTTCCTGGTCTGCAGCGTCATGTGACCACAGCAGAGTCTGTGGATTTTAATGAAAGTAAACCGTGCTCGGTCTCATCAGAAGCTCTGATAAGCCGTAAACGTTTTATGTTTTCCAAAAGCTGTGAAAACCTCATTACCTCATGATCTGTAAACCATAGGAGGCTGGCTGATCACCTGCCTCCAGTCTTAATGCTAAGCTAGGCTAACCACAACGGTCCTCTTTCCGTAGAAGAAGAAAAACTCTCCGGCTCTGTGTACTTAGTTTGAGTCAATAACAGAAGTTCCTGCTGTTTATTCCCTCGGGCGGCCGGAGCCACTTGGCGCCTGTTATCTTCACACAACCTTCTCAGGCGGTAGCTGCAGTTAATGAGTTACTCCTCGAGGGAGGGGGGGCGGCCATGTTTGTCAAATGGGATGAGGGCGACAGGGTGGACACGTCTCGGTGGCGTTGAGCAAACATCCAGAGCTGCATGACGGAGACGAGAGCCAGACCTGGAACCCCTCAAGGGATCAGACCCCGCCTCACTCCCTCCTCCCTCCTCAGCTGGAAAATGGCCAGTGGCCTCTGAAGTATGCATGTGCATGGAAACATCTGAGATTTGACCCCTCGCGTCCCAAGGTCACTGAAGGGTCAGTGAAGGTCATTAAAGGGTCAGGTCAGTTTACACAAGTCCCCAGGGGAACGCTCCCCTCAGCGTGGACTGATAGGAGACGATGGGCCCCAGGAGGAGAATGCCTCCTGGGTTTGTTGGCTCGCTGCCCTCTGCTGTCACGTCTATTCATGACCCTGCTTATCGGTGCCGAGCTGATACTGTCAGCTTAGAGCACTTGTTGAATCTCATGGAGGTGTGAACACGGCCTGTAAACGTAACTGCAGAAGAACGTGCGCCTGCTGAGTAACAAGTCTGAAAAGACGCCATGACAACAACATGTCTTCTCGTTCTCCGCTGCAGGACTCGGTCGAGGACTTCCGATCCATCGACAGCTGCGAGTACATCTGGGAGGCCGGGGTCGGCTTCGCTCAGTCGCCTCGTCTCAACTACGTCCACGACCTCAACAGGTGAGACTGGAAGGTGGAGGACTGACGCCGACCTGTCAATCACCCTGTAGCGTAGACTTCTATACAACCAGAGGAGTCGCCCCCTGGTGGTCAGGAAAGAGAATGCAGCTTTAACACATGAAGCATAGACTTCTATACAACCAGAGGAGTCGCCCCCTGGTGGTCAGGAGAGAGAATGCAGCTTTAACACATGAAGCATAGACTTCTATACAACCAGAGGAGTCACCCCCTGGTGGTCAGGAGAGAGAATGCAGCTTTAACACATGAAGCATAGACTTCTATACAACCAGAGGAGTCACCCCCTGGTGGTCAGTAGAGAGAATGCAGCTTTAACACATGAAGCATAGACTTCTATACAACCAGAGGAGTCGCCCCCTGGTGGCCAGGAGAGAGAATGCAGCTTTAACACATGACGCATAGACTTCTATACAACCAGAGGAGTTCTATACAACCAAAGCAGTCACCCCCTGCTGTGTCTGATATCCAGTAGCCTCTCCGGTAACGTCGGTGCGTCCTGTGTTCGGTCCGTTCAGGGCGGAGCTGCTGAAGCTGCTGCTCACCTGCCTGTCTGAGGCCATGTACCTGCCTCCGTCCTCTGAGAGGCGGAGCATCAACCCCTGGGTGTCCTTCTTCTGCTCCACAGAGAACCGGTAACACGAGTCCCTCATATCGTCTTCACTGTATTTGCATCTTTTACTACAAAGAGGTCTGTGTTGCATCAGGTGAGCGCGATATCTCATGAACACCTGGAAGGGAATTTTCTCAAATTCTGCATGAAAGCCCACCTGGACTCGAGCATAAAATGATTAGATTTTTGGAGGTCAAAGGTCACCGTGATCATAACTCAAGTTATTTTATGTTAATTGTGACCACACGGTAACCCTGCGGCGCTGACCGGCCTCCCGTCCCTCCAGACATGCGCTGCCTCTGTTCACCTCCCTGCTCAACGTGGTGTGCGCCTACGACCCCGTCGGGTACGGCGTGCCGTACAACCACCTGCTGTTCTCCGACTACCGGGAGCTGCTGGTGGAGCAGGCGGTCCAGATCCTCATCGTCACCCTGGAGCACGAGGGCGGCTCGGCCTTCAGCGCCGCCCTGCAGGCCCTGGACGCCTCCGCGACCCCGTCCGGCGCCGAGGAGACGGAGGTGAGTTCATTGTTGTCATGACGTCACTGATTCAGCGTTTCTTTTATTTAAATCCTCTCTCTCTCTTTTTCTTCAGCCAGCCGGACCGGAGAACCTCTTCGTGAATTATCTCTCCCGGATTCACAGAGAAGAGGTGACCTAAGGCCTTTAGCAGTGACTGCAGGGCGGTGCTGCCGGGTGTTAACTGTGCCCTACGCTTTGTTCCTCAGGACTTGAGCTTCATCCTGAAAGGTCTGGCTCGGCTGATGAACAATCCTCTGGTCCAGACGTACCTGCCTCACTCCGCCAAGAAGATCCAGTTCCACCAGGAGCTGCTGATCCTCTTCTGGAAGTTCTGCGACTTCAACAAGGTGCCGAGCTCCTTTTTATATGAAACCCCAAAGATACAAGCAAAGGCCTCTTTTTGCAATTATTACAGAAAGGTCTCTTTTCATGCTAGCTAGAAAACACAGCTTTAAAATCTAGTAACCGGACAAAGGAACTATTTTCTTTTAGTAAACTACACCTGCCGACTGGATTTTATTTCCTCCATCGTCCATCAAGTTAGCAGAAGCTAAACCCGCTAACTCTCAGCTAATCGCACCAAAACAACCTAGAGACATATGTATTTTATTTTTATATATATATATATATTTTGGGGGGTGAACTGTCCCTTTTTTCTTTTTTTTTTAACAAACCATGTTTTGGAATCTTTTTTTAGAAGTTCCTGTTCTTCGTGCTGAAGAGCAGCGACGTGCTGGACGTGCTGGTTCCCATCCTCTTCAGCCTGAACGATGCCAGAGCGGATCAGTGTGAGTCACGTTCTCACAACTCATAACTGTGTGTGCACGTTGAGGCGTTAACGTTGTAAACAAAAGGTCATTGTCTGCAGCGCACGTGGGCCTCATGCACATCGGCGTGTTCATCCTCCTGCTGCTGAGCGGCGAGAGGAACTTCGGCGTCCGGCTGAACAAGCCGTACGCGCTGCGAGTCCCGATGGACATCCCGGTGTTCACGGGAACCCACGCAGACCTGCTCATCCTGGTGAAGTCCCGGGATCCTCACATCCTTTTAAATGAAACCTACTTCCTGTAAATGTTCTAGAGCCGTAACTCCAAACATTGCCCTCACGTCTAGATCTTCCACAAGATCATCACCGGTGGACACCCGCGGCTGCAGCCCCTGTTCGACTGCCTGCTCACCATCATCGTGAACAGTGAGTGTGAGGGTGCAACGCCGCCCTCTGGTGGTGGACATGGAGTGGTGTTTTCTCTCAAAGCCTCCGTTTCCTCCATCAGTTTCTCCGTACCTGAAGAGCCTGTCCATGCTGGCGGCCAACAAGCTGCTGCACCTGCTGGAGGCCTTCTCCACACCCTGGTTCCTCTTCTCCGCCCAGCAGAACCACCACCTGGTCTTCTTCCTGCTGGAGGTCTTCAACAACATCATCCAGTACCAGTTCGACGGTGAGAGCACGAGTGAAGTCAAAATGAATGAGTGGTGCCGGCCTCCTCCTCCTCCTCCTCCTCCGCCCATCACCTGGCGTCTCCCTCACAGGTAACTGCAACCTGGTGTACGCCGTCATCAGGAAGCGGAACATCTTCCACCAGCTGGCCAACCTGCCGGCCGACGCGGCATCCGTCCAGAAGGCGCTGCAGAGGAAGAAGTCCAGGAGCCAGGCCACGGAGACGGAGACCCCGGAGGGCTCGGGACCGCCAGCTCCTGCCGAGCCCGGGACCCTTAAAACCAGTCTGGAGGCCACTCCAAGTACGAGTCTTGACCTTGAAACCCACACCCTCAATGACGAGGAGGGGTGGTTATTATATACATAACTCATATCTTCGTTATACAAGTGCTGTAAAGAAAGCATTATAGGTTGAATATCCTTAAACATTTTGATTTGGCATTTAGATTTTTAAGACTTCCTGTTTCTAAAGCATCTAAAAACTAATTTACTTTCTTTATATAAACCCTAAACGTAATCTATCCTAAATGTAATCATGTGAACCAATGAATTATGAAATATTATGATGCGTATAAGTCAATATGAAATGCTTTACAATGTATTTTTATGTTCGTTATGAAGGAGTGAAAGAGTGCATAGAGTGAATAAAGAGAATATATATATATATATATATATATATATATATATCTCCTCCTTGTCAGAGCACCAGGAGACGGTTTTGACAACAGAAAGTGATTTCTTGTCCTCTGGCGTCCCTCAGGGATCGATAAGATCACGGCCCAGTCCCGGGTGAGCCTGGACGGCACCGTGACGCCTCTGGCTCTCTCGGCCGCTCCGCCGGCGGCCGGCAGCGACACCGAGTCCAACAGCGAGCACGAGGTACGGCTCCATGCCCGTCTCACTCCCGCTCTGATCTCTGCAGTCAAAGTGACCTCCATGCGCTTTTATTTTGAAAAGGTCTACGGCGCAGACTCGGAGGCAGCGAGGAGCCGGTTGTCGAGCGCGTCGTCGTCATCGTGGAGCGCCAACGCGGACTGGGTGGCGTCGTGGAAGGCCAAGCTCCCTCTGCAGACCATCATGCGGCTGCTCCAGGTGCTGGTCCCCCAGGTGGAGAAGATTTGCATCGACAAGTAAGAAATTCTTCCACTCGGTTATTATTATGTTTATTATGTTTATGTTCAGATAAAACAGTTTGCTGCTGCTGGGAATTAAAAATGACTCGCTGCCCCCTGTGACTAATTATTATTTTCACTTTTGAACAATCTTTAGATTATTTTCTTCAATTGTTTTAATCTGTGAAAGAGTTTTTAAGTGGTTATGAAAATGGTTTAATCCTGATCCTCTATGACCAACATCAGGAACGAGACCACTATGAGGAACTTTTCATGTTGTTTCTGGCGCCCCCTGTGGACTAAAGCGGTAGTGTCTCTGAGCACCAGGGTCCCTTTAGAAAACCTAATTTTACTGCAGCAGGGTCTGACAGTCTGCCCCTCTCAGTCCTGGTTCTGGTTCTGAATCAAGACTACTCTGAGGTCTATTAAGGACCATGACTAGACTGGTCCTGGACCAGTTAAAAGTTCCTCGCTGTAACTTTAAGATGTCAATATTGATTTGTGCAGCTTTAATCCTTCATAATAACCTCCGGTGTCGTCCTCAGGGGTTTGACAGACGAGTCAGAGATCCTGAAGTTCCTCCAGCACGGCACCCTGGTGGGCCTGCTGCCGGTCCCCCATCCCATCCTCATCCGGAAGTACCAGGCCAACGCCGGCACGGCCATGTGGTTCCGCACCTACATGTGGGGCGTCATCTACTTACGGTACATTTCACACCTTGAATTCACAAAACTAAACCGCAGAAGTCTGTTGATTCAAACTGGCGAGTTGATGAAGTTCCGGTTTGAGTTTTAATAAACACTTATTTTGTTTTTCTTTTAGCAATGTGGATCCTCCCATCTGGTACGACACGGACATCCGGCTCTTTGAGATCCAGAGGATTTAGAGCGGCTGCTCGTTCACCAACGAGATCTTTTTTACCTTCTTCACACCGGACCGGCCATCAAGGAACATTTCACCGTTTTCTGGTTATTTAAAGAAAACAAGCAGCGAAGGTCTTGAACTTGATTCGTTCAGGCGAATAAAAATGTCTAAATGTGTCAAAGCATTTCCTCCCGTGTATCACATACCACTGTATTATGAGCAATGCCAAATGGTTATTAAATCTGACGTAAACATGAAATGTGACATTTATTGAACATTAATTTCTGCCACAACAAACTGTGAAAAACATTTATTTGTGCGCGGAAACAGCGTGATGTTGAAACCGGAACGGGAAAAACAAATAAGATGTATTTTAAACAAACAGTATTGTACGCTGTACCATTTAAAATGCCATACATCAAGAGAAGTATTTATATAGACTTCTATAAAACCAGATGAGTTGCCCCCTGGTGGTCAGGAGAGAGAATGCAGCTTTAACACATGAAGCATAGACTTCTATACAACCAGAGGAGTCGCCCCATGGTGGTCAGGAGAGAGAATGCAGCTTTAACACATGAAGCATAGACTTCTATACAATCAGAGGAGTCGCCCCCTGGTGGTCAGGAGAGAGAATGCAGCTTTAACACATGAAGCATAGACTTCTATACAATCAGAGGAGTCGCCCCCTGGTGGTCAGGAGAGAGAATGCAGCTTTAACACATGAAGCATATACTTCTATAAAACCAGAGGAGTTGCCCCCTGGTGGTCAGGAGAGAGAATGCAGCTTTAACACATGAAGCATAGACTTCTATACAACCAGAGGAGTCGCCCCCTGGTGGTCAGCAGAGAGAATGCAGCTTTAAGACATGAAGCATAGACTTCTATACAACCAGAGGAGTCGCCCCCTGGTGGTCAGGAGAGAGAATGCAGCTTTAACACATGAAGCATAGACTTCTATACAACCAGAGGAGTCGCCCCCTGGTGGTCAGGAGAGAGAATGCAGCTTTAACACATGAAGCATAGACTTCTATACAACCAGAGGAGTCGCCCCCTGGTGGTCAGGAGAGAGAATGCAGCTTTAACACATGAAGCATAGACTTCTATACAACCAGAGGAGTCGCCCCCTGGTGGTCAGGAGAGAGAATGCAGCTTTAACACATGAAGCATAGACTTCTATACAACCAGAGGAGTCACCCCCTGGTGGTCAGGAGACAACTTTAAGACAGTTGATGCCTTATTGTAACAAACCATGTAAAACAGCCTCAGAGGGATCTAATATACTGTATAAACAAAATAATTTGATATAAATTATAAAGTGTGTATCACGTTGTATTAAGTACTTCATCAGTCGGGTATCGGGCCTCCGTGTCACGCAGAGATGAGCAGCTCCATCAAGGCGCCCACCGAGTGCATCCTGTAGAACACGCTGAGCGGCTGACCCAGGTTCACCAGAACGAACCAGGCCGAGAAGCCGAAGAACTGCTTCCCGAGGCCGTTCTCAAACTGAGGGTGGACCCCGAAGGCGGGGATGACCCACAGCTGCAGGAAGGGGGACATGGGGGGTGTTGGTAGGGCAGAAAGAAGCTTGTATTGCTGCATGAATCCCATAATAAACACTGGATATTACCATGACGTTAGACAGGATGAGGAAAGCACAGATTTCTTGGATCACTCTTTTGGTCCAGGGGCTTTTCCCATCATGCTCTTTGGCAGCAGCTGGCGCGGCCCCGTCCAGCAGGGACACCGTCCTCCCCTCTTCTTGCATCGGCACCGTCTTCTTCTTAAGCTGTGTGGAAAAAACACGTTTTAATGGCCGACTTCTCAGTCCGGTTTACAAACGTGACCCGCGGGTACCTTGAATATGCTGCGCCCCGGCCGCTCTTTCCTCTTGGCGAGCGGGTTCGGGTGCCGGTGGAGGCCCTCGATGATGAAGATGTTCTGGAGGATGAGCTCCAGGAGGCTGAGGAGGGAGTAGGACAGGTCGAGGTCCCCCAGGAGCCCGCCGGTGCCCACCGCCAGGGCCGCCACCAGGCAGAAGTAGGACAGGGCGAGCTGGCCCACAGCCGCCGCCACCAGCAGCGTCACGTCCAGGCTGCGCGTCGGGTTGTGCGCCGCCTCGCTCGCCCTCCTCTCCAGCCGGTGCACCAGCATCCCCGCCAGGCAGCACAGTGACATGACGGGCATGATGGCCAAGTGGTATCCGTAGAAGATGAGGAAGGCGGTGGGGCGGAGGTGCAGCCGGGTCACCCACACCTGGTAGAGGATGAAGACGGCCACGCCCGCCGCCAGCACCAGGGCGCCGGACACGAGGCCGTAGAGGACGCCGCCGCGGTACACCACCTGCAGGGTCAGCTTCTGGGTGACGTGGGGCTGGTGGCCCGGACCCAACCCGCGGCCCACGTTCTTCCACATGACGTAGAGCATGCAGCCGGCCATCAGGTAGAACTCCATGTTGAAGGGGTAGAGCACCTCGAAGCCCTTCCTGAAGGTCAGGCAGGCGTCGCTGGCGGAGCACTGGCTGAAGTTCAGGGTTCCTGGAAGGAAATGTTATGTTTACATATGCAAATGAGCCATTATCTTATCAAATATGTGCTCAATTTCATACATTTCTAGGACAGAAATGTGACTCTTTGATAACTCCAGGTTCAAATGTCTTGTTTCATTTTGTAGAGATACGGAAGTCAAAGGTTTACAAAGGGAATGTTTGATATTTCTTTGTATCACTCCATAAATCAGAAACAATACTGCCAAAAGCCATAGTGCATAAACCCTCAGAATATCTACATGCAGGGTGTGTACTTGTATCTGTGAAGTTTAAGTCTGCTTCAGAGGAGTTTGTGATGGTGAAGTTGAGCTCGTCGGCCTTTTCCAGCTCGATCTCCTTGTGCATGGAGTCCTCGGTCACGGCGTTCAGCCACAGCAGGAGGTCGGCCGAGAGGACCAGCATCAAGCCGGACCTGCAGCACCAGATGAGGAGCAGCAGCCGGAGGGGTTAAAGACAGCGTATGAACACGTGGAGCGTTTATGTATATATACAGTATGTATACATATATATATAAATACATTATGTGAGACGCACCTGGTGATTATCTTGTGTTTGTGGATGCAGTCTTTGGAGTGAGCCCACAGTAAATACGTCTGCAGAAGAGAATAAGAACATTTAAAGAGTTAGAAGATTCTTTTATTTTATAATGCATTGTCAAAAAGCTGCAGAAAAAAAGGGTTGAAAATTAACTAATAGTTTTGCTTATTTTATTTAGTATGTTGTACCTTTTTTAATTTTAATTTGTTTTAAGTTTAAAGTGTTATATTTATTCATAAATAAAATATAAATGTTGTAAGTTGTTTCCAGGATTTAACAAGACGTAACTGTAACATTTCACTTTTTGTTTTCGTTACATTGATATTTCACAATATGCATTTTTACTGTGAAGTTATGGTTAATTACAGTAATTCTACAGCAACTTACTGCTAAATAAGAGCAATATAATGAAAGTAAAGACCTTTAATTTCAAAATAATTTACTATGAAAATAATTCAACACATTACTGCCAAAGTCATAAAACTAGGCAACATGGAGCAACATGAACATGGAGCTCATCACCTGCAGCGCGAGGAAGGGCGCCTCGAAGAAGGGCGCCAGCAACTTGGCAATGGGGTTGAAGTCCATCATGCTGATCAGGTACCCGGCCCTGAAGACGCACAGCAGCAGACTGAAGGCGGCGAACAGCATCAGGACCACTGGGCCGGAGAGGGGGGACAGGCATCAGGACACGGCCCAAAGCAAACGTCTCACCTGCGCTCAGAAAACAGGGCTCACCGATGACGGTGATCCCCCCGGCGTGGTGGTCTTTGTGGGGGCAGATGCCGGGCTGCTTCCTGGCCCACAGCAGGTACCACAACATCCAGATCAAGCTGATCCCCATCAGCACCAGCATGAACACCTGGGGCTCCTGGTGCTTCAGGCCCTCGGGGTTGAAGGCCCCCCCGGCCAACAGCGCCGCTCCCAGCAGCATCACGTTCAGGCCCAGCAGACCGGAGATCAGGTTCCTCCCAGTAGGGACCCAAGCCGGCACGGGATCCGGCTCCTGGATCTGATTGTCAGAGCTCTGGTCTGGTTCCACACTCCCAGACGACACCTGGGAGGAAGCCTCCGTGACTTCAGGATCTGGATTCATGTTTTAGTTTTGTTCTTCTGAAACTTTGAAATCCTCCTTCGTCTCGTTCTGGTTCCCGTCCGGTCTCCACGGTGCTCTCGGCTCCCTTTGTGTGAAACCCTGCAGCTCAACATGTGGAGGCTTGAGTCAGAAAAGTTTACTCATGATCCGCCTCCCCACACCTGTACAGGAGTGGCTACGATCCAGAATAGTAACACCGACACACCTTGCAGGGGAAACAAACAGGTATCATGTTTGCTCTCCACGCTGCCCTTTGTTTCCCCTGCTGTACTGGAAGGGAGAGTCCTTCGGGTCAAGCAGAGTCTTCGTCAGGGAGGTTATGCACGATAATGCACCACCACCGAGGTTTTCATCCTCAGTCACATGGACATGTTATGAAGTCACCCCAAAACAAGGATATCAAAATAAAATGACAGTTATTCATAATTTACTATTTGTAAGCAAGCAGAAACAATAATTAAAGAAGAGAGTATTAATATAAGTAGAGTCATTATTCAAGGCTCATAGTTTACCATGAACACCTTTATAACACAGCTGTTTATTTTACAGCAAATTGAAGTAAACTTTTTTATTTCTAACTTTTATGTTTTTTATTTTTCAATGTTTTTATGTATTCTTTACTATTATTATTATCATATTTTTTTGTTTGTAATTATTTCTTTTTTATATATATTTTTAAAAAGATATTTTAAAAAGATATATATAAATATATGTTTTTAAATATTATTATTATTTATTTTATGATATGTTTATAAAGACAATGACATACCCATACAGTGCAGGTAGATGAGGGTCGACTGAAGACAGACAGACACACAGACAGACAGACAGACAGACAGACAGACAGACAGACAGACAGACAGACAGACAGACAGACAGACAGACAGACAGACAAACAGGCAGACAGACAGACAGACAGACAGACAGACAGACAGACAGACAGACAGACAGACAGACAGACAGACAGACAGACACAGACAGACAGGCAGACAGACAGACAGACAGACAGACAGACAGACAGACAGACAGACAGACAGACAGACAGACACACAGACAGACAGACAGACAGACAGACAGACAGGCAGGCAGACAATATTGGTTCCATTCTCATGCAGCTTTTACAGAAACAATGCAGATTGACTGGAAGCACTTAGATGATAATATTCCTTCTCAATTTTACTTTGAAAGGGTTTATCAGCTGGGCCCTCAGCCAGTGAGTCACTGTTTGCATCCAGTCTGCAGGAACTGCCTTATGAATTCAACCTTATTGCTGCAGTGCTTCAGCAGCTGATAACCAGTCTCAGTCTCACATGCAAGGAGTCGTTATGGTTTTGCATGTTTCTGCGCATTTCAAACAAAATTTGTAAACCATGTTGCTTTGTTTTTGTTTCTTAATTTGAATGTTTCTTGAATGTGCTGTTTTAGGCCGGCACTGGTTTCCATTCTGTTCCCGTCTGTGTAAATATAGAAATTTGCATTATTTTTGATGAAAGTTGCATTGCAGACGTTTCAAATCAATCTGCACATAAACTGCACTAACGCAAGAAATAATTTACATTTATTTTACAAACACACAGAAATTAATGGAATTCAGTGGTTGCCTGGAACAGTGGGGAGAAATATATAAAACATTCAATTCAGAAAATGAGGACAGCAAGAACAGTGAAAATATATCAATACAAATGTACAAATATGAATTCATACCTTTGCACCACCAAATGTACTACTAATAACACTTAACTATCACAATATCAACAATAATAATAATAAATGCTTCCATCTATATTCTTGTCTTTTGCATATGTCTCAGGAATATTTGTATTTCTTTTAATTTTTTTAATTTAATTTAAATTTGTATCATTCATTTATTTTGTTTTTCATCAATTTATATGAATTCATTTTTTTTTATTTTATTTCAATTCGTATTATTTTTTTTTATTTGCCCTGGCCCCATTCAATAAAAAGGGGCGGGTCTAGCCGTCATAGCCCCGCCCCTGCCCGTCAACCAGCACGCCGCTTGTCCGTCTCCTAGCAACCAGCCTGTCAGCCCGCTCCGGACCCGCCGCCTCACGGACTGAAACCGGCCTGAACACCGAGGCGGAGGAGAACCTGGAGAACCTGGAGAACCTGGAGAACCTCCATGGAACCGAGCCGGGAGTAGAGCCGCGGGCCAGCCGAGAGGCCGGGGCGCGCCGCCATGGACGACCGGTGCCACCGGGCGGCCCGGGACGGCTACCTGGACGCGCTGAAGGAGGCCACGCGGAAGGAGCTGAATGCCCCGGATGAGGACGGGATGACGCCGACCCTGTGGGCCGCGTACCGCGGGAACCGGGACACGCTGCGGCTCATCGTGAGCAGAGGGTGAGTCCCAGTACGGGGCCCAGTACGGGTCCCAACTCCACTGGTTTCACTCCAGTCAAGCTCCCAGTGAGGGGAAACTGCGTTTATTATGTTATTATTAATACAGACTTTTATTGGAGGAGAGAGCGTCTATAACATGTATTATAGTATTAATAATAGAGCCTTATATTGGGGGAGACAGCGTTTATTATAATAATAATAATAATAATAGAGAATTATAGTTTAAAGCTCCCAGTGAGGGGAACACAACTTGTTTACATTTCTTTATTGTATTATGTTATTATATCAAAGAAATGTATATTTCATAGCTCCCAGTGAGGTTGAAACAACGTCTCTTTGTAAGCATTGCTTGTTTTTATTTTTTATTTTATTAAAGCTTCCAGTGAGGGTAAAACAACTTGTTTTAATTTTTAATTTTATTATATTATTATATAATGGAGACATATTTTAGAGCTCCCAGTGAGGGGAACACAATAAATACAAAAAGTCACAGTTGATTTTTCTGTTGACAGAGACTGTAAATAATAATAATAATATAATATTGCTGTTTATTCATATTAAATTGTCCCATAAAACTCTCTAAAATACTCCAGCTTCACAAAAACACTATTATATTGTATATTATACGTCAGTGAGATGCTAATATTCACATGAATGATGAAACAACAACACATGTTCCTGCCCCATAGCTGTGATGTAATCAGGCTGCTGCAGATTAAACTCTACATTTTAACAGCCTCATTACAGAGAAAGGTTGCGTGTTCTTTATGTTTTAATATCACAGATGAACATAGCAGGAATAATGAGATTCAGAAGAAGAAGCTGAGGGAGCGATAAAGGTTGAAGGGTCAGGAGGTCGGTACGTCACGGTGCTGCTGACGGGTTTATGGGGTCAGTGAAGCGAAGGGTCGTTGGTTTGATGCTGCAGACACGAGGGGAAAGGTCAGCGTGATGGATGCCTTCCTCTGTACAACAGTCCTGGAGGACGAGAAGCGAAGAGACCGAAGAGCTCAAAGGGGAACGAGAAGAGACGCTTTTAAATCATTAGTGCTGCAAATAACAACATATTTTCTTTATTCGGTTCATCGTGATGTCACCCGTTGGTTTGTGGCCCACCACTTTGTTGCCATCTTGGATTACAACCATTGGCATGTTGCTGTTTTTTGCAACCAGTAAACAGGAAGTGACCATATCTGGACTGAGGAGTGACGTAGACGTCAATCTGACCTGTCAATCACCTTTTAGCCCCGCCCCTAAAGCATCCCCTGCTTTATGGTCTGTTTGACTCTAAATTATCATAATTTACTAAATGAACATCATGCTGTATTGAAGAAGACTTGAAACTATTACAACTACTAACTACACGTATTGTTATCATTATTATAGAAAAGGCCACAATAATAATAATAATTATATCAGGTGAGCCGAGACCCTCATGTTCTCATTGGCTGAAGCTCCACATCAGGTCCAGATGTTTAGCTGCTCGATGTCTGGAGTGATGCTGAGAAATAAACATTGAGAGGCCGTAACTTGAACTTGAGTCATCGGTGTTGCCGGTAAAAATGTTTGTGTTTGTGAGTCAGAGCTGCAGATGGTCATGTTACCATGTGACTTGAAATATCATCTGCTTGATTACCTTTCAGCTGACGGGGACCGAAACTTATACTTTGACCACTTTGCCAGGTTTGCAGACAGAAATCAGGGTTGGTGCCGGTGAGGGTGTGTGGTGAGGGCATGTTGTGCCGGAGAGGCCCTGTGGTGCCGGTGAGGGCGTGAGGTGCTGGTGAGGCCGTGCGATGCCGGTGAGGCCATGTGGTGCTGGTGAGGGCGTGCGGTGCCGGTGATGCCGTGTGGTGCCGTGTGGTGCCGGTGAGGGCGTGCGGTGCCGGTGAGGGCGTGCGGTGCCGGTGAGGGCGTGCGGTGCCGGTGGTGCCGTGTGGTGCCGGTGAGGGCGTGCGGTGCCGGTGGTGCCGTGTGGTGCCGGTGAGGGCGTGCGGTGCCGGTGAGGGCGTGCGGTGCCGGTGAGGGCGTGTGGTGCCGGTGAGGGTGTGCGGTACCGTGTCTCTGGGTGTCTGCAGAAAAAAGGCTCTCATTGTGCGGGATGAATAATGCAGAGTCACCTCTTTCATGTTTAACCTGAAGCGTTTCAATTATTGATCAGGGCTCCGCCGCAGCCCCGGGCCATGTGGGCGGAGCCCAAACAGGAAGAGGAGGAACTCGACCCAAACGCAGTTCACAGTTTCATTTTATTCTTTTCAACTAAATGATTTATCACGCTCATACATTTTGACTGTAAAAGGTTGAATAAAAATTGAAAGTCATGTTGAGATGCGCCTCGTCTCCCTTCCTTCCAGAGGCGACCCGGACAGGTGCGACATCTGGGGCAACACGCCGCTCCACCTGGCGGCCGCCAACGGCCACCACCACTGCCTGTCCTTCCTGGTGTCTTTCGGTGCCAACGTGTGGTGTCTGGACAACGACTACCACACGCCGCTGGACATGGCCGCCGCCAAGGGGCACATGGACTGCGTCCGCTACCTGGACTCCATCGCCGCCAAGCAGAACACCCTCAACCCGAAGCTGGTCGGCAAACTCAAGGACCGGGCGTTCCGATCCGCCGAGAGCCGGATCAAAGACTGCGCCAAGCTGCAGAGGAAGCACCGCGAGCACATGGAGAGGAAGTTCATGAAGGAGTCGGCGGCTATGGACAACTTGGATGCCATCAGCTTTTCGAGCTACACCAGCAGCAGCACGTTCAACACCGTCACCTCCAACATGCCATACTCGCAGGTGGTCGTTCTTTGACTTTACTTATTTATCTTAGTCCAGGATCATGTTTACATTTTTAAAAAAGACACAGAAACCCTCTATTTCCTGGCGAACGTTCCATGATCTGCAGAATTTTACTAATTCTTAATGTCTCTACTTCCTCTCAGGCCACCGTGTACTCAACAGCCAAGGGCAAGGCCAAGATTCAGAAGAAGCTGGAGAAGAAGAAGCAGGTCGACGGAACGTTCAAGATCTACGAGGACGGGAGGAAAAGCGTGCGCTCGCTGTCCGGCCTGCAGCTCGGCAACGATGTCATGTTCCTGAAGCAGGGCACGTACGCCGGCCCCAGGGAGCGGTCGCGCCTCGACATCCGGGACATGTTCCCCCACGACAACGACGACGCCGTCTCCCGTGCCATGAGCGACCCGGGCCTCCACGAGGCCGCGTATTCGGAGATCAGCGGCGACTCCGGGCGCGATTCCCTGTTCACCCGACCCGGGCTCGGCACCATGGTGTTCAGGAGGAACTATCTGAGCAGAGGCGTGTTCGGTATGGGGTCTCGGGAGGAAGGGAGCGTGGTGAGGAGCGAGCCCGTGGGCCGGGCGCCTAACGTCCGCCTACATGGACATCTGCCTCGGCGCTCGCCGAGCTTCGACGAGGACAGCATTGGCAGCGCCTTGAGCCTGCAGGAAAGAGACCTGCAGGAGTCGCCCTGGGAGGAGGCGGAAGTCGGGTTGGATGAGGACCTGGAGCTGGAGAACAGCCCTCTGGAGACCTTCCTGGCCTGTCAGGGCCTCAGCGAGTTCATGTCGATCTTCAGGAGGGAGAAGATCGACCTGCCGGCTCTGCTGCTTTGTTCGGATCAGGACCTCGCCAGCATTCACATCCCTTTGGGCCCCAGGAAGAAGCTTCTGGATGCCTGCAGGAGACGTCTGGACACCATCGACGAACCAGAGGCCATTGAAGACACCGAGCTCTGAAGGTCAGTGTGGACCGATTTTGTTTTAAATGGGAGGCTCCGCTGTCTGTTCCTACCAGATAAACCTGCTGCTGTTTTTGCATTTTGCAATTACAATGTCAGTCCTAATACCAGTACCCTTAAAGTAATACTGATACCAACGGAGTACTTCATACGGTACCCATTATGTGATTGGAAGCCAATGCGGAAGTCTTAAAACCTGCGTTCTCTCCACTGACCAGCAGGGCACAAGTCCTCTGGTTGTATAGAAGTCTATGAAAAACATACAATATATATGTTGTATGCTTTTCTCAAAGCCTTTTTACATGCCACTAGCACCTTCAACAGGTATTCATCTCTCTTTACAAAGTGGCTGCTTAGACCTCGGCTCAAGTTTGGCATCCTCCTGACTGAACTCGTACTTTTTGATGCACTTAACTGCATTAATTAAACTTAACTAGTTTAGTGACCAGAGAAACCAGAGCAAAGATCCACCCGGGAGGTTTTGCATCCAGGCTCTGTCTACCGGCTAAATGGCACCATCTAGTGGCGACTGTGATATAACGAGAGGCCTGAAAGTCTTTTTAGTGTCATTGCATATTCAGAATAAAGTCAGACATAACAGTGTTTTCCCCATTTATTTACAGGATAACGTGACGCCATGGAGCGGTCAGTGGAGGAAACATGGAGTCAAACCTGGAAAAGACCTGATGAACATTTCATGGGAAAGTTTTGCCACATGTACGAACACATGAATCTTAGCCTGACTTGTTGTTGCATCCTGTATTAATTCATGTGTCAATGAATGATTTATGTATTAGTGATTGTACTTTGAATATCCTGTTTATTATGTCTCCGTTGTACAGCTGTCTCACTTTATGTTATTTTACTCCACGGCACATAAACAATGTTGATGTGAGAACATCCACCACGGACTCTCTGCACTGTGCTGCAACACTAAACACAACGTGAGCTCATGTGAGCGCCTGGCAGATAACACTTATCTCATGTTGCCCGGTCTGTGGTTCCACTGAAGGCCTGCCTGTTTGTCTGTCTGTCTGTCTGTCTGTCTGTCTGTCTGTCTGTCTGTCTGTCTGTCTGTCTGTCTGTCTGTCTGTCTGTCTGTCTGCCTGTTTGTCTGTCTGTCTGTCTGTCTGTCTGTCTGTCTGTCTGCCTGTTGGTCTGTCTGTCTGTCTGTCTGCCTGCCTGTTGGTCTGTCTGTCTGTCTGTCTGTCTGTCTGTCTGCCTGTCTGTCTGTCTGTCTGTCTGTCTGTCTGTCTGCCTGTTGGTCTGTCTGTCTGTCTGTCTGTCTGTCTGTCTGTCTGTCTGTCTGCCTGTTGGTCTGTTGGTCTGTCTGTCTGTCTGTCTGTCTGTCTGTCTGCCTGTCTGTCTGTCTGTCTGTCTGTCTGCCTGTTGGTCTGTCTGTCTGTCTGTCTGTCTGTCTGTCTGTCTGCCTGTTGGTCTGTCTGTCTGTCTGTCTGTCTGTCTGTCTGTCTGTCTGTCTGTCTGTCTGCCTGCCTGTCTGCCTGTCTGTTGGTCTGTCTGTCTGTCTGCCTGTCTGTCTGTCTGTTGGTCTGTCTGTCTGTGCACGTGAGTATGTCATGCATGAATGTTCATTTTGTTTTGGTAAAAAAAACAAAAAAAGTTTTTGTATTTGAAGATGTTCCCACAACAACTGTAAGTATCTTTTGTTATAATAAAGTTAAATTATTATTGTTTTTTGCGTGTGAATATTTGTTGATATAACCAGCTGGCAAATTAAGTGACCACTGATTAGTGCTCAAGGCTGTGGGAGGAGCTGGGAGGCTGTGGGAGGAGCTGGGGAGATTTGGGAGGAGCTGGGATGCTGTGGGAGGAGCTGGGGAGATTTGGGAGGAGCTGGGAGGCTGTGGGGGGAGCTGGGAAGATGTGGGAGGAGCTGGGAGGCTTTGGGGGGAGCTGGGAAGATGTGGGAGGAGCTGGGAGGCTGTGGGAGGAGCTGGCCGACGGCCTGGTTGCTCTTATGTTCCCATCCCTGCAGTATCAGAATCAGCTTTATTTATCAGAATCAGAATCAGCTTTATTGGCCATGTGTGTTTACACTCACATGGAATTTGACTCCGGTTACACATAGCTCTCATTATACATATATACACATTTACAATAAGCAATAAATAAGATAAAAAAGACATTAAAAAGAAAAAGTAGTCCGATTAGTGCAAGTAGTGCAGATGGGGGAGTCTGATTAATTGTTCATCATGGTGACGGCCAGTGGAAAGAAGCTGTTCCTGTGTCTGGTGGTTTTGGTGTACAGAGCTCTGTAGCGCCTACCAGAGGGGAGGAGGTGGAACAGCTGGTGTCCAGGGTGTGAGGGGTCTGCAGTGATCTTTCCAGCCCGCTTCCTGACTCTGGAGGTGTACAAGTCCAGGATGGAGGGCAGGCTGGAACCAATAGTTCTCTCTGCAGACCTGACTATCCACTGTAGTCTGCCTCTGTCCTGTTTAGTGATCCAAACCACACAGTGATGGAAGAACAGAGGACAGACTGGATGATGGAGGAACAGAGGACAGACTGGATGATGGCGGAGTAAAACAGGATCAGCAGCACCTGAGGCAGGTTATACTTCCTGAGCTGGCGCAGGAAGTACAACCTCTGCTGGGCCTTTTTCCGGATGGTGTTGATGTTGGAGGCCCACTTCAGGTCCTGTGAGATTGTGGTTCCCAGAAACCTGAAGGACTCCACCGCAGAAACAGTGCTGTTGTGGATGGTGAGTACCGCCGGGATGATGGTGTTGAATGCAGAGCTGAAGTCCACAAACAGAACCCTTGCATATGTCCCTGGGGAGTCGAGGTGTTGCAGCATATGGTGCAGTCCCATGTTGACTGCATCCTCCACTGACCTGTATGCGCGGTAGGCAAACTGCAGGGGGTCCAGCAGGGGCCCTGTGATGTCCTTCAGGTGGGTCAACACCAGTCTCTCAAAGGATTTCATGACGTCAGGGCGACGGGTCTGTAGTCATTTAATCCTGTGATGGAGGATTTCTTGGGGACCGGGATGATTATGGAGCGCTTGAAGCAGGAGGGGACTTCACATAGCTCCAGTGATCGGTTGAAGATCTGCGTGAAGATGGGGGCCAGCTGGTCAGCACAGACTTTCAGGCAGGAGGGGGGACACCGTCTGGGCCCGGAGCCTTCCTGATCTTCTGTCTGTGGAAGAGCCGACTCACATCCTCTTCGCAGATCCTCAGTGCCGGTGGGGGGTTGATTGGGAGAGGTGAGAAGGAGGCAGAGGGTGAAGGTGTCTGTTTGGTGATGGGGCAATTGGGCGGGGTGGAAGTGGGCTTGTCGAACCTGCAATAGAAGCCATTCAGGTCGTCAGCCAGCTGTCCTTTAGAGTGAATAAACACACACACACACACACACACACACACACACACCCTCAAGGCCATGAACAGTGGCCTCTCTCCAGAAAGCAACTGACACCATATATAAATAATATATATATATATATATATGTATATATCACAGTTGTTAATTTGCAGGATCACAGCAGCAGGTAGAGTGCACACAAGAGACACATGAAACACATAAAAAGACACATAAAATACAAAAACAAATAATATAAATAAACCACAATAGTAATATTATGTATTCAGACAAAATAAAATGTATTTAAAATATATATATACATAGACTGTATATCTGGTGTCAGTCATTCTTGCACAGCAGCCCTCTGAACCTCTCGGCCCTGAAGAATGGACTGCTGTTAATCACCTCCATTCTCTCTGCTTTCCCAGGACATGTGCCAAGGTTACGAGGGAGGGGGGGAGGAGGGGGGATGGGATAGGGGGGGGGGGCGAGAGGGGGGGGGGAGGGGGGAGTGTAGGCTGACACAGAGAAACACAAGAGGGGGAGCGACATGCAGAATGTATGAGACCCGGAGAGGAGACGCTGAGGACTCCCTGACGTCACGGGGCGACCCTCTCATTGTGGGTCTGGGGTAACACAGCGGGAGTCAGCTGACAGGGAACAAGTGAGGAGGTGAGGAAGAGGAGGAGGAGGAGGAGGATGCACGAGGCTCCTGAAGGGGCTGGCCCCCTCTGACGATGCTTTTCTTTTCTTTTCTTGGAACAGGGGCTTTCGCAACGCGGACGTCGACCCGCGGACTTTGAGCTCGGGGCGCCGCGGTGTGCTAGAGGGACGCGGAGCAGGAGGACGCAGCACCGGGACCAGCATGCAGGATGTGCCGGAGGAGTGGAGGGAAGGAGCGGCGAGAGGAGGAGACGGAAGGCCGAGGGAGGAGGTGTCTGCCCGGGGGAAAGCGGAGCCGGAGGGGCGGAAGGACGCCGGAGAGTCGCCGATGATGGAGCTCACGAGGCTGGTGCAGGAGACCGTGCGGGGGAGCAGCTGGTGGGAGAGGAGGGGGGTCGACTGCAGCATCCTGGCGGCGGCTTTCCTCTGCCTGCCACCTGGTGAGCCCCCTGTGACCTTCACCCTCTTATCTTTAAGGTCAGAGACATAATACGTTACCGCAGAGAACGAGGTGTACCTTCAGTCTGAGGACGGGTCCAAGGTCTGCAGATTAAAACACAATGACATCATATTGATGCTAATTATGATGTTCTGTCCCTGATGAATATTGAATATAAGTTCAACATATTGAAAACAATATGTTGAACTTTCTCCAGTGGTGGAGTACGTCTGTAAAGAATGACACTTAAATATGCATGTTTTATTTTGTAAAAATGTACAATTTCCTTAAGCAAGATAATTATGTTTTTCAAGAAAACTAGTAGATTATTAAGATCATAAACTGTTCGATAACAATTTCCAGAAGTCCAAAGTGACATTTTAGGATTAAATGTCTTAAAATATGGTGAATGTTTTACCTTAGTTACTCTATATTCTTTTCTCTCAAAGTCTACATGTCAGTAAATAATGAAAATGTCCCTCACAGGTTCCCATAGTCTTCAAACTGCAGTCAAAAACGCCAAAATTCTGTTTAATAATTTTTTTTCAAAGCGACATTATATTAAATAAAATAGGTTTGTAATATTGTACATTTATTTTACAAAATAAAATATACAAATTAACTAATTTCAGCCCTATAATTGTCTAATTACATAATAATAAATAATGCAAACAGCTCTTTGTCTCTTGTGACTGCAGGATTAGCATTCTTTCAGTTTTGCATACTTTAGTGAGTTTTCCTCACATGGATCACAGGGTCGATCCCTGGCTGCAGCATCGGGCTGAATTCCCCCCGTTGCAGCCGAGCATCTGTCATCAAGTTTCAGAGCGCGTGACTTATCGCCTCCAAATAGTCTGCTCTGAAATAGGAGCTGCAGAATATTATCTTTTATTAGTTTTATTGAGTTACGAGGGAAATGTGTCATCTGAAGCCGGCCGGAGGAGCGTCTGGCTTTATTATCGTTAAAAAGTCCACTTCATGCTGCGCTTTGTTTATGTATTTATGAATTTACCAGGGACTGCACACTCATCAACATTTAAGTTTTACTATTTTTTATCTTAAAGTTTAGTCCCTGTGCAGGTTTTCACAATTTAGTGGCCTAAAATCCATAAAATGCAACAGCAAACACTTACAATACAACACAATAAAATACATAAATTCATGGAAAAAGTAGCAGATTTGTGAGAGTAACTAAACCCCTTTGTTCATCTGAAAACCAACACATGTGGTATTTAGTAGTGTTGTTACATGTCTTAGCATTCTAATGCAAAGTATTAGAATTCTACAGGTGTTAAATGTGTGAAACCTGTGATCATGTGATCATGTGATCATGTAACAGTGAAGGCCGTCAGACGGCGTGCCTCTTGTGATTGAACCCCCTCATTGATCTGGATTGACCGTGTCTTGCAGCCTTCCTGCTGCTGGGCTCCTCCCAGGTCTTGTGGTTTTCGGCGGGCATGCTGCTGATGGGCGTGGCCCACGCTGTCATCACCTTCAAAGGGACACACCTGGCGAGCCACGGTTCGCTGAGCGAGTCGCAGGCCTGGGGGAAGTTCTGGGCCGTGTTCTTCATCGAGGTGAGGGGTTGAGAAATCAAACCTGAGTCATCCAACACCTCAAAGCTGCAAGATGCAAGATGCAAGCGGCATGCCGCAAGCTGCAAGGACTCAGGGTCATGGATGGTCATGATGCAACACAACCAAACTCAGCTGCAGCTCGCACAACACAACAAACACATGACAAACAAAACAAAACCAGTAGGACCTGAGGAGCATTTGGTTTGAATTAGCATCATAAGGAAAGTAAACAGCAGGAACAAAATAATTATTCACATTAAAAACTCAGCATGAGGAAAAACATGGTTCATCATGTCCGACTGTGTTCGAGCATCATGTAAACAAACAGTCCAGCTCCTCTCCAGAGTCCTTGTTCTCCCATGCAGCTCTGCAGCAGCAGCTTAACAATACTTTAAAATAGTTTAAATACGTTTAAAGAATACCTGCACACTTTTCTTTTTAAAGCTATTAACGAAATAACGTACTGATAAAACAAAACAACTAATTCAAAATGTAGAAATTGTCATTTCATGATAGAAAACGACTCAAATCGTGGTCTACAGTTTTAATGCTGTTGCCCGTTTGGTGCTAATCTACATCTAGCATTAAAGTTGCAGCGCAGCTCGTTTAGCGGCGGCAGGCTAGCTAACTAGCTAGCTAGCTCGCTAGGAGGTGCTAGGGTTAGCGCTAAAGCTAACCGCGCCAGCTCTCCTCCCGGCAAAGAAGTCTCCCGGTGGCTGGGACTGAAGAGGAGGCACCGCCGGGTGTAATTATTGTCTCATATGTGGTCTGATACACAGTAAATTCATAAGGTCGGGGGCCCTGCGCCATTGTTGCTATTGTTCCAAGCTAGCTGTCATATTTGTTGTCGCTGTTTCGACGCCTTTGTCATACAGAAGTGTCTTTTACATTTGAGGAACCTTTTGGTTGTCTTGCTGAGAGTTGGAGAAGGTTGATTCCACGTCACGTCTGTAGCAGCCACTTAGCTTAGCTTAGCACAAAGACTGGAAACGGAGGGAAACAGCTAGCCTGGCTCCAAAACGTAGCAACATACTTTATGTTTAACCTTTAAAACTCAATGATTAGCATGCTAGGTGTCTCATGTGTTTAATCCGTGCAAACACAAGACGCTTGTTTTTTCTTTCCTTTCTGGACAAAGTACACAAACAGGATGAGCTCTAGAGCTGCTGGCCTGTTTCCTGTCTTCATGCTAAGCTAAGCTAACTGGCTGTGGTGGTATCGATCTTCTAGGCTTCTAGTGTTCTGACATTTTATAACCTCACGGCGAAAACAACCAAGTCAGTGACCTGTTCGTGCTGCCTCTCGTTGCCCTCGTACTTTTACTGTGGCTCCTTATCAAAGCAAACAGCGGTCAACAAAAGGAGGAAGCCATCTGTCGGTGCCATTGTTTCATGTGCTTTGTTGTTTGCATGTCCCATAAAAGACCAAACCCATCCCACCTGTCCCTGTGTCCGTCCACTCAGATCTGCGGCTCCTTCTCGGCGCAGGCCGGCGTCCAAGGCCACATCAAGATGCACCACGCGCACACCAACGTGGTGGGACTGGGCGACTCCAGCGTGTGGAAGGTGCCCTGCCTGCCCCGCGCCGTCTACCTGTTCGTAGCCCCGCTGGCCATTCCCGTCATCACGCCGCTGGTCGCGCTCGGTAAGAGGCGCCAAAAGGCCCAGACAAGGACGTCCACGGGTTTGCTTGCATACTTCAAGACAGAGACAGATTCCTCCCCCTCTGATCCCGTTCAAGCCGCCCTGTTAGCTCGCCGCTCTCGCGTCGGTGTGAGTTTATCCTCATGCGTGTGATTCTGTGGTTTTCTTGCAGCTCACCTGAAAGGACACTCTGTGGCCCTCGTGGTTAGGACCGTCCTCATGGTCGCTCTGGGCCTGTACTCGCAGTACTGGCTGCTGATCCACGTCTCCGGCTTCCTGTCGCCGCTCAGCGCCCTGCTCTGCATGCTCGCCTGCAGGGCGATGTTCTCGGTGCCGTACATCCACGTCAACATCTTCCAGGTGAGAAGGACCTGCAGCAGGACAAGCGGCCTGCAGGCTACATGCTAACATGCTAGCTTGTTAGCATGCTAACACTAGAGATAGAAGACTAATGTCCCAACATAAAGTGCAGCTGAGCCTGATGGGAATCCATTTAGTTCTACAGTTACTAAAAAAATAAAAAATAATACAAATGTGAACCTGATGATGGCGCTAGATGGCGTTAAAGCTTCGTGTCTCGTGCACCTCCATCCGACCGGCGAGATATTTCCCTAAAAAAAAGAAAGCGTTGATTCATCCTCCGGGGATCATGAGCGTCTGTACAATATGTCTTAACATATGAGATGCACTTCAACTAAGTACGAACACCAACTTCCCTCCCGCTGTAGCCGGGCCCGCGTGTTCGACTCCCACCGATTGGGTGAAGGCAGCCCATGTGACAGAACCAGACTCGAACCAGGAGCCACCCGGGACATAAAGGAGGCTTTCATGTGCGGCTTTCAGCTCATTGTGCATTGTTCAGATCAAAGTGTGGGAGGTGGATTAGAGATGTGAGTGTTTGTTCTCTCTGGGGGGCCACTATGGGAACCTGGTCCCTGCTGGACCCTGGGCTGGTTTCCTATCTTTCCCCCTGACCTCAACGCCCCCCCTGAACTCATATGTGTGTGTGTGTGTATATATGTATATATATATATATATATATATATATATGTATATATATATATATATATATACATATATATATATATATATATATATATATATGTATATACATATATATATATATATATATATGTATATATATATATATATATATACATATATATATAACTGAGCCATGTTGCCGGCAGCACATCGGCCTCCACATGTTCTCCCCGACCAACCGGCCCAAGAGGATCTACCAGATGACCCACGGGGTCCTGAACCTGCCCCGCAACCCGCTGCTGGACCGGCTCTTCGGACACTCGCTCATCAACTGCCATGTGGAGCACCATCTCTTCCCCTTCCTGTCCGACAACATGTGTCTGAAGGTACGGTTCAAGGAATGCTTTGGAATCCTCATTGTTAGTTTAAATACTACATTTTATCACTTCTTCATGTTCACACCCAGATTTCACTAAATGTTTGGTCATGGGAATTTGGTTTAAAGTCCTGGAAAATTCCTGGAACTCCACTGGTCACCATGTGTATGACCCCTGAATAAAGCTGTAACTTTTATTTATTCTGAACAATTTAAGAGTTCTAGTGTGAAGGATCTGTCGCCCTCTGGTGGTTCCAGATTGACACTGCATGGCTGACCCTCACATAAACTGACCCTGGGTCTGTCCCAGGTTGACCTACATGGTTGACCCTCACATAAACTGACCCTGGGTCTGTCCCAGGTTGACCTACATGGTTGACCCTCACATAAACTGACCCTGGGTCTGTCCCAGGTTGACCTACATGGTTGACCCTCACATAAACTGACCCTGGGTCTGTCCCCTCCAGGTGAAGCCCGTCGTGTCCAAGTACCTGAGCGAGCAGCGGCTCCCGTACCAGGAGGATGGCTACGTCTCCCGCCTCTCGCTCTTCTTCCACCGGTACCAGGAGCTGATGGTGTTCGCCCCGCCCATCACAGAGCTGGTGGGGGTGCAGTGAGGAAGAGGATGTGAGGAAGAGGAGCTCAATCAGTAACACTTTTACTAACATTTTAGATCAATGAATCCTGCTTCTCTTTCCAGGTGTTTTGATAAATATCACAGAGCTCAACCAAAAGAAGACTTGAGATTAAGCACTGACCTGGGGTCTGTCTCGGGAGAGGGAGGTCCAACTGGGCCAACTGGGCCAACTGGTTTCGACTGATTCAGAGGCTCAAAGTCTGAGAAACTCATATTGCCGCAAAAAATAGAAAATGAATAAAATAATGATGAATTCATGTCAAAAGGTACAGAAACTAAGCACAGCAGTAGAATATACAGAAATGTATATAAATATACAATACAGTAACCACTTGTGTACATTTACAGTATGTTTAATACACTTTTTGTACAATAATAATAGTTTATTGGCATTTTTAAGAAATTAATTTTTACAAAGTTAAAGTCAAAGCAATCCAAATATTCTGCTTTAATTTTTGCTTAATAAATAAATAAAAATCCTAAAGAGTATTCACCTCCATAATGTATTATATATAAATAATCTTAAAAATGTATAAATATATAGATATTATCTGTCTGTCTGCCTGTGTGTCTCTGTGTGTGTGTTTGTCTGTCTATACATATATATGTGTGTATATATATATATATATAAATATATATATACATTTTTATAAATATATATTTATATATATATTATTCCACTTGGGGGCAGCAGAACTTTATCCGCTCATTAAGTTAGACAATCAAAGGCATATATTAATTTTGTTCCATATTCCTTAACATCACTCATAAACATGTCTGATCTAGAATAAGGTCGTTATTTATTTATTTATTTCACCTTTTGTTCTGCACTCAACACTCCTCCCTTTAAATCATCTTTGTGTGTTTGGAGCTCTCTGATTGGCTGAACACACATGTGATTGATCACATGACCACACGAGGCGCTGTGTGCAGACCACGTGTCACATGCAGGTTTACTTCTTATCTGGTGATTCACTCAATATTTACATTTTCACTGAAGTTCTCTTGAACTTTGGAGCTCACATGACGACAGGAAGCAGGAGATGAAGACGATGAAGACGATGAAGAAGATGAAGACGATCATCACAACTAGTCCGTCAGGAGGCGGGACAACAAACATCTGCAGACAATAAGAAGTTACAGTTCATTTTCAAACACAATGCATGATGGGGGATGTGCAACTCTACACCGCTCTGCTGCGGCTCCACCCGAAGCTTCTTTCTTCTGCAGGGAAGCGTGTGTGTGTGTGTGTGTGTGTGTGTGTGTGTGTGTGTGTGTGTGTGTGTGTGTGTGTGTGTGTGTGCGTGTGTGGGCGTGTGTGTGTGTGTGCGTGTGTGGGCGTGTGTGTGTGTGTGCGTGTGTGTGTGCGTGTGCGTGTGTGTGCGTGTGCGTGTGTGTGTGTGTGCGTGTGTGGGCGTGTGTGTGTGCTAAAAGGGGGCGGAGAGCTTTTCTTACTGAAACTCAAAGCCTGCTTCACATCCTCGAGGTGTGGCCGTCCAGCCTCAGTGAAAACCAGGAACCAGAGCGGAGGAGCCAGTTATTTCTTTTCAGAGAGCGATAGAGCAAAAGAGAGAGAGAGAGAGAGAGAGAGAGAAAGAGAGAGAGAGAGAGAGAGAGCGAGTGGAAGTGACAGAACCTGGAGACATGGCAGACACAGCGGCTGAAGCAGCGGCTCCCGGCTCAGGTGATCCGATCGGGGTCACCTCTGTTTGTGGTCCCTGCAACGGGGTCAACAATGAGGGGCCCCGGAGCCCCGACACGCCCGGACCGGCCCCCAAACAGAACGGGACAAAGGCTGTGATCCGGATCACAGAGGAGCAGGACCCGAAGGGGGCGGAGGAGACCAAAATCCAGGAAGACCTGAAGGAGTCCGAGGACCCCAAGAAGCCCGAGGAGCAGCCGGCTGCAGGGGTCGTGAACGGGGCCCCCGAAGAGGAGCCCAAGGAGGAGCCGCTGGGCCCCGACGACGTGGTGTGCGACTCCTGCATCGAGAGCCCCCGCAGGGCCCTGAAGTCCTGCCTCACCTGCCTGGTGTCCTACTGCGAGGCCCACCTCCGGCCCCACCTGGAGAACTCCAAGTTCCAGAACCACCGGCTGGTGGAGCCGCTCCGGGACATCGAGCGGCGGACCTGCGAGAGCCACAAGTGGCCCCTGGACCTCTTCTGCTGCGCCGACGAGTGCTGCGTCTGTCAGGACTGCGTGGGGGAGGAGCACCGGGGCCACAACACGGTGCCGGTGGAGGAGGCCCGCGGCCGCATAGAGGTGAGTGGCGTGAACTATGACACCCTGCATCTTCATATCAATACGTTCAATTTAATATACTGGGTCTAAATACAAGTTATTGATCAATAACCAGATGGAGATGTGTACCTCCAGTATTTCAACTGAGAGAAAACGTTTCTATAGAAGTCCATTTCTACCATTGTGATGAAAACAATCCTCTAAGTCGTAAATATGGTAACAAATCTAACAATATGGGTTATTATCTCATAATAATGATACATTTTGGCAATATTTTGAGATAGTAACTAATTTTTTACAATTTGTATGACTTCTTTTATACTAACTCGTTATTGACAACTTATTTGGCATCTACATGATAAATAATACTGTATATTAGTTATTATAATCACCGGTTCAACAACAGTCTCATATTTCACACCAAGTCTGCAGTGAGGTTTCGTCATCTGATTGCTTTGGTTGGTTATTGATTTTGTTTTAATGTGCGGTAAACGTGGAGACAGACAACGAGGCTGAAGGATAAACCCAGTTGGCCGACATCAAAGGAACAAATCATCACCAATCGAGTGCCGTTAGTTTGCCGTTGCCGTGAGCCTTAAATCTGACCCGTTAGCAGAAGGCAGCGCTCTGAGTGATTGACAGGCGCTCTGAGCTCTTAAACCCCATCGGGGCTCTCGACCCGTCGGCTTTGATAATGAGATAATTCAGCTTTCCAGCCGTCTGGAAACTGGACACTGACGAGCGCTCCGGCTCCGGCCGAGGTGTTGACCACCTCTCCGGGATGGGTCGCGACCCCGCGGCCCGGATTCCTGCACACATCTGTGGCTTTTAGCTCACACCTGCTGTTTGCAGAGGGAACCTCGAGCTTCATTAGAGCCGCACAGCAAACAGTGTGGAGGCCCGCTGGGAGTGCAGGTGGGGAATACCACAGAGGCCGTCGAAGAAAAGAGACATGTTACATAATGCTGACGTGGAAACGGGAGTCGCAGCTTCCAGCTCTCAGTCACTTCTCTTTTCAAAGAGATTCATTTCCACAGGAGAGACACGAACACATGGAGACAGTAGAGTGAAATCACTTCCTGTTCAGAGTGCTCGCTCCACAGCGTTTGAAGTCGTCCACAGATCGGTAAACGTTCCCCACAATGCATCACTTCAAATATTTTGTTCGCGGGACATGAGCTCATGCGTGTCTTGGAAAAGAGCCAAAGACGACAGATGAGTCGTCTGATTGTCTGAGGAGGCTAGAAGGCTTCTACCTCACATGATGGTTAACCACCGTTTCCCTGAAGATTACGTGCAGTTAGTGGCAGTGTGGGCTCCATGGTAATGGTGTGGGGGCGGGGCTTAGCAATGACCAGCTGCCGTCTTTGATTGCATAAGGAGTCAAAACTTCAGAAACTGGTTAAAATATTTCATTTATTTTGCAGTGGACGGAATATTTGGTCCGAAGAGCCTTTGAGGATTCAAACTTTCTGTGTTTTCTTGTCATAATGCTCGTAACGAGAAACATAAACCAGAGATCATTTCTGTACCAACCAACGCTTCACCTGTTCAGTATTTTAGTTTTCAGCTTCTTCTTGGGCTTCGTGTGAAACTACAACTCAAGCTGGAACTGATGATACGAACATGCCAAAGCCAGTTTCTGGCCTGTTGAGGCAGATATACAAATCTGATTATGTAGATAATATTCTCACGAACACCCACCTGGCTTCCTCTCACGTATTTTACATTTTACTTCCACCGACGCTGAGTGCAGGAACATTTGGGCACGAATATTACTTTTTGCTGACACAAGAAGATTAAATATTTGGATAAAATGTAGCTTTGCACTTTTTTTAATACATCAAAAGATCGTCTGCAAATACATTCATATTGCTTTTTAACTATATTAATTATGATTTTGTGTGGGAATTATTAACATAACTTTTATAACTAAAACTTGTGAAGTTTGGATCTGTTAAAAAGTTAGAAAGGAAAGCACAAAAGGACGTTCCTTTAATAAATAAAAGGGTTCTCCAGCGTTCCAGCTTCTCGTACTCAACACACAACGTTCTGCTCGTGGAGACGTTTTCCCCTCAGGGGCTGAAAGTTACTGAGGAAGAATTCTTCCTGAGAACCCGGAGTCGCCTCGACCTGCCCGAGGAATTCAGACATGTCTTGAAAAACAAGCTTCTAATAAACTACAAACGTCAGAGTGGAACAGGAAGTCAGACCATTATCTCTCCCACCACAGAGAGGAGGGAGGAAACTGGGAGGAAAACACAGTTTTCCTGAAGAAACGCTTTACATCATGCTACATGCTTTACATCGTGTCACATGTTTACATCATGCTACATGTTTACATCATGTCACATGTTTACATCATGCTACATGTTTACATCATGCTACATGTTTACATCATGTCACATGTTTACGTCATGCTACATGTTTACATCATGCTACATGCTTTACATCATGCTACATGCTTTACATCATGTCACATGTTTACATCATGCTACATGTTTACATCATGTCACATGTTTACGTCATGCTACATGCTTTACATCATGTCACATGTTTACATCATGTCACATGTTTACATCATGCTACATGTTTACATCATGTCACATGTTTACGTCATGCTACATGTTTACGTCATGCTACATGTTTACATCATGTCACATGTTTACGTCATGTCACATGTTTACGTCATGCTACATGTTTACATCATGCTACATGTTTACATCATGCTACATGTTTACATCATGCTACATGTTTACATCATGCTACATGTTTACATCATGCTACATGCTTTACATCATGCTACATGCTTTACATCATGCTACATGTTTACATCATGCTACATGTTTACATCATGCTACATGTTTACATCATGTCACATGTTTACATCATGCTACATGTTTACGTCATGCTACATGTTTACGTCATGCTACATGTTTACATCATGCTACATGTTTACATCATGCTACATGTTTACGTCATGCTACATGTTTACATCATGTCACATGTTTACACCATGCTACATGTTTACATCATGCTACATGCTTTACATCATGTCACATGTTTATGTCATGCTACATGTTTACATCATGCTACATGTTTATATCATGGCACATGTTTACATCATGTTACATGTTTATATCATGCCACATGTTTATATCATGCTACATGCTTTACATCATGTTACATGTTTACATCATGTTACATGTTTACATCATGTTACATGTTTACATCATGTTACATGTTTACATCATGCTACATGCTTTACATCATGTCACATGTTTACGTCATGCCACATGTTTACATCATGCTACATGTTTATATCATGCCACATGTTTACATCATGCCACATGTTTATATCATGTTACATGTTTACATCATGCCACATGTTTATATCATGTTACATGTTTATATCATGCTACATGCTTTACATCATGTCACATGTTTACGTCATGCCACATGTTTACATCATGCTACATGTTTACATCATGCCACATGTTTATATCATGCCACATGTTTATATCATGCCACATGTTTACATCATGCCACATGTTTATATCATGTTACATGTTTATATCATGCTACATGCTTTACATCATGTTACATGTTTATATCATGCCACATGCTTTAACGCTTTAATCTGCATATTTTCCAGCAAACCTGCTTATGGTTTCTGAGGGACTCGTGCTGAAGTCTGTTCTCTCTCCTCGTGTCTGCAGAAGGAACTGAAGGAGAAGAAAGGCGAGATGCTGAAGACGGTGACGGCCGGAGAGAACGCCATCAACAAGCTGCAGCTCAACACGGTGTCCATCGAGGTAAACACGCCAGTGACTCACAGCTGTTAAAGGCGTCACGCTTGTCTTCAGGTTCACACATGTTGTCTGTTTCTAGTGGAACGTGTTCGCACACTTTAACGTTCCCAAAACCATTAGATTGTTCTCATACTGTCTGTCTGAATATACCTATTCATTCTCCGTTGGAAACGCCCCGTTTATGCACCTGTCTCTTTAAAAATCCCCCGCCAAAATAAAAGCCCATTCTGCTCTGATTGGCATGCAAACTATCCAACTCTGGAATGAACAAGCTAGCGAGCTAACTAGTCGTTAAATCGTCGTTAAAGTCGTTATCGCTCCACTGCTCCATTTAGTCGTTAATGACAAACCTCCGTGACTCTCTGACGTAAGTCGGTTAGTTCATACAGAAGTTGGCCAGAGGCAACGGTTCACATGCAACTGGCCAGAATGGGAATGTCCCGTTCTCCTACTGTGGGCACACCTTTACAAATGTAGTCCTCAAGCCGTGGGCTTATTCTCATGAACATGTGACATAGGAAGGGGAACCACATCTGATTGGCTGGTTGGATCACGTTTCCTGATCTCGGCAGCCCATACATTCACTCATTACCCAGTTTGTGGGTTGCTCAGCCAGCTGTATGTGCACAAGCAGTGGAGAAGGGAGTTGTTCATGATATGGCCCTCTAGTTAGATTACAGTTGGCAGCAGCTCCAGCCTGCAGCCTGAAGTGAGGGCTGGTTCCGCATGCGGTGGCGTGGCAACAGCCTGTGGTTATGTAACGTTACCCTGGCCTCCCGGTGCATTCCCCACCTGTTTACCTGTCGGGTGCTTCAGACATGCATCGCCTCCCCTCCTGGAATGTAAAGAATGCTGGGTCCACTCGGTCTCATGTGAAACGTTCCCCCAGCTCTCGGTGACGGAGGTACGAGCGGTGATCGCGAGCCAGTTCGAGGAGCTGCAGGCGGTGATGGAGCGGGCCAAGCGGGAGGTGACGGAGATCCTGGAGGGCGAGGAGAAGCAGGCGCTGAAGCAGGCCGAGGGCATCCGGGTCCACCTGGAGCAGAGGTGCTCGGAGCTGAAGAAGACCCAGGGCCAGATGGAGAAGCTCTCCAAGAACAAGAACGATGTGGACTTCCTACAGGTGACACCACCAGGGTCATGTTCTTATCCCTAGGTCCAGCAAAATGTATGTAGATACATAGAGATAGAGATATATGAATGAGGGGAAATGAGTAATTGTTAATAAAGAAATTGTTGAATAAAAAAATTGTTGAATAAAAAAATTATAATAAAACCAAGAATATAATACATATGTGTATATATAACATAATAATAATAATTACAACAAAAAAAAAATATATATTTTTTTTTAAATATAAAAAAATTAAAAACTATTAAAAAACATTTAACCTATGAAATAATTTAAAAAAAATCATAATAATGCAGTGTTTGTGTGTGTGCTGTATCCCTAAACAGTGTGTTTGTCCTCCAGGAGTACTCAGAGTGGAAGAAGGAGGCCGCTGACATCTCGCTGCCCGGCGTCTACATCGGCCTGACCGACCGCCTCAACTCCTTCAGCCGCGTCATCGTGGACTCCACGCAGGAGCTGTGCGCCATGCTGGTGTCGGCGTACATCGAGAAGGTTAAAGACACGTGCACGAGCGGTGAGAGAAGTGACGCTGCAGGGGGAACCAGAGGGGGGCGTCGACAGGAACGCTGTGCTTTGATTGGCTCGTGGGGTCCAGGAACGCCCACTTTTTCTTCTTCTGTCCAAGAAATGACAGAAAACTAAAATGAGCTTTAATCACATGTTCTGACGGTGTGTGAGGACACTGCACGCTCAGGGCGGCAGGTCATGCACACATAGTTCCATATTGTGAATTTCTGAATGAACACCTGAGATATCTAGTTAAATTGTTTGCTAGAAGCTAACTCACTGTTTGTGAAGAAATAATTGGTACAAATGATTTATATTTAAGTCATACTAAGTGATTATTTAGCTTAGTTTGCCTCACTTGTTTCATTGCAGTCACAAATTATGTTAAAATGATCTAAGAATCTGACATAACTGAGTTAAATCGCACTTGGAACCGAATGCACAGCTGACGGACATTAGCAGGACAATAAAATGACTCAGCCAAAAACTAAACAAAGACAGTCCGTCTGCTCTGGGCGTGTCGGAGGTGATTCATGGCCCACTGCATCCCCTCCAGGGAACCTGTTCACTGAAGAATGTGCAGCCTGTGTGTCACATGTCTTCATGTTGAATGCAGCTGCTTACAATGCAAACATATGAGTGCGTCAGGACACACATACACACTGACACACACACACACACACACCCTGACACACAACACACACATGTCCTGTGTTATCACAGACTGAAACTGTTCCTTCTTCTCTTGCAGACAAAATGGGAATAAAGACGACGGTCCACGAAATTATTGCCAAAAAACACAACATGACGTTACCGGACCCGAAGACTCATGAAGACTTCCTCAAGTGTGAGTGATTGCTTCATATTTGAATGTATATATTTGCCGTATTAGTGTGCATGTAATATTTGAGTCTCTGTGCATGTGATGATCCATGAATGGAATGAAAACAAACAAATGGCTCACTGTGGCTCAACACCACTAAACAAACTCTTACACAATCCCCTCCCAGATGTCGCCCACGTGAGTTTCGACCTCGACACCGCTCACAAGTTCCTGCGGCTGACGGAGGAGAACCGGAAGGTGACCAACACCACGCCGTGGCAGCACCCGTACCCCGACCAGCCCGAGAGGTTCGACAACTGGCGCCAGGTCCTGGCGACGGAGAGCTTCTACCTGGGGCGCCACTACTTCGAGGCCGACATCAGCGGCGAGGGCACCCACGTGGGCCTGACCTACAAGAGCATCGACCGCAAGGGCGGCGAGAGCAACGGCTGCATCACCGGGAACAACTTCTCCTGGTGCGTGCAGTGGACCGGGCGCAGCTTCTCCGCCTGGCACAGCGGCGTGGAGACGCCGCTCGCCGCCGAGAAGTTCACGCGCATCGGGGTCTACGTGGACTACACCAAGGGCCTGCTGGCCTTCTACGGCGTGGACGGCGCCATGACGCTCATCCACGAGTACCAGGCCGACTTCCTGGAGCCCATCTACCCGGCGTTCTGGTTGTCCAAGAAGGAGAACGTGGTGGCCCTGGTGGCGGCGGGGGAGCCGCTGCGGCTCAAGAGCCCCTCTCCTCCCACCTCCCCCGCCAGCGGAGCTATTGTTTCTAAGATAGCAGCACATCTGTGATCAGACGTTTGCTCTGCATCAACTCAAACTTAAAAGGTTTGTCTCCCACTGACATGGAACATATGGACAGTCTTCCCATATTAAAGCTGTTTAATATAATGTATTTGTTAAACTAATGTGATAGATAGTGAATGTTTATCTTGGGTGTATTTGGGCTCAAGTCGTATTTATACCCCTGTACCTTTAGGACTTCTGTTACTTTTCATCCCACTGTGAATTCAGAGGTGTTCGGTATTTTCTGTGTCCAAATAAAAACGTCTCTTCATTTGCAAAAAATAAAAGTGTCTGTTTTTTTTTTTAAGCTTCCCCACCGCATTTTGACTTCTGTTATTATGGATCAGGTATTTAATTATATTATATATATATTTTGTATTATGTATATATTTATTATTTTGCATTATAAATTATATATATAAAATATATATATATATTTTTTTATATCCATCCATCCATCCATTTTCCACCGCTTATCCGGGGTCGGGTCGCGGAGGCAGCAGGTCCAGCAGGCTGACCCAGACTTCTCTCTCACCCGCAACATCTACCAGCTCATTCTGGGGGATCCCGAGGCGTTCCCAGGCCAGCTGGGAGATATAATCCCTCCAGCGTGTCCTGGGTCTTCCCCGGGGCCTCCTACCAGATGGACGTGCCTGGAAAACCTCTAAAGGGAGGCGTCCTGGAGGCATCCTAATTAGATGCCCGAACCACCTCAGCTGATTTTTTTATATATAATACAATATTATGTTAAATATAATACAATATATATATATATATATATTAAAAAAATGCTATATATAATTTTTATAGATATAATGTATAATACAAAATTATAAATATATATACAAACATATTAGTTCTGTGAGTCATTGCGTAACAATCACACAATAAGAATCCAATCCTGCGCCATGACGTAAGGCCCTACGTGGCCACGTTGCGGTCACGTTGCGGTCACGTGACCAGCGTGTGCGGTGACGTGTTCCCAGCTGAGCCTGTAAAGCGCCTGCTCAGATCTCAACATGCTAACCGACGTAAGTGACCCGTTTGTCTTTTATCCGCCGCGTTAACGCGCCAAACGGCCGTCGAGGCTTCGTCTGAAAACACTGAAGACGACGAATGCGCTCGTGAATGAAACGTTGACGCGGAGCGGGACGTGTGCAGCGCTGATGCTGCTAAGTTGTTAGCTAAAGCTAGCTAAAGCTAGCTAGCTACGTTGTAATAATACCAGTATTATAACAGTGACCAGATAATACAAACTTGCTCTTTACATCGACAGAAACGTAACGTCGCCATTTCGTTTCTGACGTGTATGTTTTAGTCTCGTTTTGTTAAGATAACAACCTGAAGTTGAGTCTTCAGCAGCGACGTGACGCGTCTGAACTCACGACCAACTTATTGTTACTTCATATTCATGTTATTGTTTTACTAATAAAGAACAATGTATTTATGACCCGGATTCTTGATTTAAACTCTAACAAGACCCTCGACTGGTCATGATGATAAAGTGTGTGTCTGAGGGTTTGTCTCGTTGGGTAGTGTCGTGTAGGTGTCTCTAAAGGGTTAGTCTCTTCGTGTAGTTGTGTTGTCTCTTCGTGTAGTTGTGTTGTCTCTTTGTGTAGTTGTTGTCTCTTTTGTGTAAGTGTGTCTCTAACGGGTTAGTCTCTTTGTGTAGTTGTGTTGTGTAGTTGTGTGTCTCTGAGGCTCTGCTTCCTCATTGTTCCCTCAGGATCCCAACGATGAAGACGTGTCTCTGTTTGATGCGGAGGACGATGCAGGGAAGAAGTCCAAGAAGAAGATGAAGTAAGTTAAAGGGCCTGCAGCTGCTTGAAACATTAAAAATAATCCCATAAAAAAAAAAACATCCCATAGTGCTCACATGAACACATCCCATAATACTCACATGAACCCCCCTCCAGGCACCCCCTGGCCTCCTTCTTCCACCTGTTCTTCCGGGTCAGCGCCGTGCTCGTGTACCTGCTGTGTGGGATCTTCAGCAGCAGCTTCATCGCCTGCATGGTGGCCATCATCCTGCTGCTGTCATGTGACTTCTGGACCGTCAAGGTGCGTTTGATTTACTCCTTTACTCCTCTGAGATGCTCTCTCACCACTGACCTGTGTGTGTGTGTGTGTGTGTGTGTGTGTGTGTGTGTGTGTGTGTGTGTGTGTGTGTGTGTGTGTGTGTGTGTGTGTGTGTGTGTGTGTGTGTGTGTGTGTGTAGAACATCACCGGCAGGCTGATGGTGGGTCTGCGGTGGTGGAACCAGGTGGACGACGACGGCCGCAGCCACTGGGTGTTCGAGGCCAGGAAGGTAAACCGCTCGGCCCACGTGGCTCCGTGTGGACGTGATGCTTGTTTACGGCCGGCGGGCTTCATGGTATTTACAGATGTTCTGACTGTGAGAATATCCGGTTTCAGGCCGCCGGGAAGCAGCAGCCGTCGGATTCTGAGTCGAGGATCTTCTGGATCGGGCTGATCGTGTGTCCGGTGCTCTGGGTCGTCTTCGCCTTCAGCACCCTCTTTTCCTTCAAGATCAAATGGGTGGTGAGTGGGTCAACCAATCGCACAAAGACCAGAAACCCTCAAAACCTTTAAACGTCCCGTCCTTGTCTCGACCTCCGGCCCATTGGTCCCTACTGGAGATGTCTAATAACAACAAGAAAAATCACACAATCATCGTTTCATCTTTAAAAATGTGAAAGAGGGCATTTGTTAGGGACTACTTTCAGCGGTGGATGAATACACGTTTGGTGCTCTAGAGAGTCAGAATGTGTCTGAACTCAGTATTCTTGCTGATTTCTGTATTTTCCTGAGATTTCTTGATGATAAACGTTTGATGGCTGTACTGACTGCTGTGTTGTTGTTGTGGTTGTGCTGCCAGCCGGTGGTGGTCATGGGGGTGGTGCTGCAGGGGGCCAACCTCTACGGCTACGTGCGGTGTAAAGTGGGAGGCAAGACCAGCTTAAAGAACATGGCCACCAACTACTTCGGACGACAGTTCCTCAAACAGGTGACGCTCGCTTCAGTAAACAATCGCTTTAGTTGTTGTTGCACAAACCTTCATGTGTGCGTTTGCTTTCCTCCTCAGGCGCTGTCCAAGGATGAGGAATCGTAGAGAGCAACTCTGGGATTTACACGTTTGCATTATTCTTAATGCTATTATATATATATATATATACACACACATCCTCCTCCTCATGTAACGTGACTCCATCAGTCCCAGTGGACTCTTGGTTTTCCACAGAGACGCCCAGAAGTACGACCCTCACATACTTTAACTGATACTTTAGTTCGACCCTCAAGTACTTTAACTGATACTTTAGCGTGAATCCACAAGTGGAAAAAGAGCGTAACGCTTGGCAGGAAAAGTGAGTGTAGTTAGATGTGTCCCGTTGCCGCATTTAGTTTCTTTGCTTCTTAACTTTAATCTTTATAAAAGAAAATAAGAACAAAAAAAGATGTTTCTGAGAGGTGTTGTGCAAACATTTCCTGTTTGTATAAATTAAAGGTTGTGGTTGTGTAAAGTCTTCCGGGAGCTTGTAAATATGTATGTAAAGATTATGGAACGTCTTCTTTTGGTGCAAATACATTTGTAACATGTTTTCCGAACAGTGTTTTTTATTTAAATAGTTGACTTTACAGCTGAAGCTGATTTGTTTTCTTCAGCTTTGGTTTGAGGGGAAGTCGGGAGACTTAAAGTCCTGACTTGTGGAACGTAATTTAATAAACATACCGTATGGGGAAAAATAATCATGAATAACTTAAGAAAAATATAACTGAGATTGTAATTTTTGTTTTGGTCCAGCAAGTACATTTCCTTTTTTCTAAAGTGTTTTTGGAAAATGGAGAATTTTTAACAGCAGTTTTCTACATTGACCTGTAAAATAAAAAACATCTCTGTGATTATGTGATTGTTCTGATTGAGCAAACAAACAATAATAAATAATAATAAATGAAACAGCTGGATGGATCTGACAATTGCTTCTTAATAAACAATTTAATTGTGAAAATAAACTGGGTGAACAACAATGTCCTAATATTGAGCTGAATTTAAACATGTTCTTTCATCAGCGTTCACTTGACTGCAGCGACACCCAGCGGTTCGTTTATGTCATTACATGTAAAGAGGTGTTTTGTTGGTAGATACAAATTTTACCATATTTTAAAAGAATTAAACAGATACATTTGTGAATAACTGGTTTGAAAACGAGATTATTGTATTAAAACATGACGTCAATGTTGTTCCAAACGCTCCCAGATCACCAAACGGACCGGAAGAGAAGTTCATACACAGACCGGAACTCAGAAGACTTTACTTTCAAAAGAAAATACCGTAATAGTTAAGCGTTGTATTTAAAAGTATTTTTGGAGATAAACATAATATAACAAAGCATACGTATTCTGGTCAGAACATGGTTCATATTATTGAATGTATTGCAGTAATACATATGGGGGCACTATATCTGTATGTTGGTGGTAAAAAAGGATCAGCTACCTCGATTAAAGTATTACATAATTTAAAATGGGATGTGTTAGTATCAATTACGTTGATGAAGAAACCTACTGAAGGAATAAATCAATCCGTGGGTAGATATCCAGACGTCTATTCAGTTAAATGTGCAGCACTATTCGCCAACGGTATGTTTTATTTTGAAGTCCTAACCGGAAACCCGCGGTGTAACCGTTAGACTGCCCAGCTTGATGGGTGCAGTCAAGCTAGCTCTCCACAACAGTAGCGTCGGGGCTTGGTTGTTGGACGCGTTAACGCCGTGAATCGACCCGTTGTTCCGGCCTCAGCGCCCCGGTTCCCCGGTGCCCCCGCCCCCCCATGGGGATCACCTCCAGGATGGCGCCTACCGAGGACGCGTCCTCCAGGAAGCGGGAGATCGAGGAGAAGCTGAAGCAGGTCGGTCCCGGCTGGAGCGGAAAGACGCGACACGCACGAGCGCGTGACACGTTTATCTAAACAACCCGCAACTTTGTGTTCACGTTGTTGTTCATGCACGTTTTAATGCGACTTCCTGTTGCCGTGTGACGTCACAGGAGCAAGAGACGCTGTCGTTCATCCGGGAAAACCTGGAGAAGAGCGATCAGCAGACCAAGGGGATGGTGTGACGTCATACACACACACACACACACTCACACACACACACACACACACACACACACACACACACACACACACACACACACACACACACACACACACACTCACTCACAGACACACCCACTCACAAACACACAAAAACAAACACACACACGTACAATATAAATACACACACTCACTTACTCACAAACACACACACGTACAGTATATAAACACACACAATTATTTGTTATAACAAAACAGGTGTAAAAGTCTCTTAATAAGTCAAAGTAATTTTTCAATCCAGCTAGTTTTACTTTTTAAAACATATTTTCTTTTCAAATCTCACCCCAAAGTAAACAAACAGACAGGTGTGTATTATTTTCTCCTTCCCAGACGAGTGCGGGGCCCGATTAACCCGCCTCTCTCTCGCCCCCTCGAAGGTCTCCATCCTGTCGTCGTTCGAGAGCCGCCTGATGCAGCTGGAGAACTCCATCATCCCGGTGCACAAGCAGACGGAGAACCTGCAGCGTCTGCAGGAGAACGTGGACAAGACCCTGTCCTGCATGGACCACGTGATCAGCTACTACCACGTGGCCAAAGACACGGACAGGATCATCAGGGAGGGGTGAGACGGGGGAGGGGTCGGGGTCGGGCATCCTCAACAGCTGGAGGAAAACGATGTAATGATTTGTTCTCTGTTTCAGGCCCACGGGCAGACTGGACGAGTACCTGGGTTGTATTGCAAAGATCCAGAAAGCTGTGGAGTACTTCCAGGATAACAACCCCGACAGCCCCGAGCTCAACACAGTGGTACTGTGTACTTTATGTGTATATATATGTGTATGTGTATATATACTCTCTTAAAGGAGCATCTCCAGATCCTGTTTGAGACGGAGATGATGGATGATGTGTTTTCTACAGATTAAACCAACCAGTTCAATGAGGTGATGCTAGGTGTCGCTAGGCTAGCTGTTTCCATCTGCTTCCAGTCTCTAAGCTAAGCTAACTGGCTGCTAGCTAGCGGTATCAAGGAAAGAGATCAAGCGTCATTCTCCAAATGTTAAACTATTCCTTTAAGATTTGCTGCGAAATCTGAACTTTATTATTTCTTCAAACTTTAATCTTTGTGGACAGCGATGTGGTCGTTATTCCCAGAATGATTTACGTAATTTTGTCTCGTTTCTGGTCCGAGCGTGAGCGCTTTACATCCCTCGCTCTCTGCAGAAAGCGCGCTTCGAGAAGGGCAAAGAGCTGCTGGAGGGGGAGTTCCGCAGCCTGCTGACCCGCTACAGCAAACCGGTTCCCCCGATCCTCATCCTGGACGCCATCAGCGGGGACGAGGAGCTGGAGGTCCAGGAGGACGTGGTGCTGGAGCACCTGCCCGAAGCCGTGCTCCAGGACATCATCTGCATCGCCGGCTGGCTGGTGGAGTATGGACGCAACCAGGGTGGGTCTTCACCTTCATCCCTCTCCTGCGCTTCCCTCTTTTTAAAAGGAGAGGAGGGATCCTCTCTTTCTCTGACGGAGGGTTCTTCCCTTTCTCTTTTTTCTCCCGCCGGAACATTTGTGTAGATTCTTCGTTCCAAACAAATTCTTTGACAAACAGAGCTTCATACTCTCCTCCTCCTCTTCCTCCTCCTCCTCCTCTTCCTGCAGATTTCATGAACGTCTACTTCCAGATCCGGTCCAACCAGCTGGATCGCTCCATCAAAGGCCTGAAGGATCACTTCCGTAAGAACAGCGCCTCCTCCGGGATCCTCTACTCGCCCGCCGTCCAGACCAAGCGCAAGGACACGCCCACCAAGAAGGCCCCCAAGAGACCAGGTCAGCTACCACCGTCGTCTCTGTGAACTCCGCCCCCGATGCACAAGCCCGATCCCGTTTATAATGTCGGTTAGATCTCCACCCTCCATCCGGCCACATCGCCGCTCTAATGACCTCACTCCCCGGACTGTCCGACTAACCCTGCACCCTCTCCTTCTCTTATAATCCCCATGTTGTGATGACAGTCTACATCCCAGGTAAACGAACGCTTCAGTGTGCTTTGCTTCTGTGCGGCTGGCCCCGAGTGTCTAGTGTCCAGAAGATCCTGCATTCGTTGGTTTTTGGGGGCCTTGTGGTCCGTGACCTCCCCGTGTGGACGCCGGCCTCTGGTGGCACTGCGGTTCCCCCAGTGAGGGTGTTAAGCAACCAGGGCGAGGCTCAGGTCGGCTCTGAGCTCCTCCGGCTGATTGGTCCGGCGTGGCAAACGTCTACTGCAGCTAGCGATGACATCATCGCCCGTTATCAGTCCGCCTGGCGCCTCTTAAGCTGATCAACTGATTCAAATCAGCTTAAACTGTAAAAGTTCCCACTAAACCTGCCGAGCATCAACCAGCAGACACAGTTAGAAACCAGGAAGAAAGTCAAGCGTTTAGCTGCCAGAGAGCCTTCTCAGGGTTGTATAGAAGTCTATGAGAAAATGTGTTAAAGCTGCATTCTCTCTCCTGACCACCAGGGGGCGACTCCTCTGGTTGTATAGAAGTCTATGCTTCATGTGTTAAAGCTGCATTCTCTCTACTGACCACCAGGGGGCGACTCCTCTGGTTGTATAGAAGTCTATGCTTCATGTGTTAAAGCTGCATTCTCTCTACTGACCACCAGGGGGCGACTCCTCTGGTTGTATAGAAGTCTATGCTTCATGTGTTAAAACTGCATTCTCTCTACTGACCACCAGGGGGCGACTCCTCTGGTTGTATAGAAGTCTATGCTTCATGTGTTAAAATTGCATTCTCTCTACTGACCACCAGGGGGCGACTCCTCTGGTTGTATAGAAGTCTATGCTTCATGTGTTAAAATTGCATTCTCTCTCCTGACCACCATGGGGTGACTCCTCTGGTTGTATAGAAGTCTTTGCTTCATGTGTTAAAACTGCATTCTCTCTACTGACCACCTACAAAGTGATTGACACCAGATACGTATACGGCGTCTCTACGTAACTCCTCCTCAGTCCTTATAAGGTCACTTCCTGTTTCCTGTTCACAGTATAGAGCGTTGAGGTGACACGTGAGGTTAAAACGAGATCAACTCACAGTAACGAGCCGACGTTTTCCAGCTCGCCGCCTTCGGCCCGCAAGAGACAGAAGTCTTTTTAAAAGTCTTTTTAAGTAATTAAAAGTCTTTTTAAAGTCTTTGACTGCTGCTTTACATGTGCTACGTGCTCACTAACTCACTAACCAGAGATATCTTGTTGTAATCCAGAGAATATGAATGCACTGTAGACAGTGGTTCCCAACCGGGGGTCAGGAGGTCATAGCAGCACACTGACTGCATCTTTTACACAAAGGTATGTGTTTAATACCATAAAACTATTAAAAATGACTCGAATACTGGTCTACTTTTAGACGAAAAGTAGCTGGTATCTTTGACTTTATTAACCTTTATCTAACCTGGCTTGTCTAATATTAGTTTTTTAATATATAATAATATTTTTTTTAAAACAATTTGTAGATTCCAGGTGTGTTCCACCATTGCTTATTTCAGTAAAACTGAAAGAACCCTGAATCCCTTTTTGTTGCCTTCTTTTAGGGCGTCATAAAGAAGGGGGAGGGCTGTTCTTACATACACCTAGGGGGCGGGGCCTCAGGGCCAGCCGGTTGGGAGCCGCCGCTGCAGATGTTTCCCCGTGACATTAATGCTGATGTTGTTTCATGTGACTGCCCTAACTGTCCCTCTGCTCTTCGCCCCCCTGAGTGTCTGAGCACCAGTCTTCCTCACCTAGCTGTAGCTGCTCTTCCTGGTGATAGGCTCCCCCCCCCCCCCCCCCCCATACATACAAACCTCTGCTGCCCGGCTCGGTGGTGGTGGTGGTGTTTGTTTCATTTTTTTCACTTCCTAGCACTCCCTCCTTCTTCTTCTTCTTCTTCATCCTCCTCTTCCTCTGTTTCTGTCTGGACCTCCTCCTCCTCTGGACTCTGTCTCTGTGTTTATGGGACCAGGGACCATTCGCAAGGCTCAGAACCTTCTGAAACAGTACTCACAGCATGGGCTGGATGGGAAAAAGGGGGGCTCTAACCTCACTCCTTCGGAAGGTAACGCACCCCGGCCTCCTCTTCGGTGTCTCCTCGCTCCTCGCTCGCACCTCAACCTCCTCACGACCGTCGCAACAGCTTTTCAGCTCATGCAGATTGTTGAATTAAAGCATAAATACCTGACAAACCTGGAAAACTCCTTTGACATTAAAATAATATTCTAAATGATCTGTGATCGGTGACATTAACGGTGAGTTTCTGGAGTTAATTCCCCAGAATCTGCCGCCATGTTGGAAACATTCTCCTCTCGGCATAAAGAAAACATACAGCAGAAGACGAGAGTTTATTAATACATTTTAATTCACATTATAGAGAGGCAGAGATTCCAAAGCTTTATTGATAAATGACAATGTATTAATTGTCAATATTTGTGTGTTTTGTGATATTTAAAGGGATAGTTTGGATTATTTTGAAGTGTTTTAATGAGGCACTTATCCACAGTTTGTGTTTTACGCACAGTAGATGGTGGTCGGCACGACTATTTAAAAAAACATCCACCAGACTCCATTGATAAAAGCAGCTAATTTGACCTCACAGGACACAGGAGCTGCTGGTCCACCGTCGCCTCCATCAGGAAGCTTGTTTGTGTCATTGAGTGACTTCGGTGTTTCAACGGCTGAGATCGGATTTAAAAAAGTCCCTCAAACCCACAAACAAGCTCATTGATGGAGGCCACGGCAGACCAGCGCCCACTGAGTCCTGTGAGGGGAAATCATGGTTTTTATCAATGGAGTCTGGTGGCTGTGAAGAGAGCCGAGACCACGGCTTCAGTCCCCGTGAGGAAGGTACAACCAGGTGAAAATATTCTAAATGTAGTTTACACGTAAAGGAACGCTGGTTCTCCATTGTGACACTGTGGAGAACCTCCTGCAAACACAGCGTCCCTGTAACGCTGGCAAAGTGGGAACGGGTGTGAAGCTAGAGAGCTGAATCAAAAGCTGTTGTGACGTTTTATTTTTATTTCTAAAAGCTTGTCCTTTCGTGACACACACACACACACACACACACACACACACACACACACACACACACACACACTCCTCCCCTGGCTTGACTGCAGTGGGTGTCCCCCCTCCCCCCCTCTGCTGGGTGCTTGGTGGTGGTCGGTGCAGATGTTCCAGGTTCAGGTTTGCCCCCCCTCCCCCCTTCCAAGCTTCCATCTGGGCCTAGTCACGACCCCTGGTGGTCTGACTAGGTCTGTCCCCCCCTCACCTCACCCCCCCTCCCCCACCCACCAGATCTCGACCTGCGGGTCAAACACCTGTCTGACGCTCTGACCGAGAAGCACGGGGCCGCCTCAGGTGAGTGCCGGGGACCCGAGGGCAAAGAGGAGGAACACTTCCACACACACAGACCTACTTAGGCCACCACACCGTCACCTGAACACCACACACACTCCAGAGGGTCTCGGTCCGCCGGCTGACGGGTGCTCTCTGCCCGTGTGGCTCTCAGGGAAAGACGACGTGCTGGACATCGAGATCGACTCGTACATCCACTGCATCAGCGCCTTCGTCAAGCTGGCCCAGAGCGAGTACGCCCTGCTGGCGGAGATCATCCCCGAGCATCACCAGAAGAAGACCTTCGACTCCCTGATTCAGGTCAGAGGGGCCAACAATAACATAACCATAACAATAACCATGACAATAACCATGACCATAACTTTGATTTGACCTTGAGAAGAATGCTTTCATCTTTATTATATTTAGTTCTTCAGATGATGAGCATTAGCATTACGTTTTGGGTTTTAGATGTTACTTGAATAATAATGCCATTTTCATAATAAATGTTAATACAAATATTATTATTTGAGGGAATAAATCAAGGGAGAATGCAGCTTTACACATGAAGCATAGACTTCTATACAACCAGAGGAGTCGCCTCCTGGTGGTCAGGAGAGAAAATGCAGCTTTACACATGAAGCATAGACTTCTATACAACCAGAGGAGTCGCCCCCTGGTGGTCAGGAGAGAGAATGCAGATTTAACACATGAAGCATAGACTTCTATACAACCAGAGGAGTCGCCCCCTGGTGGTCAGGAGAGAGAATGCAGCTTTAACACATGAAGCATAGACTTCTATACAACCAGAGGAGTCGCCCCCTGGTGGTCAGGAGAGAGAATGCAGCTTTAACACGTGAAGCATAGACTTCTATACAACCAGAGGAGTCGCCCCCTGGTGGTCAGGAGAGAGAATGAAGCTTTAACACATGAAGCATAGACTTCTATACAACCAGAGGAGTCGCCCCCTGGTGGTCAGGAGAGAGAATGAAGCTTTAACACATGAAGCATAGACTTCTATACAACCAGAGTCGCCCCCTGATGGTGCTGCTTCCTGTCTCCACAGGAGGCGCTGGACAACCTGATGCTGGAGGGGGACAACATCGTGTCTGCAGCTCGCAGAGCCATCATGCGTCACGACTACTCGGCCGTTCTCACCATCTTCCCCATCCTGCGGCACCTGAAGATGAACAAGTCCGAGTTCGACTCCACGCTGCAGGTCGTGCTCGGCTCCGCCCCCAATGTCCTTCAGGGGAACATTAAAGGAAATGACTAACTCTGTGTGTGTGTGTGTGTGTGTGTGTGTGTGTGTGTGTGTGTGTGTGTGTGTGTGTGTGTGTGTGTGTGTGTGTGTGTGTGTGTGTGTGTGTGTGTGTGTGTGTGTGTGTGTGTGTGTGTTTAGGGAACAGCGGCGAGCACCAAGAACAAGCTGCCGACTCTCATCACCTCCATGGAGACGATCGGAGCCAAAGCTCTGGAGGAGTTCGCAGACAGCATCAAGGTGAACTTGCGTGTTTAACCCCTGCTGTTCGTCTCTCAGGAGACTCATGCTCACCGTTCTCTTTGTTCCACCACAGAACGATCCCGATAAAGAGTACAACATGCCGAAGGATGGAACCGTCCACGAGCTGACCAGCAACGTAAACGCTCACTTCTTCTGTTTGGTCACACGGGGGGGGAGGGGCTAACAGCGCTCTGTTTAATGAGCTCTCTCTCTCTCTGTCTGTCTGTCTGTCTGTCTGTCTGTCTGTCTGTCTGTCTGTCTGTCTGTCTGTCTGTCTGTCTGTCTGTCTGTCTGTCTGTCTGTCTGTCTGTCTGTCTGTCTGTCTGTCTGTCTGTCTGTCTGTCTGTCTGTCTCTCTCTCTCTCTTCTCTCTCTCTCTCTCTCTCTCTCTCTCTCTCTCTCTCTCTCTCTCTCTCTCTCTCTCTCTCTCTCTCTCTCTCTCTCTCTCTCTCTCTCTCTCTCTCTCTCTCTCTCTCTCTCTCTCTCTCTCTCTCTCTCTCTCTCTCTCTCTCTCTCTCTCTCTCTCTCTCTCTCTCTCTCTCTCTCTCTCTCTCTCCTCCCCCTGCAGGCCATCCTTTTCCTGCAGCAGCTGCTGGACTTCCATGAGACAGCTGGAGCCATGCTGGCTTCACAAGGTACATCCTCATCGTCTTCCTCCTCCTGCTCTTCCTCCTCTTCCTCCTTGTTATCTCCTCCCTGCTGAGACTCTGTGTCCTATCAGCAGGTCTTCTGTTCTCTGACTCTTCTTCTTCCTCTTCTGTCTTGTGTTTGGACCGTGTTCTTTAATTTAAAGAAATAGAATATTTCACCTGTTTCACAGATGATTTTTTTAAGGAACTTATATAAAATATAATCCCGGCAAAACCCCTTTTTTCACCTGTTGTGAGGTCGTAAACCCTCTAGTCTCCTTCCTCCTGGTCTCCTTCCATCTGGTCTCCTTCCATCTCGTCTCCTTCCTCTTCGTCTCCTTCCTCTTCGTCTCCTTCCTCTTCGTCTCCTTCCTCCTCGTCTCCTTCCTCTTCGTCTCCTTCCTCTTCGTCTCCTTCCTCCTCGTCTCCTTCCTCCTCGTCTCCTTCCTCCTCGTCTCCTTCCTCCTCGTCTCCTTCCTCTTCGTCTCCTTCCTCCTCGTCTCCTTCCTCCTCGTCTCCTTCTGGCCGATGACTGGTTGCTTACTCTGCACTAACAAATCTCTTCTAACATTTCTTTCTTTTGTGTGTTTTGTTGCACTGTGCTTCTCTCTGTCTCTCTCTCCATCTCTCTCTCTCTCTCTCCCTCCCTCTCTCTCTTTCTCTTCTGCCTTGCCTGGGCCCTTTAAGTCCTGGGGGACACTTACAATATCCCCTTAGACCCCCGAGGTAAGCACCCGGCCCCCTGCTGACCAGTCTGAATGTGTTTCACTCCGCTGTGACGTGCATGTGCTGAAAGAAAGTTCTTTACTGACGTTCCCAGTGTTCCCAGTGTTCCCAGTGTAACGAACCCAGAGATCTAAAGAGATGATGAATGTGTGACGTGTGATCAAACGAAGCGATGCAACTCGTAACTGTTCGTTTCTGACGCCGTGTTTTCTCTCCAGAGACGAGTTCGTCGGCGAGCAGCTACACCTCCGAGTTCAACAAGCGGCTCCTCAGCGCGTATATCTGTAAGTGTGAGGGAAGCTCCTCCTCTTCTAGCTCCTCCTCTTCTAGCTCCTCCTCTTCTCTGCAGAGAAGCTCCTCCTCTTCTAGCTCCCCCTCTTCTCTGCAGAGAAGCTCCTCCTCTTCTAGCTCCCCCTCTTCTCTGCAGAGAAGCTCCTCCTCTTCTAGCTCCCCCTCTTCTCGCTCCTCCTCTTCTCTGCAGAGAAGCTTCTCTTCTAGCTCCTCCTCTCTGCAGATAAGCTCCTCCTTTTCTCTGGAGATAAGCTCCTCCTCTTCTAGCTCCTCCTTTTCTCTGCAGAGAAGCTCCTCCTCTTCTAGCTCCTCCTCTTCTAGCTCCTCCTCTTCTAGCTCCTCCTCTTCTCTGCAGAGCTCTGCCTGTGGAGGCTGACGCCCACTTTGTCCTTTCAGGTAAAGTGTTGGGCAACCTGCAGCTGAACCTGCTCAGCAAGTCCAAAGTCTACGAGGACTCGGCGCTGAGCGCCATCTTCCTGCACAACAACTACAACTACATCCTCAAGTCTCTGGAGAAGTACGTCCTGTTCCAGTGCTTTAAAGCCTGGTTTAGTGTCCAGTTCTTTAAAGCCTGGTTTAGTGTCCAGTTCTTTAAAGCCTGGTTTAGTGTCCAGTTCTTTAAAGCCTGGTTTAGAGTCCAGTGCTTTAAAGCCTGGTTTAGTGTCCAGTGCTTTAAAGCCTGGTTTAGTGTCCAGTTCTTTAAAGCCTGGTTTAGTGTCCAGTTCTTTAAAGCCTGGTTTAGTGTCCAGTTCTTTAAAGCCCGGTTTAGTGTCCAGTGCTTTAAAGCCCGGTTTAGTGTCCAGTGCTTTAAAGCCTGGTTTAGTGTCCAGTTCTTTAAAGCCTGGTTTAGTGTCCAGTTCTTTAAAGCCTGGTTTAGTGTCCAGTTCTTTAAAGCCTGGTTTAGTGTCCAGTTCTTTAAAGCCCGGTTTAGTGTCCAGTGCTTTAAAGCCCGGTTTAGTGTCCAGTGCTTTAAAGCCCGGTTTAGTGTCCAGTTCTTTAAAGCCTGGTTTAGTGTCCAGTTCTTTAAAGCCTGGTTTAGTGTCCAGTTCTTTGAAGCCTGGTTTAGTGTCCAGTTCTTTAAAGCCCGGTTTAGTGTCCAGTTCTTTAAAGCCCGGTTTAGTGTCCAGTGCTTTAAAGCCCGGTTTAGTGTCCAGTGCTTTAAAGCCTGGTTTAGTGTCAAGTGCTTTAAAGCCTGGTTTAGTGTCCAGTTCTTTAAAGCCCGGTTTAGTGTCCAGTTCTTTAAAGCCCGGTTTAGTGTCCAGTGGTTTAAAGCCTGGTTTAGTGTCCAGTACTTTAAAACCTGGTTTAGTGTCCAGTTCTTTAAAGCCTGGATTAGTGTCCAGTACTTTAAAGCCTGGTTTAGTGTCCAGTTCTTTAAAGCCTGGTTTAGTGTCCAGTGGTTTAAAGCCTGGTTTAGTGTCCAGTTCTTTAAAGCCTGGTTTAGTGTCCAGTACTTTGAAACCTGGTTTAGTGTCCATTGGTTTAAAGCCTGGTTTAGTGTCCCGTGGTTTAAAGCCTGGTTTAGTGTCCAGTACTTTGAAACCTGGTTTAGTGTCCATTGGTTTAAAGCCTGGTTTAGTGTCCCGTGGTTTAAAGCCTGGTTTAGTGTCCAGTGATTTAAAGCCTGGTTTAGTGTCCCGTGGTTTAAAGCCTGGTTGAATGTCTTCAGGTCCGAGTTGATCCAGCTGGTGACGGTGACTCAGAAGAAAGCTGAGAACTCCTACCGGGAGCTGATCGAGCAGCAGATCCAGATGTACCAGCACAGGTAACCGCCTTAAACCGGACTTTATTCCTGGTTTGTGCCGCCTCGCCGCTCACGTTGACCACATGTGTGTTGATTCTGTCGCAGCTGGGTGAGAGTCACGGAGCACCTGACGGGCAGGAACATGCCCGTCTTCCAGCCCGGCACCAAGGTCAGCCTTCAGTATGAGGTTCTCCTCCACAGTCAGGGTTCTACTGCAGGAGACGGTCTGGAGACAGACCGGAGAACCAGAAAAACACATTTTCTTTTCTGTCTTCAAAGCCACCAGACTCCATTGATAAAAACAGCAATTTTACCATGTGCAACATGGGAGGTGCTGGTCTGCCGCTGCGTCAGCCGGTTCATTAGTTTGTGGTGTTGAGAGACTTTGAACCCAAACCCACGGTCTGGACCACCAGAATCCCTCCAGAACACAAACTAACGGACCCATGGGGGGCAGCGGTAGACCAGCGACGCCCGTGTTCCTGTGAAGGTAAAACAGCTGTTTTTGTGAATGGAGTCTGGTGTCTCTGAAGCGAGCACAGATAACGGCTTCAGTTCCCTCTAAAGTCTTCCCTTCCTCCTCCAGCTGAAAGATAAAGAGCGACAGGTGATAAAGGACAAATTCAAGGTGAGGGAAGAGTCGCGTTATTGTTTATTGTATATTGTATATTATTATTATATCTTCCAACGCGGCGTGGAGGAACCAACCGCTCTGCGTCTTCCCCTCAGGGCTTCAACGACGGGCTGGAGGAGTTGTGTAAGATCCAGAAGGGCTGGGCCATCCCGGACAAGGAGCAGCGGGACTTCATCCGCCAGGCCCAGAGGAGGGTGGTGTCCGAGGCCTACAGGGCCTTCCTGCACAGGTGAGGCGGCTGGAGCTCACCTGTGTTAACATACTTCATTTTTGTATCACTTTTTATATCTTTTTACTATACTGAGACTTTTTATTACTTTTTTATAACTACAATTACTTTTTTAATGACTTTTTCATTTGTGTCTTCTAGATGCGCCAACATCTCGTTCACCAAGAACCCCGAGAAGTATCACAAGTATCGCCCGGAGGAAGTGGAGGAGATGATCGAGAAGCTGTTTGACACGTCGGCTTGAGCTGCACTTTGACCTCCTGACTCTCACCCTGAGCACATCTCACCCTGAACACATCTCACCCTCTCCTCTCACCCTGAACACATCTCACCCTCTCACTCTGTCACCCTGAACACATCTCACCCTCTCCTCTCACTCTCTCACCCTGAACACATCTCACCCTCTCCTCTCACCCTGAACACATCTCACCCTCTCCTCTCACTCTCTCACCCTGAACACATCTCACCCTCTCCCCTCACCCTCTCACTCTGTGTCTGAGGAGGTTTTGTACAAACCCGTGATCAGATGCCTTCATGGAGCGTTCCAGCTCAGCACTTAAAGCGAATAAAGGAACTGAGACTCCGCCTCCACGTGTGTTGTTGATGACATTATTTAAATACTATTGGCTGGGTGGTGTGTATAACTTCAGAATAATGCAGATTTAATTTGCACAACAGGGTGGAGTAATAAAACAAAGCACATATGTTCAATTGTAAATGATTTGTCAGGAAAAAGCAGGATGACGTTTATGTTCATTTATCATTATCATCATAAAACTGCAAAAGAAACTTGCTTATTTGAGAATTTAAAATCTGCGTTGCAAAGCTGCTGAGGAAGGGGAGCCACATCTGGTCCCGGTTGGTGGGCTCTTCAATCCACATTAAAGGGGCGTGTTTCTCCGGTCCACCAGCAGATGGCAGCAGAAGCGCAGCTCGGTGCTCACAGTAGTCCTGGAGGAGCTACAGATGTGCGTGTTTACTCCCGTCTCAGCATCCACCAATCAGGGAGCAGCCTGGCCCTTCAAGCCTCTGTGAGGCATTAAGTCATTGGCTCGTGGTCGGTGCCGCCGGGGTCGAGATAACACAACTGACACATGGCGACTCCTTCTTTGCACGCCGCTCCTCTGAGAGCGTTTTTGTTGGAGCCGATGAAGCGTAAGAAATGACTCAAGATTAAAGGAGGGGGGGCGGCGGCGTGCAGCTGCCGGGCGTTGCGTGCGGCATCGAACATCATTCATCGGCGTGTATTTTTAGGCCCTGGGAAGCACTGGAGGATCCAGGAGGGACGGCTCAGAGGAATCAGATCAAGACTGAGTCCTGTCTGCTGAACGGAAAGGAGTCCTGTTAGCCGTGAAGGAAGGGAGCCCGATCCCAGTGGCCCCTGAAGGCCCCTGAGGGCCCCTGAGGCCCCGAACCTGAACCCTCAGGGACTCAACCTGAGTCACCTGGTCAATGGCTGCTATACAACCAGAGGAGTCGCTCCCTGGTGGTCAGGAGAGAGAATGCCGCTTTAACACATGAAGCATAGACTTCTATACAACCAGAGGAGTCGCCCCCTGGTGGTCAGGAGAGAGAATGCCGCTTTAACACATGAAGCATAGACTTCTATACAACCAGAGGAGTCGCCCCCTGGTGGTCAGGAGAGAGAATGCCGCTTTAACACATGAAGCATAGACTTCTATACAACCAGAGGAGTCGCCCCCTGGTGGTCAGGAGAGAGAATGCAGCTTTAACTCATGAAGCATAGACTTCTATACAACCAGAGGAGTCGCCCCCTGGTGGTCAGGAGAGAGAATGCAGCTTTAACACATGAAGCATAGACTTCTACACAACCAGAGGAGTCGCCCCCTGGTGGTCAGGAGAGAGAATGCAGCTTTAACACATGAAGCATAGACTTCTATACAACCAGAGGAGGTGCCCCCTGGTGGTCAGGAGAGAGAATGCAGCTTTAACACATGAAGCATAGACTTCTATACAACCAGAGGAGTCGCCCCCTGGTGGTCAGGAGAGATAATGCAGGTTTCAAGATACTTAAAGAAAAACAAAGAGGACGACATGTTCAGCCTGTAATATTTCATTTACAGAAACATTAAGGATTAAAGATGGAACATAAAAACATGACGTGATCCTGTAAAGATCTGTATCCCAACAGGTCCGACTCTGGGACCCTGCAGGGTTTTGCAGGTCAATCCTCGGCGCTCGAAGGACGCCGACGCTGAACGGCGGGGCTCGATCCTGCGTGGCCCACGGGTCCCGCGTGGCCCGCCAGTCTTCCCTCGATCCGCCTCCTGCCAGCGTCAACACTTGCAGGAGGCGGATCGAGAGGCGAGTGACCTCAAAACATCTGCTCTTTACAGCCAGTCATCCCTCAGTGTGAGCAAGGCAGATAAACCTCCGGGCTGCGGTCACTGCAGAGAGCACTTTCTCTCTCTCTCTCTCTCACACACACACACACACACACACACACACACACACACACACACACACACACACACACACACACACACACACACACACACACACACACACCGCCTTGCCTCGCTGATAGTCCCACACTTTATAAATAGTGGGAGCTTTTAATATGCGCGTGTGTCCAGTGGATAACGTCAGCGCTTTGGGAGAACGGCTCAAGGAGTGTTTCATTAGAAACCTGTACCATTAAAAAGCTGCTGGCCCGGTCCGGGTTCTGGCTCTCACGTTTTATGAGGCCGGCTATGATCCCAGATCGATGCAGGGAACTGAGACCAGGGGAAGCGGAGCCGCGATCGGGTCGGTGAATATAAAATAGATATTAGAGATGAATTATGAGCTCTAAGCTCAGTATTACACTTATAATTATAACAATTATAACCAAGAATCACGAGATGTGTTTTAATACATATATACCGTTTTTTATTTCCTTATCAGTTGAATTGTGTGTTTTTATGAAGAAAAAAACACCATAAATAACATTCAGTATTTTTGATGGTTTATTGACTTATTTTTGGGGGCGGGGCCAAAAAAAGAGACGATCTGGATCCTTGTAAACCAGCTGCTATAATCAAACATCAATATGTATCTGTATCTGCTAATATGGATCATCAATGAGATCAATTAGTGGATGAAGCATCTCTAAACGTTCTAGCTTGGTGCTGATCCAGGACTCTAACCCGCGACTCTAATGACCCGTTGCTGCGCTCGTTGGGACCAATTTAACCCTCGAGGTCTTTTTAACGCCTCCAGAGTGTTTGAGAAAGAAAGACGTCACTTCTTATCCTCAGCCTGTCGGCCAGAGACCTGAGATGATGTCACAGCTCTCTGAGTTCAAAGGTCACGAAGGGTCGCGAGCGGTGAGGCGTGCAGGGGCTTCAGAGAGCTGCAGGAAGGAAGCGAAGGAAGGGGAGAACCAAGGAGTCAGGGAGAACCGAGGAGTCAGGGAGAACCGAGGAGTCAGAGAGAACCGAGGAGTCAGGGAGAACCGAGGAGTCAGGGAGAACCGAGGAGTCAGGGAGAACCGAGGAGTCAGGGAGAACCGAGGAGTCAGGGAGAACCGAGGAGTCAGAGAGAACCGAGGAGTCAGGGAGAACCGAGGAGTCAGGGAGAACCGAGGAGTCAGGGAGAACCGAGGAGTCAGGGAGAACCGAGGAGTCAGAGAGAACCACAATCACGCGAGCTGTGTGTGGTTTGCAGCTTCTTGCCAAGACCTCTCGCTCCCAGCGTTCCAGACTCGCTTGGAGCGTTCCAGCCCGTCTGTCATCCCGCTGGCCGCCGCCCCCCCCCCCCCCCCCCCCCCCCTCCCCCCCCTCCTCCGCATGAAGGCGAGCGAGCTGTACGGCTGCGCTGCGGCTGCAGATGAAATCCTGAGGAGTGATAGTTTACTTAGCCTAAATACCCTCGATTAGACCAATTGAAACATTGTCGTTACGCGGTGGAAACTCAAGGACCTCATTGGCCGAGTCGGAAGAACCACGAGATCTGGCAACAAGTGGAACAAAATATAAAAACATATATATATATATATATATTATATATATATATATATATATATTATATATATATATATAAAAAGTGAGCTGCAACAAAATACATCCGGCACCGAACAGAGAGGCCACATGGAGATGATTCACCGGGAGGCTCCTGTGACTACTGAGCAACATGTCCGACCGCAGCCTCATGGCAGCCTCATGATGTCACATTTTCCCCTCGTTCTGATCGTCTCCAGGTGGCTTGGTCTCGGGCCGGCGGCCTCCAACAGGAACGCAGAAATCAATCAGCGTCGCCTTCTGATGAAGAAATGATTCTTTGCTTCCGATTCCTGCGGCGCTCACAGTCAGCCAACTGTCAGGCTCCTTCATCCCATTAAAGGTTGTAATTTGTAAGACCACGGAGACCTTTTTCAGTTAGCTACTTAAATATTACAGCACACACACACACACACACACACACACACACACACACACTTGGTAATAATATGGCAGAATGATTCTAGCAGACTGAGCAGTGGAGACTCATAAAGAGGAGCGGTAGCTGCTTCCTGCTGCCAGCGGCTCCGTCTGGCCAGGCAGTCTGGTGTCAGCGCTCAGCGCCGCTCTGCAACTGGAGGGCTCGGCCCACCGGCTCGGCCCACCGGCTCGGCCCACCGGCTCGGTCCACCGGCTCAGCTCCACCGGCTTCAAGCTGCTGCATCATCGTGAAAGATGCAACAAAAGAAAAAGTGTGCAAGGGGCCGAGAGATGAAACCACGCCCATAAGATGGAGACCTCAGAGGACAACGATGCAGTCATCAGAGGTCAAGAGGTCAAACGACTTCAAGGTCGACGGCCTCTACAGGTGACCTTTGTTTCAACAGCACTTTAAAGGTTTATAACAGCACCAAAACGTGACCATCACTAATATATTCATAACTCTCTTTGCCTCCAACAGGTGGTTTAATCATTAACAGCTTTATTAATAGCTGATATAATACACAAATTAATGATCAACTTGGAATTTCAAAAGACCAATCGGGCTGATTTTGATCAATGAAGCCTCAATGAAAATGTTTCATAATTGCATAAAAGATATTTGTCATTAAAACTTCCAATAACAACATCAGGATGTATTAAAATGTTCGGTGCTGTTCCTCCTCTCAGACTTCAGTCTGTTATATTTGTTTTTGTAGCATCTCGTCCTGTGGAGCTCCACCTTGTTCAGCACGGCTACACACAGGACAGCAGAACCAGAACCAGAACCAGATCCAGATCCAGAACCAGAACCAGAACCAGATCAAATAACCAGAACCAGATACAGATACAGATACAGATACAGAACCAGAACCAGAACCAGAACCAGAACCAGATCCAGAACCAGATCCAGATCCAGATCCAGAACCAGAACCAGATCCAGAACCAGAACCAGATCCAGAACCAGAACCAGATCCAGATCCAGATCCAGATCCAGAACCAGATCCAGAACCAGAACCAGAACCAGATCAAAGAACCAGAACCAGATACAGATACAGATACAGATACAGAACCAGAACCAGAACCAGAACCAGAACCAGAACCAGAACTAGATCCAGATCCAGAACCAGATCCAGAACCAGAACCAACCGCGAGATGTCTCCGAACACGCAGAAGAGTTTTCTGACTTCACGGCTCCATCAGCAGGAGGAACAGAAAAAGAAATCCTGCATTCAGAAGTTTCGCTGCTCTGCAAGTTCACATGAACTCAGTGAACTCTGGAGCTGCAGCCGGACCCTGCAGAGCCCGGGTCCACGGGGCCGTGTGCAGAGCCCACATGCTGCAGGTGGGCTAGCTGCGTCTCTCCAGCGCTGCCTATAAGGGCTCCATTATCCTCCACACATGGCCGCCGGCGCTGCCACCCAGGATGTCGCCTCTCGGAGGCCGAGAGCCGTGAGAGAGGCTCCACCACGCGAGAAGGGCAGATTTTCCACTGCTTTAATGAGCGTCACCGACAGAAGAGAGGAAATGTGCAGGGTATTTATAGAAAAACGAGAGGAATGCAAGCCCCTAATTGTGCTTAGTCTATCTCCCTCCTGCAGGACCGCTCAGAGAGGAGGAATCACGGGAAAAGAAAGAGAAAGTGTGTTTTTAGATGTGGTTTGCACACCAAGATACACGTTTGCTGTTTGTCTTCCTCGCATTAGTCATAAAAACAACGTGTGAACCAGAGTTGTGGGACAGACTCCGGCTTTCGCATGAAATCTGCTCCACATTTTTCTCGATTTTCTTATTTGTTTTCCTTCTTTTGTGAAAGACTCTTCGCCATGTGGCCGCTCCAGACTGAAATAACTACTTGACTGATTTGCAAAGAAATGTGTTCAAACATTTATGGAGAACCAGAGAATGAATCCTAATGACTTTGGTGAACCTGCTTTTCCTCTCGCAACACCACGAGCTTCACATTTGTGCTTTTGAACGATTCATTTGGTTTCAGACATCCAGACCTCCTCTGGAGGAGTCCAGAGGAGTCAGAACTTCACTTCACAATACTTTGGTTCAAGCTGCAGAACTGAAAACATTCCCATGAGCCAAAACTAAGACTTCTATACAACCAGAGGAGTCGCCCCCTGGTGGTCAGTAGAGAGAATGCAGCTTTAACACATGAAGCATATACTTCTATACAACCAGCGCCCCCTGGTGGTCAGGAGAGAGAATGCAGCTTTAACACATGAAGCATAGACTTCTATACAACCAGAGGAGTCGCCCCCTGGTGGTCAGGAGAGAGAATGCAGCTTTAACACATGAAGCATAGACTTCTATACAACCAGAGGAGTCACCCCCTGGTGGTCAGGAGAGAGAATGCAGCTTTAACACATGAAGCATAGACTTCTATACAACCAGAGGAGTCGCCCCCTGGTGGTCAGGAGAGAGAATGCAGCTTTAACACATGAAGCATAGACTTCTATACAATCAGAGGAGTCGCCCCCTGGTGGTCAGGAGAGAGAATGCAGCTTTAAAACATAAAGCATAGACTTCTATACAACCAGAGGAGTCGCCCCCTGGTGGTCAGGAGAGAGAATGCAGCTTTAACACACTTCAGTATTGGATCCACTTTTCAGAACCTGGTTGGACCAGGATTTTTTCCTGCAGCTCGTATCATATCAAGCACATAATCAGGGCGTGGACTCAGACTGATCTAAAAACTCAGATATGTTTTGTTTCGTGTTCTCAAACTTAATCCTCAAAGTTGTCCGAGGAGACCAAGTCAAAAACTTGGTCTCCTCGGACTTTTGAAAGAAACAATGAAGATTCTATAAACTGAAAGTGTTTGTGCTACTTGTCGCCGGTCTTTTGTCGTCTTGTTTTGGTCTTTTATTGGCCTCGCCGTACACAACAGCACCAACATAATGGTTTTGGGTCAGGCGGCAGAAACCCGATGCCCTGCAACGGTGAGCGGCGTCACAGCTGGACCGGCGGTCGCTGCCCTTTCATGTGTCAGGTTTCTATCTGGGTCTCTTTCACTGCAGCGATTACATCAGTTCAGAAGGGGACTGACCACCACTAGTCAGGAATGGCATTCAAGACAACAGGAAGACAGAAGCACAGCGAGGGGTCAGGCTGAGATTAAGGGTAAAAACAGGTGTATCGCTGCCCTGTTTGGTAAACAGGGAGATGCGATCTCTCCGCCTTCCCGTTCCGCTGTCTGTTTGAGGGTAAATACCTCCATGTGGCCCTGCAGAGGAAATAAAGCCGGGGAGCCGGACTACTGCAGCAACAACCCGAGAGCGGAGCTCCTCATTGGTCCAGATGAAATATCCCGGAGTCCTCACCACCTCCATCCATCATCATACCTCATTACGGAGAAATCCAAACAGTTTGGGTGTTTTTACACCCACCCGTCCACAGATGTGTCCGGTCGCATGCGAAGTGACATAACGTTGACAGCACATGCGCTCGCGTCCGCGCTCCTTGTTTTTCAAGTAGATTACGCGTATTTTCCATGCTGCTCATCCCTGTGATGTATTATCCACCTAATTCAGCTGATTATGAAGCCACGTTTAATGCATTTAATCGCAGTCTGATTCCACTCCGCGTCCCTCGTCGGGTAGCTTTAGCTCGGCCTCCGCTTTGAAGTGGAATAAGCCTCTTTTTCCTGAGTGCACCTTGCAGGAAGGCGGTTTAGTGACGACGAAGGACAAACATGAAATAAACAACACGGTTGCGCTGCAGCTAGGAAAGAGTGTGCAGTTCATTAGGCCATTTGCTCACCGCGCGTTCTAGATTTTCCTAAAGTCAGAAAGAAAGACAGGAAAGGGGGTCGTGTGTTACGGTGCATGAATTAACCTCCGCTGGGAGTTTGCTTGGAGGGTTAACCCTTTGAGGAGCGAACACAACGCCGGAGGGGCGTGTCCACCGGAGGAGGAGGCCGATACTCACCTGATGATTACCTCCTGAGAGGAAAAGAAGGAAACATGGAAAACTCTTGCAATGGAAATTAAAATATATGTTCTCATGAAGTCATCCACCGAATTAACATGTTTGGATTTAACTTAAAGAACATTTTCGATTGAGTTGCCGTTCACTGCGGACGGGACTGGAACTTTGTCGTCTCCGGTTGAAAAGCTTGTTTCTAATTCAGCTTCTGACATTTAAATGAATTCAGCAGTTTGATTACGTCACGTTAGCAAGAGAGGTAATCAGAGTAATGGAGGAGGAGAAGTCTATGCTTCATGTGTTAAAGCTGCATTATCTCTCCTGACCACCAGGGGGCGACTCCTCTGGTTGTATAGAAGTCTATGCTTCATGTGTTAAAGCTGCATTCTCTTTCCTGACCACCAGGGGGCGCTGGTTGTATAGAAGTCTATGCTTCATGTGTTAAAGCTGCATTCTCTCTCCTGACCACCAGGGGGCGACTCCTCTGGTTGTATAGAAGTCTATGCTTCATGTGTTAAAGCTACATTCTCTCTCCTGACCACCAGGGGGCGACTCCTCTGGTTGTATAGAAGTCTATGCTTCATGTGTTAAAGCTGCATTCTCTCTCCTGACCGCCAGGGGGCGACTCCTCTGGTTGTATAGAAGTCTATATAAATGACTCTACTTCTCTCTTGATGTATTCCCTCAGTAAACATTGTAAACATGAGTTTATGTCTCAATCTCTAGTTTCAAGTCTTCTTCAATACAGCATGATGTTCATTTAGTAAATTATGCTCATTTAGAGTCAAACAGACCATAAAGCAGGGGATGCTTTAGGGGCGGGGCTACAGGGTGATTGACAGGTCATAATACTTGTGGCCTTCGTTGGTTGGGTTTGTTAGGTTTAGGCATGAGGAGTGAAATTGGTTCGGGTTAGAATACCAGCCAGAGCTTTGTCGTGGCTGTGCCATAATAAGGGAAATAAATATTGTGACTGGGAAGGTCCGACGGCGTCATCCTGCACAATAACGAGCCATGTGCTGTGCAGGTGTGTTTGTTTCTATATATTCTGAGCAATGGACCCTCTTGGAACAACGGCCGGTTGTTTTCAGGACAACGTGCCGTCGGACCAACAGGGTTTCTAACTATCGGGGTTTTGTAAAACAACCGTTTGGACGATGGCGAGGCACCAATGGAGGTATCGACCTGAGGGATCTGAAGTACCTCCGGTCTTCGCGCGTCTTCAGCTGGTCGAGCTCCGTACGCTAGACGGCCTCAGGTCCAGGACCCACCGGATCCCGTCCAGACCCTGTCCAGCCTCTGGGCTCCGTCATCGCCGGTAGCGCTCGTGTCAGAGGGCGTCTGGTTGACGTCTGCGGGCCCGGAGCCCCGCCGTGACCCCGGGACGTACAGCAGGAGTTGCAGCAGAGGTTTTCTTGGCAGCGCCCGAGGTTCCCGTGCAACTGTTTGCTAATGACCTGCACAGCTGTGAGATCAGGAGGAAACGTGTTGAGTAACGCAACATGGCGGCCAGACCTCCTCTCCCTCTCACCGAGGTCCAACACGTTTTTCCTTCTAAGTATTTTTTGTATTGTCTCATTGTCCGAGTGTCTTTCAAAGCTTTCCTCCGTGTAATAGATCATATTCTATTATTTTAACGACTTCCCAGAGCCTGTCTTGGATTTGACAAAAAAAACGGGCCAAAAATCAACCCTTCTCTTGGCCGCCGTACACAGACATTACAAACATTTACATGGACTGTAATATTTCCAGTATTAACTTGATTAAGACAACACCCTGAATAAGAGACTCATGCAAGCAGCATTTTCTGATTATACCGACCTTGAGAGGTTCTCACTGAAATCAAACTTTTAAAAACTTTCCCATCAATGGAGGGCGGTTTAGAAATGCAAACACTCACAATCAGACAATGAATTACATAAGAGTTATTTGATAAATATCAGGCTCCTTTTATCTGCATCAGATCATCGTATATCAGGCTGCTTGGGGGACTTCTTTGCGTCATGGAGCAGGTCATGGGATTTTTTTTAGAACAGGAAACCAAACTGTCTATCAAACGTCTATGAGTTTATACGTAATGCTTCAAAACCACAGCGCAGAAAATAGACCCGAGAACACAAACAAATGGGGTCTGTGGTGAATGCTGGAACTTTAATGACCTGAGGCGGCACCAGTTGCAACCAATTTAAACTGCTTCACCCAAATGCACTATTTGGAAATGTACAGCAGGATCAATTAGAGTCAGGTATGTATTGAAGAAGAGAGAAGTAGAGTCAGTTATATAGACTTCTATACAACCAGAGGAGTCGCCCCCTGGTGGTCAGGAGAGAGAATGCAGCTTTAACACATGAAGCATAGACTTCTATACAACCAGAGGAGTCGCCCCCTGGTGGTCAGGAGAGAGAATGCAGCTTTAACACATGAAGCATAGACTTCTATACAACCAGAGGAGTCGCCCCTGGTGGTCAGGAGAAAGAATGCAGCTTTAACACATGAAGCATAGACTTCCTGTACAAAATTTCATGTCACTCCATCCAATATTTAATAAGATATTTCAGCCAGAAACCAAAGTGGTCTCCCCTCCACTCGCCTCAGGCAATCCCTAGAAGTCCCTTTCACCCTAAATAAAAGCTTTTTTGGGCCCTGTTCAAGGTTGTAATTAAATGCATATTGCAGAGTAGATTTGACCTTTCACAATAAAATCCCCGAACATAAAGACGTGACAGGATCCTCCTGCAGAAATAATTCCACTGTGATGTGAAGTTGTGGCACCCTACGCAGTCTGAATCATCATATGAGGGTTACCAAAATACATGTGCAATGGAAGGTGCCCACTGCTGTTGCCACAACACACGAGGTGCCGTCCCTCACGCTGTGTGTTTACCAGCAAAGGCCAACGTGCCGTTTCTATTGTCCCTATACTGCCCATGCTTTTGAACATATAGCTCTGCGGGCTTACAATGGAAACACTACCTCAGGCTCGTGTTGTGTCAACTGCAGGCATCAAATAATTGAAAGGGTTTATAACAAAGGACCATGTTCAGAAAGCATGTCCGCGACTTTTGTTGTATCTTGGAAACTCGTCCATCATAGTTCGACGGACGTCTGTTTCCGATGACACGAATCAAAACATGATGTCATTTTTCTTCTCAGACACTTCTTGAAGCTTCTACAAGGGGACTTTGGGTTGATTCTGGTGCCCCCTGTGGACTAAAGTGGTAGTGTTTCTGAGCACCAGAGTCCCTTTAGGAAACCTCTCATTTTACTGCAGCAGGGTCTGACAGTCTGCCCCTCTTAGTCCTGCTTCTGGTTCTCCCTTTGCCCCCTTCCCTCCAGCGGGTCCAGCAATACGTCCCGGGTCTCCAGCGGCGTGGAGTCGGTGTCGCGGTTGGTTTATGTGTCGAGGCATCAGTAATAAATTGAGACCATTGCCAAAATACACCCGGGTCAGCACGTGTGCAGGTCGGTGCTGCCTCAACACCCCCCCCACCCCACCCCCCAACCCCACCCTCCTGTTTGTCCCCGTGTGTTGGCTCCATGCTCAGAGGGGTCTGGGTTGAACGAGACCATACGGAGCCCCGGATCGTGTTGATACAGTTGCCTACCCCGAGGCTTGACAACAGCCCCTGAAGAGAGGGGCCACAGAAGTGGTTTAGGCCCCTGGCACTGACCTTTCTTCCCTGCTCACCTCCCCCTGAAGCCCGAAGAGGTTGGGGCCTTCGCAGCTGAGCTCAGAGTCGAGTCCGGTCCTGCATTCTCCAAATGGACTTTGATTGTTTACCTGCTGCACAGGCGCCTGTTTTGAACCGGCGTCGCCCCTGAACGCCTCCCTGGAACCGGCAGTGCAGCGAGTCCTTGCATCGTAATAATTGTGTTGAAACAGAGCCGAACACATCCAACTGTATCTGGGTGGAGGCCACGCAGCCGTCTCACCAATCACACAGCTTCGCACAACACACAGAAGACCACCCTTCTGCAGAGGAAGCGCCGTAGATCTCTCTCGCATGAAGGAAAATCTGAGTCATTGCTCACTTCCAATAAATCAGTCTAAATCAGATCGGGGTCCAAGCACATGCCCGCCGTCATGCTGAAGAATTTACCACAATCACATGTGAGGATACTTTCTCAAAGCTGCCCGCTGGGCCGCTGGATTCAAAACAAGATTCCCGAACGAGACGATGACTGAATGAGACGATGAAGAATTCCATCGGAATCTGAAACACACGACGACGTTGACAAAAGGAAAGTCTCCATTCAAACGTCCAATTAGAATCATGTTGTGCAAGTTTAAAGAAATTCACTTATTCATTTATCGCACATATTTACGTTTATGTAGTACAGTACCTCTGAGAAAAGTACAATATGTACCAATATATATTTACATGCATATATATGTATATTTATATGTGCATGTATATATATATGAAGGACTCAGTATTCAACATCTTGCCCTCACAAAGTAAAGACTTATTAAAACTATTAACTATCTTTATGAATCGACATATGAAGACATGAGACATTGTCGGCCCTGATGTAAACACGGGTCACATGATGTAAACACGGGTCACGTGATGGAAACACAGGTCACGTGATGGAAACACGGTCACGTGATGTAAACACGGGTCACGGGATGTAAACACGGGTCACGGGATGTAAACACGGGTCACATGATGTAAACACGGGTCACGTGAGTGATGTAAACACGGATCACGTGATGTAAACACGGGTCACGTGATGTAAACACGGGTCACGTGATGTAAACACGGGTCACATGATGTAAACACGGGTCACGTGAGTGATGTAAACACGGGTCACGTGATGTAAACACGGGTCACGGGATGTAAACACGGGTCACGTGATGTAAACACGGGTCACGTGATGTAAACACGGGTCACGTGATGTAAACACGGGTCACGGGATGTAAACACGGGTCACATGATGTAAACACGGGTCACGTGAGTGATGTAAACACGGATCACGTGATGTAAACACGGGTCACGTGATGTAAACACGGGTCACGTGATGTAAACACGGGTCACGGGATGTAAACACGGGTCACGTGATGTAAACACGGGTCACGGGATGTAAACACGGGTCACGTGATGTAAACACGGGTCACGTGATGTAAACACGGGTCACCGGATGTAAACACGGGTCACGTGATGTAAACACGGGTCACCGGATGTAAACACGGGTCACCGGATGTAAACACGGGTCACGGGATATAAACACGGGTCACGTGATGGAAACACGGGTCACGTGATGTAAACACGGGTCACGGGATGGAAACACGGGTCACGTGATGTAAACACGGGTCACGGGATGGAAACACGGGTCACGGGATGTAAACACGGGTCACGTGATGGAAACACGGGTCACGTGATGGAAACACGGGTCACGTGACCACGCGGCTCACTGTTACTACAGTTGGGTTGCTCTGTTTATTTGTGTTGTTCCTCTCCTCCTCGTCTTTATTTTCTTCTCCCTCCACTGTTAAAGGTCGTAAGTTGATTTCCTTTTTCTCGATCTGGAAAACAAGGGCAGCTTTTTCCGCTCGGCCGCTGCTGAGCGTCGCTAAGTGAACGGACAACATGAATCATGTGTTTGATACCGACTCCTTTCCCTCTCAACTCAGTGAAAACAGCACGAGGGGGAGGCGAGGGGATGCAATATAAAAAATTAATAAAACTAAATTTTTAATTCATATACTTATCCGAGAATGCCTAAATAATAATATATTAAAATAATACAATACTTTTTACTGAGTTTATGTGTTATTTCATCAGTTTCGTCCACTGCATGTTGGGGTCATAATCTTGTTAATTGCTACAATTTAATATAATTTCATTGCTGTTCAGTTCTCTTTATATTCTCCATTTTATTAGTTGGGTTGTTATCAAATCAGAGGTTGGATGAAGTGGCCAAGGTCAAATATGGCCTCCTGTCTGACCTCTGCACACCTGGTACAGTTAGTTTCTCTTTTTCGGTAAACGAAAAGGTCAAACGCTTCGTTTGAAGCGTCCTGAGGTCGAAATGAAGACCTTCCTCCATTACTTTGATTCTTCCTCAGTGTGGATATATGCGAATGTAAGATTTGAGTATTCCTTTAAGTCCTATATTTCAGACTATTGGACCCTGGAGCCGGTGAACGTCTGAGCGCTGCTCATGCTGCCAACACGTGCCCTCGGCAGCATGTGTTGCTCACACGAACAGGTCCAACCCCTGGGGAGCGAGCCCAGCGGGTCGATGACCCAATCCCCCGGGCATGTTCTGCTTCGGACACACGGCACTCACCTCCCTTTCCACTAACTCTCATGTAGGCCGGCCGGGCTCAATCGATGGGCTTTAAAAGGCTGCGTGTCCTCTGCTGCCGTTCGCCATCCATCAGCCGTTACACAGGAAGCTGTGAACGCCACACAGGAAGCTGTGGATGCCACACAGGAAGCTGTGAACGCCACACAGGAAGCTGTAACCGCCACACAGGAAGCTGTGGACACCACACAGGAAGCTGTGAACACCACACAGGAAGCTGTAAACGCCACACAGGAAGCTGTGGACACCACACAGGAAGCTGTGAACGCCACACAGGAAGCTGTGAACGCCACACAGGAAGCTGTGGATGCCACACAGGAAGCTGTGAACGCCACACAGGAAGCTGTAACCGCCACACAGGAAGCTGTGGACACCACACAGGAAGCTGTGAACACCACACAGGAAGCTGTAAACGCCACACAGGAAGCTGTGGACACCACACAGGAAGCTGTGAACGCCACACAGGAAGCTGTGAACGCCACACAGGAAGCTGTGAACGTCACCCAGGAAGCTGTGAACGCCACACAGGAAGCTGTGATCGCCACACAGGAAGCTGTGAACGCCACACAGGAAGCTGTGAACGCCACACAGGAAGCTGTGAACGTCACCCAGGAAGCTGTGAATGCCACACAGGAAGCTGTGATCGCCACACAGGAAGCTGTGAATGCCACACAGGAAGTTGTGGATGTCACATGGGAAGCTGTGATCGCCACACGGCCCTGTGAGGAACCTGGTCACTTCTGCTCTGCAGGAAGTGACCAGCGAGGTGGGACCTCAGATGGCGATCCCTCCACAGAGAGGGAATGAGGTCATGTTTTTCAGGAACCAACTCATCTGTCAGGACAATGGGTCCACTCGCCACTTCCCAGGGTGCAGTGCAGAGTCGCTCCAATCAGATGCCTGGGAATCAATGCCCATAGTTTCTTTTTATTTCCTAAAAGAGTCAATCGGGTATAAGTGACCATCTGATACCACGACTCGGCTTCCGTCCTTGGCGAGTGCTGATGGGAAGCTGACAAAGAAAAGCTCACACCCAACAAGTGACCAGCTCTTTCCTGCTGTAACAATAAAGCGTGCAGCTCATTATGCGTTTTCTCTTTACTTTCAACACCGATGATGAAAAAACACCCAGTTTCTTATTGGTGGCTATTTTTAGAAGTAGAACTACATGAGAACCTTGTTGGATCCTGGATGTTTCTGGTCCATGCAGCCTTTAGAAATCCAGGACAAACTCCCCCATTGGTCTCGTCAGCTGGTCTTTGGTCTTGAGTCGAGTCTGGAGCGCCATCTAAAGACCTTTTCCTCCCTCCGAACCTCCGTTGACGTGACAGAGAATATTGATTGCGTCTGAGAAGGATCAGCAGAGGAGACGCGTCACAAAGCTCGTTCTTCTGTTCTGGTTCAGTCATCCCTCTTCGTCGATCTCATAGCCCTTCGTCAATCTCATCATCTTCGTCAATCTCATCATCTTCGTCGATCTCATCGCCCTTCGTCAATCTCATTATCTTCGTCGATCTCATAGCCCTTCGTCAATCTCATCATCTTCGTCGATCTCATAGCCCTTCGTCAATCTCATCATCTTCGTCGATCTCATAGCCCTTCGTCGATCTCATCATCTTCGTCGATCTCATCGCTCTTCGTCGATCTCATAGCCCTTCGTCAATCTCATCATCTTCGTCGATCTCATAGCCCTTCGTCAATCTCATCATTTTCGTCAATCTCATCATCTTCGTCGATCTCATAGCCCTTCGTCAATCTCATCATCTTCGTCAATCTCATCATCTTCGTCGATCTCATCGCCCTTCGTCAATCTCATAGCCCTTCGTCGATCTCATAGCCCTTCGTCGATCTCATCATCTTCGTCGATCTCATCGCTCTTCGTCGATCTCATAGCCCTTCGTCAATCTCATCATCTTCGTCGATCTCATAGCCCTTCGTCAATCTCATCATTTTCGTCAATCTCATCATCTTCGTAGATCTCATCGCCCTCTGTCGATCTCATAGCCCTTCGTCAATCTCATCATCTTCGTCGATCTCACAGCCCTTCGTCAATCTCATCATCTTCGTCGATCTCATCATCTTCGTCGATCTCATCGCCCTTCGTCAATCTCATAGCCCTTCGTCAATCTCATAGCCCTTCGTCAATCTCATCATCTTCGTCGATCTCATAGCCCTTCGTCGATCTCATCATCTTCGTCGATCTCATCGCTCTTCGTCGATCTCATAGCCCTTCGTCAATCTCATCATCTTTGTCAATCTCATAGCCCTTCGTCAATCTCATCATCTTCGTCGATCTCATAGCCCTTCGTCAATCTCATCATCTTTGTCAATCTCATAGCCCTTCGTCAATCTCATCATCTTCGTCAATCTCATAGCCCTTCGTCAATCTCATAGCCCTTCGTCAATCTCATCATCTTCGTCAATCTCATAGCACTTCGTCAATCTCATCATCTTCATCAATCTCATAGCCCTTCGTCGATCTCATAGCCCTTCGTCAATCTCATCATCTTCGTCAATCTCATCATCTTCGTCAATCTCTTAGCCCTTCGTCAATCTCATCATCTTCGTCAATCTCATCATCTTCTTCGATCTCATCATCTTCGTCGATCTCATCGCTCTTTGTCGATCTCATAGCCCTTCGTCAATCTCATCATCTTCGTCGATCTCATAGCCCTTCGTCGATCTCATCGCTCTTTGTCGATCTCATAGCCCTTCGTCAATCTCATCATCTTCGTCGATCTCATAGCCCTTCGTCAATCTCATCATCTTCGTCAATCTCATCATCTTCATCGATCTCATCCGCCTCCGTCGATCTCATAGCCCTTCGTCAATCTCATCATCTTCGTCAATCTCATCATCTTCGTCGATCTCACAGCCCTTCGTCAATCTCATCATCTTCGTCAATCTCATCATCTTCGTCAATCTCATCATCTTCGTCGATCTCATAGCCCTTCGTCAATCTCATAGCCCTTCGTCAATCTCATCATCTTCGTCGATCTCATCTTTTAGTTATTTTCCATGCCAAACGTTGGTTGTAGTGTTTTATTTGTCATGAGTCGTAATGAAGCTGATCATTTGTAATCCGCAGGTTGTTTTGCACTATTCGTCCGTTTGGGACCAGCAGCCGACTACACACTGAGATTCCAGCTGGCTCTAATTTGGCTGCTTTCTCCCCGCCTCCCTGCTCTTCTGTACATTTTATTATTATTTTTAATCATAACCGTTTCCTCTTTGCGGTTGTGTCAATATCTGGAAAACAGGTTCCCGCAGCCTCGGCTCTCTCAGGAGTGTAATTCAGGGTCCCTGGCGAGCCCGGAGCCCGGGGCCCGGCCCCCCGGCGTGGGCAGGCAGCGGCAGCGGCAAGACTTTCCAGGAATATCTCAAATAAATCAGGTGTGATAGCCGAGTGGAAAAAAAGGGCCCGATTTTCCATGTCCACCATCCAAATATTCCCTCTACCAGGAAATCCAAAAGTTTAACACCTTTTGTCATTGATCACGTCTGCTGCTCAAACCAGAGGCGAGAGAGGGAGAAGAGAGCGCAAACATCTTTTTCCACGGGTTTGTTTGTTGTACTTTTCCCCGGCAACAACAGAATCATCCGTTTACGCACCTCCGTCATGCTATCACCCCCCCCCCCCCCCCGCTCTCATCCTCCCCGAGCTTTTCCAATACATTCTCAACAACACATTTGAGTAATTGTAGTGGTTAACGCAGCGAGGCCAGATATCCAAACAGGAAACAGGAAAAAGTGCAGAAATTATTCCGATCAAGTGAGATTGGATGATGGAAAACAAAACGTCGAGAGGAGACATGAAAGGAGGGTCAGAAAGTCAGAAAAATCTTGTTTTGATTGCAGTTGTTAGAAAATGGACGTTCGAGGACGCGCCCGAAGACACGGACGCATCTTGATTTTATAACGGCCCGGATTTCATCCCCTGGAAGTATTTTTAGCTCGGCGCTCGGTGTTATCGGAGTCAGCTGTGAGGGATTAGTGGAGGTGAGAGGACGGAGGTCTTCGCATGCAGAGGCGGTCAGGCGGAGGTCTCCGCATCCTCACCGGGGCCGCTGCCATCGGCCCGCTGGCCGCCGCACGGTGTTGATGTTCGGATGGAGAGAATGTAAATGGAGTGTAATTTTCTGGACGAAAACATTCTGCCGCTCTTTTTTTTGTCTTCTCCTGCCAGCGGTGTCGAGTCTGCAAACATTGAGTAAACATTGTCCTGTGAGGCGCTACCGAGGGAAGCGAGACGAGAACATTGGACTGCTCATCGCTTTGGCGAGAGGATGAATGAGTTGTAGCGTTTCTTTTGTTTTTTTATGTTGCGTTGCCGGGTTGCAACAGGAAACGGGGATGACGGAGGTGAAACTGAGGCCCGGCCGCTGGTCCTGTGGCGGGGAATCACTGAAACACGTCGATTATGAATGAATGCAACATTTATATGATATAACCGGTATGTAATGAAGGTGAATGCTCAAGCTGCCGGAGCCCACACTGCCACGAACGGCTCTGAATACGTATCAGCTGATGTTTCACAAAGAGGAACCAACAGAAGGTCTGCAGCAGAAATAGTTTTTCTTTTCTCAACCTCCGCTGAGCGTGACTCGTGTTTACTCCGTTCCCTCAAAGGAAAACAGCTTAGTTTCCTCGGTGGTTTCTCACTTTGCAGGATAAATAATCACAAGTACGGAAGCTGCAATGAGTCAATCCAGAAAGCAAAATGTAAGAAATCTGTTGTTCTGCTGCACGTCAACGTGACAGTGTTGACACAACAACGGTGTTCACACACAAAGCAACAACCACGAGTGTGTCTGAGGCTTCATGCTGGCAACACAGCTTCTGTGTGAACGTCGTGAACACAACGTGGACCGACAACACTTTGTTCTGCAGTCTGAGGGAACCGGCGGCTCGAGGCTTGTGGTCGACCCAAACGCAGACTCCTGCACCTGAATCCCAAATTCTGCAGATTTACTGGCTGCCAGATTTAACGCTGAACACACAGGAAAGAATTCCGGGTCAAAACAATAGTTATCAGAAGGCCGAGCGCTCCTGAGTCATTCAGGCGGACTTAATTGAAGCCACATTCCTCCGAGCGAGGCTCCAATTCCAGAGCTGTTCCTGCGTGTGCGGCCCACAGTGGACGCACACACACACACACACACACACACACACACACACACACACACACACACACACACACACACACACACACACACACACACCTACGACGCCACATCGTGGGTTTGATCTCAGAGTGACACCAGACGTCTGTCAGCATCTGCTGGCTTCCTACAAAACGCGGCTGAGGACTTCAAAGCTTTTCTTCCTGAACCAACGCCGTGACAAACACAACTCATCCGTTTGGGTTCTGGTCCCAATCAGATTGCTTATAAATGTCCAAAATGAAAGCCGGCCGCTCCCTGGAATGCGGCCTCTCGGCTGCACAAACACAAACAGGGCGACACTTTGCGCTGCGTTCAGGAAGTCAGGTGCTTCCAGTTCTATGTGCAACGGGTCATAAAACCCAGAGTTGGGACCGGATCAGGGTTTTGATCTAGCGACGCACCAATCACATGTTCGATGCCGAGAGCTGCACATGCTCAGTAGCGACCAGGTAGCACGTGGTTGTTGTTCTTGTGCAGTATGAATGAGTCTATAAGTGGTATGATGACGTGATATCTGATACTAATATTATGTATTAACCCTTTGAACCACAACACCCGGGATGGAAAAGCACGTTTTCCAAAACTCCTAAAGCTGGAAAAATGTCATTATCATCCGATATTATTCTTACCAACGGTCCTTGACCACATCACGTGTGACGGACATTTCCGTCAGAGGATGCAAAGTAACTAAACTTATCATTTTGATATTTAATCAAAAACATTGTATTCTCTCAATTTAGTCTCATTTAGAATAATAATTAAAAAAAAAATATTCTGCAGAAAACATTAAATTCTGAGCTCCTCAGCGCAACTGAAGCTGTGATTGATTGATTGAGTGTGTGTGTGTGTGTGTGTGTGTGTGTGTGTGTGTGTGTGTCTCACCCAGGATGCTGCACGTGGTCCAGACGAGCACAGGTGAGGCGTCTGTGGAGATCTGTCCATCACCAGAAGGAGACACGTTCAGGTGCTCGTTGCGTAATCAGCCACCACGGGACCGGTGGTCAGGAGGTTCACTCTGAAGTCACGGCCTCCCTCCCACGTTCCCCCGGCTCCACTCCTGCTTTTTGATTTCATTCCCCAAATTCGATTCATTTGAAGAAACCTGAGCAAGTTAGCGGCTCATTTTCTTTCATGAGAGATCGAGTCCACTGCAGGTCTCTGTGTTTAACTGTGTGTGTGTGTGTGTGTGTGTGTGTGTGTGTGTGTGTGTGTGTGTATTTTTAACAAGAGGGTTTTTAACATGCTGTCTGCCATGTAATTAGTGTATATGGCTAACTAGCTCCCAGCAGGCAGTTTAAACACTTTTCATGCTGCACACCTCACAGGCCAAGAAGCACTTGCAGGGAGAAAAAAAAGGAAAAACACAAGAAAAGCTTTGCAACGCTACAGTGAGCTCCGATATCGCCGTAGAATCTGAGCTGCAGATGTCCTCTGATGGCTTGATTTGACGTGCACATCACAGGTGGACAAAATCAAACAGTTTAAATATCTCGTGCTTGAAAAAAACTTTTTCTACTCAGCTGGAATTCCAATACGACTGATAAAATACTTGATAACATGTGTCTTTCAGAAGGAATCCGAGCCGACCCTGGGAAAGAAACAAGCACAGTTTCTGCTGCACTGAAGAGCTCTAAATATGGGGGGGGCCTACAACACTGCACATTATTGCAGATGTCTGAGAGAGCATGTATGTCAGAGTGTCCGTGAGAGGGAGCGACGCAGACGCATCTGGATGTGATCAGCGTTCCCCTCCCAACCTCCTGGCTGTGTGGTCGTCCAGCGAGCACCGGCGACATCAGGCCGTCTGCAGGTCGTCTGAAGGTCGTCTGAAGGTTGTCTGAAGGTTGTCTGAAGGTTGTCTGCAGGTTGTCTGCAGGCCGTCTGCAGGTCGTCTGCAGGCCGTCTGAAGGTTGTCTGCAGGCCGTCTGAAGGTCGTCTGCAGGCCGTCTGAAGGTCGTCTGAAGGTTGTCTGCAGGCCGTCTGCAGGTCGTCTGCAGGCCGTCTGAAGGTTGTCTGCAGGCCGTCTGCAGGTCGTCTGAAGGTTGTCTGAAGGTTGTCTGCAGGTCGTCTGAAGGTCGTCTGCAGGTTGTTTGCAGGTCGTCTGCAGGTCGTCTGCAGGCTGTTTGCAGGCCGTCTGCAGGTTGTCTGCAGGCTGTTTGCAGGCCGTCTGCAGGTTGTCTGCAGGCTGTTTGCAGGCCGTCTGCAGGTCGTCTGCGCGGTTCTCTGGGTTCGTGTTGCACGAGGAGCTCGTGTTAAGAAGAGAACCTCAAGGTGACGAAGAACAACACAACGTGTTCGGAAGCGGTGACTCCGTGTTTGTTCTAGCCGGCGCGCTGGAAGACGTGCGAGAAGTGAAAACAAATCTAAATTGAAAACGTTCCTCCTGCAAACCAGGACGGGAACATATTTGTGGGTAAAGTAGCTCGTCTGCTCCCGCGTGAGGAGCGGAGGACGAGATGAAAGACGAGTCCACTCGCCTGCATCCCCGGGGCTGAGCGCCTCCGCCTGCGTGGCCTCCACCCGGCACGCCGACATCGGCGCTCACCAATGTGTGGCGTGGGAAGAGGGGGGGGGGACACATGGCGGCAACGCGCCTTGGCTCGCTCGCACGAGTTTATGAAAGCAGAAGAAAACAGACACGCAAAACGGATGCCGACCTCTCCCCGCCATCAGCGTCTGCATGCCTGGACGAGCGTGTGTGTGTGTGTGAGCTGCTGTATTTCATTTCTACACACTCATCCGCCCGCGCTGTGGCCTCTGAGGTCCGGCTCTTGTCCACCGGAGCTACAGATGTATGCTAACTAGCAGCAGAGCTCTCTTCCCTCTTTAAGGAGGTTTTGGCCGACCGAGCACCGCCGCCCATACCAGACCAATACCTCACCCCGGCTCGGAAAGAATGAACACATCGCTTCCTAATGCGTTCCCAATGGGAGCAGGTATTTGTCTCGCCCTAGGCCACGATGCGGAGACGGCCGACCCCGCGACCTCGACCCAAACTCACGAAGAAGAAATGTCAGAATGAAAACAAAGAGAGGAACTTTCTCATCGTGCGTAACATTTGGGAACCGAATGCCTGTTCCCTGAAAAGGGTCCGGTCCAAGCTAGCGGCCTCCATCGGGGTCAGCGCCGTTGGTCCCGTTGGACCTGGCTCGGTGGTCCCTCTGATGAGAACCCAGCTGAGACCGGGCAGCGGGGCTCCGTAAGAAGACATCAGGGCCACCGGAGCGCCTTAAACAACATACCCTTTAATTATTTGTGTAAAGTGAACAAGTGAGTGGAAACTATGCAGAGTCCAGCCCCCTCCCCCCTCTGCAGGGGGGCGGAGCCTGTTAGCTTGTGGCACGCCGCCGGGGCGCGATGCATTTACATGTCGAGAGGTCGACGAGCAAATTGATCCACCGCGCTTCACTCGTACACGACCATGATGACCTTCATCAAACTCTACTGCTCATCTTTCATCTCAGAGTCAAAACCAGACGCATCGCCCTGCAAATAAAATAACGTTTTTTTCCATTTGTTTATGTTTTTAGAGAACGAGTCGGGAGGCTCGGAGCGTCCTGAAATGTCAGCGGGGAGAGAGGTTTTGTTCCAAAACAGAACACGAGCCAGAAAGGTCTGGACTGCAGAGGACACACACACACACACACACACACACACACACACACACACACACACACACACACACACACACACACACACACACACACACACACACACACACACACACACACACCAGCCCAGAGGTTTGATTGACGGGCGGATGTCACGATACTATTGGTCGGTACGAGACACAAGCTCACATTTTGTTATTGAAGGGAAAGATTGAAGATTGTAAATGTGTTTGCATACATAAAGAAACGCTCTTCTCATTTAATATTGACAAAAATAAAAAAGTTGGATCATTTCCGACTCGTGTGATCCAAACAAATAACTCCGGGACGAAGTTATTGAAGCACATCGATGTTTTCATTCCCAAAAGTCACAAAATGTTTTTATCTAACCCACATTTATTTTATTCCATCCATATTTGTTGCTGTTTAGTTTTTTCACTGCCGTCACCAAACGACGTGAGCGGTCCACACCTGTGTTATCAAACGAGGCGGCAAAATAGTCGCCATGTTGTTTCACTTAAAGTATCCCAACACCTTTAATTTGAATTTAGGTGATCAATCCTCTGACGACCGACCAGGTGATTCATGTCCTAATTGCTTATTGATCAGTATTCATAACCCTCTGGACCTCGTGGGCCCGTTCCCATCCCCCGTCCTCCTCCTGCCACTCCTTTTTCCACGTCTCCCTTCCAGCTTCCCCAGCTAACCCCTTCCTCACCTCAGTATATCTTCACCACATGCTCTGTCCCGGTCAGCCTCTCATTATTTTTCGCCCACCAGAATGTGGAGCCGCTCCACTTCATGCGAGCTGCAGACCGCACGGTTCTGTTCTGCTGGACCGCGGCCAGCCTTCCTGGACCAGAGCGGTATCGGCTTCATGTGAATCCAGAACAAAGACGTCCAGCGTTCACGATGCCAACCGTTAGCGGGACACCGGCCGGTTGAGTGAGTACCGGGCCACCGCCGCACCCGGCGGCGTGGAGGTCCGGTCACGTCCAGGTTGAGAGTGTTTTACTCCCCACCCGGTGATACAGTTACCAGTTTGAGTTGGTGGAAACCAGCGGCCGCGTTCTGCACCAGTTTGACAGGAAACTGGCTCGGCCTTGTTTCCAGGCCGTTAAGATTTATGTTCCTGAACACGGGATTCAGAACGCTCGATAAACAGCATCAGTTTGCATCAAGTTAAACAATAAAGAGCTTTTTATTTTTATTTTAGTACTTTAAGGCTGCTGGAAGACACCAATGGATCCACATGTTCATGTAGATGTGTGGAAACTCTTCCAGACTTTCTGCCTGGAGACATTTCCTGACCTTCACCACACAAGGTCAATGCCCGACCCAACCTGATGTGACAGAAATACCCAGAATGCACCTGGCCGACACACAAATTAAACCCGTCCACATGAATATGCTTTTATACGTAATGTTAACAGAGAGGAGGACTACTTTAATACTTTAAGGCGGAAGGGAAGACAGACGAGTCAAACAAACGCACGACTTTCACCCGGGAGACCGGTGTTCTTGTCCCAAAGGGTTGTTGACATTTTTATAATGTATGCTAGCCTGTCTTTGTGCACCTGTAGCTTAGCACTGCTAACGTTAAGCTAACTATGGGTAGTTTAGCCAAACTAATGTTATTCTGCCTTATGTTGGTCTGGATTGTATCATTATGCAAGCAACCGATGAATTGGTTGCCATTGGATTGGTTGCCAATGGGTTGGTTGCCAAGGGATTGGTTGCCAATGGAATGGTTACCAGTGGATTGGATGCCAATGGATTGGTTGCCAGTGGATTGGTTTCCAGTGGATTGGTTTCCAATGGATTGGTTGCTTGTGGATTGGTTACCAGTGGATTGGTAGCCAATAGATTGGTTGCCAGTGGATTGGTTGACAATGGATTGGTTGCCAGTGAATTGGTTGCCAGTGGATTGGTTGCCAATGGATTTGTTGCCAATGGATTGGTTGCCAATTGATTGGTTGCCAGTTTCTCAAAATGGTGACCCTTCCTGTCGAGCCCTGGTTATGTTCGCTTGGTGTTCTGCTCCGGTCAAGTAAAATGTGCTAATTGCTAATAGCTCGAATTAGTTTAAATTGTCGCAATTAACTTGATTAATGTTCAAGATCGGCACTTGTACTTCTGTTTGACCAACACTGAGCTAATTATTGTCAATGTGTTGCCTCTGCAGGCCGTAACCATCAGCAGAAATCATTGCATTATTCTGCCGGTGCTTTTATTTGCCCGGTGACTATATCAACAAGGTATTTGCTGCTCAGCTCTGCGCGTGCCAAGAAATACATAACAGTGAATACAGAGCGGGGGGAGCTGACATGACTTTTAAAAGAAGAAAAGAGCTGTATCAATTTCACCAACAATACATCAAGTCAAATGGACAGGCAGAGCTTAAGGTCCACATAAAAAGGAATATGTTTTTCCACGTTGTGTCTCATTCGCTTGTCCAACAATTAAAATCAACCCAACTGGGCCAAATAATGGAGTCCAGCTCCGAGTGAGCGAAGGAAAGTCGGATTGATTTACACACTCAAACATTCATAATCAGCTGGTAAGATAAAACAATGAGGCAAGGACGCAATTAAAAAGCACTATTACTAAGAATTACTCCACACAACAATGTCTCTGTGGCCAAAGAAGAAACGCAAGCTAGTAAGTAATTTATAATGAGATGAGCTCTGCGCTCCTGCTTTGTTCTGGGGGAAGATTTACTGTTTGGTGGTGAGTTCAAAGACATAGCAGTAAATGTTTCATGTAGACAGGACAGGAAGAGTGAACTGTACCCTTATTATGTTATGACTGGAGTTTTCCTCCGCTGTTGCCTTTATAGCGTTGATTAATACGAGGAGTAATCATGAAAAAAACATGGATGACTATTCTCAGCAGAGGCTGAAAAAACTATATGTTTATATATATATCTGTAACAGGTCTGTAAGGGTCAAGGTTGTTGACCTGGAGGTTGTCGACTGTACGTCATCGACAAGTTAAAATCACAAGAATACACTGATTATTAATATTTCGCTATGCTTTAAACCAAAGTCATTATAAAGGGTTCGTCCCTCGTTGATCCGGCACGCTGCTGTAAAGCCAAGTTTATTCTCCAGCTGTTTCCTTAAATGTTAACAATGCATTTAACTGCATTTTATTCTAAGGTTTAGAATAACGGGCTTGAGGATGATTCAGCGGTTCATTAATGAGCGCCGTGTCACAGAGGGCCAGAGCGCTCACACGTTTTAATGATTTAACGAGGACAGAAAGGCTAAGTGTCTGTGAATGGATCACTGAGCTGCGTTTGCCAGAGAACATTCCTCATTAAAGTCTGAGGTGTTGCTCATACCTTCATAACATGTCTGTTTTCATAAAGGTTAATGTGCACATTAAATAAGGGCACGCGCTTTGGATATATTTTGTAAAAGCGTGAATAAATATTGTGCAAGCGGAGACTGGATAATGTGTTGGGAGTGATTGAGCGAATGTGGGAAAATATCATGGAAAATATTAGCAGATCGGAAAATGTTACAGGTAGTTGGAATACGAGAGATATTGTAACAATATAATGCATTCTGAGCTTGTGATGACAAATCTTCCAGAACAACATGAAATCTCACCGTTCTTTCTCATTTGCTCGACACACACACACACACCGGTGCGTGGTGAGGATTGTTCCACTAATGAGTTGGTTTGGCTGCAGCTGAGTTATGGGCATGAGCGCATGGTGGGACCTAACCCCAGTGCAGTCTGGGAGAGTGTACTGAGTGCACCTAACGCCGCCGGCTGCCAGGGTCCTGTTCCGACTGATTTATCGCTCTGCAACATGCCGACCGGCGAGGCGGAGGTGAGACGGGTACCGTGACCTGACCACAAGCGGTTTGCAGGAAATAGTCACATCCTTTTACTTCAAGTCGAGGCTGCAAATTGGATTCAGTTCAGAAACAATTGTTCTGCAGCTATCATATTAACACATCTTCTGAGTTGATGTCTGACGCCCCAGAATCTGAGTCTCTGGGGTGATAACTGAGAGCCATTGTTGCTAGGAGCGGCGCCGCCAACTCCCATGATGCACCACGAAAAGGAAAATGTCATATTGTACATGTATCCTCCGATTTAATGGCTAATTACCTGGCATCGATTGGTTGAAGCTGGGCATTGACATTGAAAGGGCATTGACCTTGATTGGTTGAAGTTAGGCATTGACCTTGATTGGTTGAAGTTAGGCATTGACCTTGATTGGTTGGAGGTTAGGCATTGACCTTAACAACCTGACATTAACAAGTCAAGCGTTGACCTCCAACGCATTCTCCTGTTACCCAGTATTTAGTAATTGATTTAGCGTTGGGCGATACGTCCAAATCCTCTCTTGATAACGATCACACTATACATAAATAGTCTCAATAACCACATGGCTTTGTAGTACGGTGTGTTTTCTCATTTAATGAAATAACTTTAGTGCAAAATTATCAGATTTCCTGAGAGATTTGAGTTAGTTGGTATGTGCATATTATCATATTCGATGACTTTCAGAAACTGTGTCATACACAACACCTGCAAAAGGCCTCAGCAGAGTCAGAGAGCCGAAGACACAGAGAGCGAGGTAGAGTCAGGCGGGTGAGTAATCACCTGCAGCTGCTGAGCTCACTGTAGTTGGGGGGTATAAATCTGTAACCACATCAGAAATTATCCATAAAATTGACAGCTTAGGAAAACCATGTGTGTGGCTCTTTAACACTCCTTAACCTACAGAGCCGTCTTCTACGCGGCCCGGGAAAAAGAGCCGCTGGCCGATTAGAAACACGAAACTAAAACTACAGAACACGGCGACATGTGTCCTATAAATTCTTTAAGTGGGAAAAAAAAAGATCAAGTTACCAGCAGCTAGTGCAAAATCCAAATCAGGTAAATAAAGTGGTGGAAAAAGCAAAGTCCCGAGCAGCCAATTCATCACTTTAATGAGTCTGTGACTTACAGGCTGTGGCAAGGGTTCGTTCTTACCCGGGCTGTTTAGGCTTCGAGCTACACAATACAGACACGTATTAGCGTTGGTAACAGGCTTTATTCCAGAGGTACAGGCTCTCTCTGTCATGCTTCTGTCATTCCTCTCATGCAACCACCCTGCGGGCCTTTTATGCCCGCCCACGCACGCACACACCCACTCGCACTCATCCATTACAGCTGCGGCTCGTTATCACTCATTCCCCGCAGCTGTTCCCCGAGCGCCCTTCTCCCTCTCGCCTGCTGCAGGTGCGCTAACCACGCCCCTGCCCCACACAGGCGTTATGAGGACTGGGCAGAACATGGTCCCAGAAAATAAATTAAAATAAAAAAACACAAAGATATAAATGCAGGAATAAGCCAGAGGTTGTAAAAGAGAAAAGCAAGAACGAACTTTTCTCACCAGGACTGGAACCATTCACACATCTGAGATCAATTAATCCGTCTGACCACTCGTTCCCTTCTCAATGAACTAAAAGGTATTACGAACTCTGTATCGGTTATCAGATAAGTACGAACTATCTGGACATCTGTACCTGCGGCTGTTAATTAACTAAATTAAATTAAAATATTAATTCGATCAACTTCACACTTGGCAGTTTTTTTGCTAGAAGAACAATTTTTATATTGTGCGACACTAAAACTGCACAATATGGATTATATATGTCAATATGTTCCGTGTGATAAATAGCGATGTGTAAAGCCCCGTACCTCCACACAGTGAGGGTTCAACAAGTCCACAGCTGCTGGAAGCAACGAGGTCCAGGCACCTTGTAGCCCCGCCCCCAAAGCATCCCATTCATTATGGTCTGTTTGACTCTAAATGAGCATAATTTACTAAATGAACATCATGCTGTATTGAAGAAGACTTGAAACTAGAGATTGAGACATAAACTCATGTTTACAATGTGTACTGAGGGAATACATCATGAGAGAAGTAGAGTCATTTATATAGACTTCTATACAACCAGAGGAGTCGCCCCCTGGTGGTCAGGAGAGAGAATGCAGCTTTAACACATGAAGCATAGACTTCTATACAACCAGAGGAGTCGACCCTGGTGGTCAGGAGAGAACGCAGCTTTAACACATGAAACATATACTTCTATACAACCCTAACCCTATTGACTGTTACAGAACAGCATGCTGGGTACAGCCCGCTCGTGTGAGATGACTCAGCACTTCTAGGTGGTTGTGTTTCGCTCAGGAAGAGCAGATTGTGTTCGGCCTGTTATGAACACATGTTTTGAACGGTTACTGCACTAAGTGACTTAATTCAGAAGTAGAAACCTGACCTGGGTTACCGTCTCAGACTCTACTCTAAAGGCTTCTCCATAAAGTGGCACCAAATTAGGTTAAATTAACAAATGAATGAATCCATGAAAAATCTGATTCCATATGAACTCAAACGTGTGATGCTCTCCTCACCAGGTCAGCCTCGGGGGTGTTGGCTGTAAATGCATGGGAGAGTATGTGTGGTTGGATCTGTCCCCAGGACGATCCCACTGAAAGCATTAAATGGCGTCAGTGGATGGGAGGAGGTAATGGAGCTGTTTATTGTCACAGGTGGGGCAGAGTGTGCGATGCTCTTGAGGTTGTAGGCCCAGCTGGAGCAACCAGCAGTGTTCAGAATGAAGCCCCATCCGGGCCATGCCTGAGGGCCCTCTGCATGATCAAGTGGACATGTTTACATGTGACTGCAGTCCAGCGACTCCTCACTGACAGAAGTTCAGTTAGTGTCGCTCGACTTTCTGAACGCCACTTTAAAATATTGTCAACTAGCCGGCATCAAAACGAGCTGAAGCTCCAGATTTGATTTGATTTAAAACTAAGACTGAGCGTCTAAAGCCGTGATAAAGTTGTGCTTTGAGCTAAATGCTAACCGTGGCATACTAACATTCTCACAATGACCATGCTGATATGTTTAGCAAGTATAATGTACAACACCTTAGTTTAGCGTGGTAATACCAGGTGGTTCCCCTATTACTCCGTTAATCAATAAATTAGTTGTTTTGGTCTTAATTTAGTTTGATTTCTTTAGAAGATTAGCAATTTCTTTATGCTTTTTCTTATGCAAAAAACTAATGAGCACACAAGTTGTGCTTTGGTGGGATTATCTGTGGTGAAAGTCAGTTTTCAGCCCTTATGGCATTTGTTTTTTAATTATTTGGGTCATAAACCCAAAGTATTGGGCAAATAAAAAAGCTTGATGAAAGTACTAAAATATAAATAGTCCAACAATCCAATAATCGGAACATTTCAGTGTGAAGTAAGAACTCATGCGGCTGCAGGAAAAGTCTGTAGGATTAATTCTCTGGATGTGATTGTTTCATGTGATGGGAATCCCTCCAGCAGTCTCAGTCCGGACCAACATCAGTGACACTAACAATCTAACAATCTAATCACTAGATTCCCCGACACTGAAAATAACTGTGGGGGCAGAAAGCCTTTAGCAGTCGGGTGCCATGTAGGTCAAAGGGCCGTGGTTTTGACATAATGTCACCGCTCCACCTCATAACACGTACAGTCACCGCTCGCTGTCATCCGGTGCGACTTTAGAACCAGATCGGAAAAAAAAGGAACCTGCCGTGAACCGAGTCCGGCAGCGGCGTGTTTACTGTGGTTGGCTTCGCTGCGCCGGCCCGGCTGCTTTCCCCATCGGCGGTTTGACCCGAGTGGAGCGCCGCCGCCGGCTGCCAGACTCGCTCGGTGACACCCGGCCGGGAAAGCCAGTTTCCACTCCTCCGGCTCCTCTTTCCCACAGCTGAGCATCTCGGGGCCGATCGGCGGTCCGCGGGTCGTAAATCTCAAAAGGCCTTTCAGCAAAGTCTTTATTGCTGCTTCCTCGAGGGACGTGTCTTCACGCGGGCACCGCTGCTTGTCATTTCCTCATCCTCTTTTCACTCCAGCGACTCAACACCCACTTCAGGGAAGATATATTCCCTTTAATTCTGTTTTTAACTCGACCGGGACTCCGGAGCGTCTCGGTTCACAGAGTTTCTCTTTGTTGGCGATCCAGCTGCCTGATGCTTCGCCTCCCACAGTAACTCTCGTCTTACTGCTTCCCTGTCAGGCCCGACTCTTTATCCTACTTTTGACGTTGCGCCGCTCGCCGTCCAGAACAAATAACCATTATCTGCTTCCTGCGCCGGTTCCTTCTATTTGCCATCACTGTGGCAAAGCAAATTATGTCGTGGCAATTTTTACGATCTGATAATTAAAAGCCTGCGTGGGCCCAGAAGTCAACAACGAAGAAAGGTATATGTCCTAAAAGTGCTGACTCGACGAAAAAAAGGTGGGTGGAAACCGTGGAAAAACCCAAATGGCTGGAAACACTTACAAGCCGTTCTCCTCCGCTGTTTCAATCTACAAATAAACTCCAGAGAAGTTTCCAAAGGGGGTCGGGCTGACCTTTAAAATGTGTCTTTCTCATGCTATGTGCATTTACCTCCACATGATGAAGAAATCATTCATAATGTCATCTCCATTAGGAAAACCTTGCTTCCAGCCTGCGGTCAAGCCGATGCATCATATTAGAAAAAGTCTGAAAATAGAGCAGCATGAAGTTTGTTTTCTTAAAGCACGTTAATGTTGCGATGGGACATGAAAACCACAAAGGTGCAACGATGTGCAGCAGTTATCAATATTACGCCCAATTTTAACGTCACGATTAAGTGTGAATGTTATATGATGAAGTAGCGACGTCTCCAGAACCTTCTGAATCAAGTCGATACCAAACATTTGAAAATGTGGTGTTTCTGTGGCCGGAGACAAACACAACAAAACACATCAAAACACAACAAAACATAACAGAAAATACAAAAACTTTGTTGAGGAGCGCTAGCAGATGAGAGCTAGTTAGCGTTAGGTAACAAACGGAGGTTGCATTGAGTTACAGTGTGATGCGTTCAAGCCCGAGGCATTAAATGAATGATGTGTTCAAATGTAATCTTATATAATTCAGTATTTGGTGAGACACCCTTAATAAACCACATTTAATAGAAAACAAATATAAATTGGCCATCAAACAAACCGTCGTGTGGCTGAATGGTTTCCGGCTGAAAGCTGGAACGTGTCCCGTGTGTTTCCAAACCAATGATTACAGAAAGCTGTTCATTCAGCGGTCCGATGGGCCACCGGGCCACAGCCAGAGTCCGGCCTCGTGTTTTTAGAAGCAAACTTTCAAAATGCCACGAAGGGAAGAGGATCTCACTGTGATTTCCCAGTGTTCTCAGAGAGATAAAGAAAAGAAACCCTGGTTGTGAGTGAGCTTCAGGTCTCGTTAAACTCTGAAACAATGCCGCTCCTCCTGACCGGGAACTTTCTGTGGGCCGATGTTTCATCTCAGAGAGAGAACACAAAGAAGACTTTCATGATGTCAAATCATCGACTACGTTTCGACCTCAGGCTTAGATCTGAACACTCGGCCGGCGGAACGCTGTCAACGTGATCGGAGACCGAACTCGTGCGGACCGCGAGGCAATATTTTTAGTTTTGCTGGAACGGGATTTATTTAAACCAAAAAAAACAGTATTTCTAAGAGATTCTGAGAGGTTGAATCACTTCATCCATCAGAGTTAAAAGACAGGAAGTTTTTGAAAACCAATCCCCCCCAGGGGGGCAGACTGAGCCATTGTTATACACAACTGTAAATCATAGGTTGTTTTATGAATTTTTTTCAAAATAAAAGCCCAAAACTGCTGTATTTGGATGTATTGCACACTATAAGCAATATAAAAGTGACATATATGGTTTGGTACATGAGAAAACTTAAATGGCCCCAATGAGACCCAATGGGACCCAATGGAGAATGTTCACATATTGTGTTATGATTTGGGAGCTTTAGACCTACAGATGCATCATTCCAAAGAGATAATCATCCTGAAAGTGCTTTTTTTCTAGGCGGACCTGAAACCTTTTCATTTCTGCTGTGTGTCATCTTCATTTACTCTTAACCAGAAACACACAGACTGATATTTACACATAAATCTCACGTGTGGCCTTTTATTATAACACAAATAGTCCTGCTGGCTGCAGAGATTCACCCGTTTTAGTTCAGGTAGGCAATTTTCGAGCGGAGGCCTAAAAATAGGTCCGTTTTCAAAAAGGTTAACAAAAGAGACGATGTCAGCCTCTCCAGAGCTAAAAGAGAAACGACATAATTGTGCAAGAGACGGGGAGCAGATATGCTGCAGAGGAAGGCCGAGCA
>CM042235.1:1417411-1429911 GCA_023566465.1 Cottus gobio | reverse complement strand
AACCTCAGTTCACCTTTTCTTCGATGCAGCGGACCAAAAAGTTATATCTTTCAATAATGTCTTCCTTTTTACTGGAGAATGGCCGGTGTCTGCTTTTCACACCCCGAGATCTTTCTGGCCTCTTTAACTCTGTAACTTGGCGTTTTGAGCGTTTGATCAGAGCTCCATGCTCGTTGTGCTCATGTATTTCTGTGGATCATTTTTATTGGGAACAAATAATTTTATTTTTCCTGGAAACGAGGTGATTCGTTGCAGGTCCACGAGACCCCCGTTAACCCGCCACGCATGCACACAGACACCAGCGGACGCACATTGGTTCACTTTTAAAAAATGCAGTCAGGTTCATAAACGTTAAAAAAAAAGAAAGAAAAATTGGCGCTTTTTCCCAGACGTGCTGTTAGACACCCAGAGGAATGCTGTGCGAGGACCCCCCACGGTGCTGCAACCAGAGGAACAAGCCGGGAGTCATTTCATACGCCTCGCCTGAGTCTGCAGATTTTACAAAGGTGTCAAAAAGCTTGCATCGCTCCGTTTTCCTGCTTTAAGAGCTGCAAATGTTGACTGAATGGCTGCTTACCATCTCTCCGTGACTACAGGAGATTGGTGATCAGTGGAGAGATCTCTACAACCCTAACCCATGGACTCTGGTCCAGACTGCCATGGTCCCCAGAGGTCACGCCTAATGAACTCTGGAGATTACATTCACATGTTTACTTGTTGACCTCAGAATCACATGTAAAACTGAGCTCTGAAATGTCCTAAAAGGGCCACCGTACCTTTAAAAACCCAGCTGTTTATCTGTGGACGTCTGTTCAACCACACTTTTCAATTATAGAGAGTTGTTTCTCTGTTTATCCAAACTCAAAAATGTTGGCAACTGTTGGTCCAGACCAGATATTCGTGGTCCCCTGTGGACGAAACAAATATTTAGTTTGGTTTAAGGAAAACTAACAAAGAAATTATGGGAACGTCATTAAAGGAAAACACGTCGTCAGAAGAAGAATAAAAAACACTTTGGGAAACTGTTTTTTCGACAGCGGTCTCCTTGGTGAAAGTCCTGTGTTTGTTTGATCCTCCATAAGATCTCTAACCTCACGTTTAGTTAATGTGAAGCCGCTCGTTCAGAGCGTAGCGTGCATCCACCAGTACAGACCGTCACAGCCGGCTGGTGTGATGTCATCACAGCCTCGATGCTGAACATTGGCTAACGATACGGTGAAGCTCCATCTGAAGGACTTCTTCTATTTCAGGCATCGCTTTTCAACAACTTCTGGAGGAACGAGAGCTGCACGCGCTCCTGAGCGGGCCTCAGCATCCTGGTACCTTCGGTGTCGCAGGAAGTGAAAAGTCAGGCCGACCCGGTCCGGGTCCCGTTTCCATCGTCCCGGATCTATTCGTGGGTCCATGAGAACAGGTCCGGGTTCTCACAATGAGCTGCGAGCTTCTCCACGCCGGACGGTCAATAGATGTCCACCATGGAAACACCATGGAAACCTGAGCTTGTTTCTTTGCTCGGGACAATGAACGGCGTTCGGTTGCAAAGCGGTTATTATTAAGTCTTTCTGAAGAGCTGGAGGCTGGGAACAAAGGATTTATGGTCAGGTCTTTGGAAAAGAGGCACAAAGGAGGGAGAGCGTTCACCAATTTGTAAAAGTGTTGTGACAAGTGGAGGCTGCATATATATATATATATATATATATATATATATATATATATATATATATAATATGAAGGATGACAGCTGACGGCCACGTGGCTCTGAAGCCGATGTCTTGATGCTTTGATGATCTCAAAGATATTTGGTTTCACCGTCACATCAGATAAAGAAAAACATATTTTTCTCACAAATTTGAAATGTTTGGAAACGCGACTAAAGACGAGTAACGAGTCAGAGGAGCCTCAGATTATGAATTATTATGATTATGATCAACGATTGGCTCTGAGACTATTTAAACAACTTGCTCACCAAATATATGAGATGTTGTGGAAATGATATATTATTATGAAGAATCGGCACCTACTGAGCATTTAGTGGAGTAACGAGTGAATTTAAAATCAATAGTTAGGTAAAAAACTTAAGAAGTCTGAATGCCGAAAATTAAGAATTTTGGGGGAAAAACATGAACTATGGTATAAATGGTGTGAACGTACACTCCCCCACAACACACACACACACACACACACACACTCCCCCACAACACACACACACACACACACACACACACACTCACACACACACACACACACACACCCACACACCCACGCCCACGCACACACACCCACACACCCACGCACGCACAAGCACACACACACACTCACATACACACGCACACACACACACTCACATACACACGCACACACACACACTCACATACACACGCACACACACACACTCACACACATACACACACACACACACACACTCCCCCACAACACACACACACACACACACACTCACACACACACACACTCACACACACACACACACACACACCCACACACCCACGCCCACGCACACACACACACACACCCACGCACACGCACACACACGCACACACACACACTCACATACACACGCACACACACACACTCACATACACACGCACACACACACACTCACACACACACGCACACACACACACACACTGACCTGCCCAGACCAGCGCTCACCTGCCTGCCTGCTGTGATGCTGGGGGCGGGTTCGAGGCTCAGTGAGCCGGCTCACTCAGCAGGTGACTCCTGAGCCGCCGGCAGCTTCAGCTTCTTCCTCTGCGACTGCTTCAGCGTTTATTTCCAACAAAACAAAAACACAAGGTAGGAATCCATCTGTGGCGTCGGTTGTTTGTTACACTTTGCAGGTTGAACAAAAGAGAGGAGACAAAATATCAATATAAATGTATATATATGTGTGTAATATCAACTGTATGAGACATTGTAGCCTTATGCAAGTATTTAGCTACTAAAAACCTGCTGATTTTATTTAAATGCACTGGAATATAATTTGCATGTTTTTAAAAATACTGCAAAATAAATCATAAACCTGAGTGAGTGAAGTCAGCAGAACAATCGGTAATCTGAGCCGCGGCATTAAGATCAGTAATCCAACGCCTGAATGCTCGAAGAGCAAAACAAGAAGTGTCAGGGTGATAAGTCATGTTACACAATGGGAGCTCCAGGAGGAACGGTGCATACGCCTCCATACGCAGTTAGAAATAACTACATTTATGAAGTGTGTTGTGTGAAGACGTGACATCACTGCTGTTCACACATATCAGAGTATTGAGCTTTTTTTTGCTTCATATTTTAAGTATAATTAACATACCACTAATATAACAAATATTTAAAATATGTTGAATTTGGAGAGCATGTTTTTTCTGTTCATTTATTAGCATTTGAATTATTTATTGGCAATCAGAAGTCAAAAATGTGTAACCAATTTCTAGAACGCAGCTTTAACACATGAAGCATAGACTTCTATACAACCAGAGGAGTTGCCCCCTGGTGGTCAGAAGAGAGAATGCAGCTTTAACACATGAAGCACAGACTTCTATACAACCAGAGGAGTCGCCCCCTGGTGGTCAGGAGAGAGAATGCAGCTTTAACACATGAAGCATAGACTTCTATACAACCAGAGGAGTCGCCCCCTGGTGGTCAGGAGAGAGAATGCAGCTTTAACACATGAAGCATAGACTTCTATACAACCAGAGGAGTCGCCCCCTGGTGGTCAGGAGAGAGAATGCAGCTTTAACACATGAAGCATAGACTTCTATACAACCAGAGGAGTCGCCCCCTGGTGGTCAGGAGAGAGAATGCAGCTTTAACACACAAAACATAGACTTCTATACAACCAGAGGAGTCGCCACCTGGGGCGGTTATTCACCGGTCAGTGTGGGAGATCAAGGACCGCTGGGGCGGAGCGGAGAGCAAACAACAGCTGTGGACGGGATTGTTTCAGCGAGTGAGAGCTTTTCTGCTGGCAGAAGTCTGGCAAGCGCTTCACTTGTCTCACCTTTTCTGAGAGCAGCCGCATCCGGGACGCAGATGACCTCCAGAACCGGGTCGGGACAAAGTGTACCGTCAACGAGTTGAAATGGGGCTCAGGGTGGTGCAGGGAACTAAATGAACATCATGCTGGGTTGAAGAAGACTAGAAACTAGAGACATAAACTCATGTTTACAATGTTTACTGAGGGAATACATCAAGAGAGAAGTAGAGTCATTTATATAGACTTCTATACAACCAGAGGAGTCACCCCCTGGTGGTCAGGAGAGAGAATGCAGCTTTAACACACGAAGCATAGACTTCTATACAACCAGAGGAGTCGCCCCCTGGTGGTCAGGAGAGAGAATGCAGCTTTAACACACAAAACATAGACTTCTATACAACCAGAGGAGTCGCCCCCTGGTGGTCAGGAGAGAGAATGCAGCTTTAACACATGAAGCATAGACTTCTATACAACCAGAGGAGTCACCCCCTGGTGGTCAGTAGAGAGAATGCAGCTTTAACACATGAAGCATAAACTTCTATACAACCAGAGGAGTCACCCCCTGGTGGTCAGTAGAGAGAATGCAGCTTTAACACACAAAACATAGACTTCTATACAAGCTAAATCCTGCATCTGGTTTCAAGTTCTTTAAAAGCTATCAAGTTATTTCTGGTGCAGCAAACTAAAACCAAACACGTCGGTGCTCTGGTCCACTTGGCTCTTTGAAGTTTGGATAAACCATTAACCTCCAGAAACCCTGACTCGATCATGTAGAAACATCTCATCAAGGCTCAGCCCTCCGGCCCGGAGACGGCATGAGGAGAACCTCCAGTACGGATCAATGTCAACAGACTGTAAGACTAGTTTCTATAAAACCTGATTTAAGTGGAGCGGTCTCCAGCCGGCTGCCAAGCGGGTCCCTTGACAAGCGAGTGAGCGGTTAAGGGATTCGTTAAGATGGAAATGTATTCGTTCGGCGTTGAGGTTTTGAAGGTCATTAGAGGTGGCAGAGAGCTCCGGGCTGAGCGGAGACCAGCCACCCGTGGACACGGTTCTGTCCCAGTGAACCACAGATGGTGGCACAGTGTCATTTGCAGTAAGTGAGCATGTAATGGAGTTGTAAGTGCCCCGAGCGGCAGAGGAAACGAGCCAGTTGCTTAAAGTTGTTTCCAGAGTTCACCACTCGATTGTCAGCAGGGGGACGACGGGCCTTTCGAGTCCAGAACACACACAAAAAATATTAAAAAAACCTCAAAAGAAATATCAAGTGTCGAGGCTTTGTTTGCAGAGAGTGCAGTGGAAACTTTGTGCCAAAGGTCAGGCTGTGTTGTGGCTGTAAGGGGTTGCTCATCGTGGACGCTGTGTTTTGTACACAGAGCTGCTTGTTGCAGGTCATGAGCCTCCAATGGGCTGAAAACAGCCCAACCTAGTGGGTCATAGTGGGTCAACACAGAGAACCATCCGGGCTCACGCACGCCTCGGTGGGTGAAGCACAGAAATATAATAACTTCATTAGCGCAGCTTCTTAATAATGCTCACGTGACGGGTTTCTTGTAAAAATACAAGATTCCCACGTATTACAGTAGGATACAGTACGTTCAGTCCAACTGAAAGTGGTGGAAATTCCTCTTCGGGATCTTGAAGCATTTAAAAAAACATTCAGTGTTGATTAAAAACTCTTTTCATGGCCGAGTGCTCCAGATGCTATTATGGTCTAAATCACTCCGACAACAGTTACATCACGTTAAAAAATCTAGAATTAATAGTGGATTAAATTGTGTCTTGAGTTTATTAGCTGACCACATGCAACAAGATGGGAGTTTCTGAATGTTTTCCGTGTTCAGACCCTTAAAGAGCTCAGACTCTTTATTCATGTGTTTTCGTCTCTTTGTTAGAGTCCTTATTGTTGGACCACCGGATACGATCACAGTGATGACTGTATGAACAGTAGCTTCATCACTGAATTATGAAACAACGCATCAATATTTACTCTATTTTGCATTTTATTTAATTAACGTTATTGAAAATAAATGATAAATTCCGTGATATACTAGTTCTATGTATTCTATGTTTCCGTCTTCATGTTTCTTGTATTAGCAATTCGTAAAAGAATTATTTACTCAATGAAGAAATGATTAATAAAATGTTATAACACTTTTCAAAAATAACCCACACAATTATCTCAAGTCTGAGGTGATTCAAATTAAATATTTGAAGAAAGAAAAAAGACATTAAAGGTGCAGTGCGTAGGATCTGAGCAAGTAGAAAATGAGCATTGCACTAGTCTAGTAACGTTAGGCAGCTACTGTTTATTATTATTATGCACTATTTAACGTTCACTCAATCTGTATTACTTAACTTATCATATGCCCATTTGCCTTTTGTAAATTATGTTTATAGTTCCTGCTTATAGTCTACCTACATTTAATGCACAAATCAACCTGTATAACATGTACATATTACCGCAATCAATCAATCTGTATATCCCGTACCTATATCACTAACTTATTATCTGTAAAATACTTATTATTATCTGTATATTGGTATTTACTGCTATTGCACTTCTGGTTGGATGCTAAACTGCATTTCGTTGCTCTGTACTTGTACATGTGTAATGACAATAAAGTTGAATCTAATCTAATCTAATCTAATCTGGAGCCATCTAGGGGTTAGGTTGCAGATTGCAACCAACTGAAACTACGGCGGCCCCAAAAAAAACACTAATGGTTCTCCCTGGGAATATTACATGTCTCAGGCTTTTATTGTGAAAGGAAAGAGAGGAAGGTGTGGTATGTGCTGCCTTTGTCAAGATTGAAAGGACCAATAAAGTTTATTGTTGTTTTAGAACTAAACCTCTTCCAGCACAACCTGATTGTTTGATGCATTTATTCACGAAAAGCTCATGAAATTGTCTGTCTTGCAAAAACATTATAAATATGTGTTTATGTTATTTATGTTGTTTGTTTTTATTTATAGTAGACAATAGAAACAAAATGCCCCTAGTATAAAGTATAAAGAGTGTAAAGTTGCCTAAAGCAGCAACTTGTTGAGATAACTGCACGTCTTCTTCTCAGCCTCTCCTGCAGGTCGTCTTCAGGCCGACGGCCCCTGAACGCACCGCTCGCTCTCACGCGTCTCTCTGGTTTTCCAGGAGGACGCTGTGCTTTTCTTTCTTCTTTTCTCCCTCCGTCCACGTCCGGGGCAGTTAGGAGGGGATTATGGGAAGCTAATAGGACGTTATTTCTATGACCTCATGGCGTGAGCTGCACAGTCTGGCAGCCGGGACGCCGGCGGCCGCCAGGAGAAAGTGGAGTCTGTGACCGGAGCCCAGTTCACTCAGTCAGATAGCGGTGATTCAAACCCCATTTGTTTTGGGCGTATAGAGGATGCTCTCAGTGGTTTGGCTGTGATTGATCCTTCCTCTGCCGTGATCCGTGACACTATTCCAGTTTCCACATCCCCCCATGTTAACGCAGACCAGTCCAGTCCTGTGGCGCTTCCCACACCGGCCCTCTGACAGTTCCCTGACCTCCACCCAGATAAAGAGAAGCAGGTCTTGGGCCATTTCTTTGGACAACAGCAAACCGCTGTGTGTTTACAGAGAGTGCAACGCGACTTGTCGGCTGTGCACGGCAGCGACCACTCGCCACCACACACAGGGCTTTGTTTAAATGAGATTAAAGTGTGACATCTGTCTGTTTGATGCTTTAAAAAAAGCGTTTAAAGTCCTGCACAGTAGAAACATGACTTTAATTAGCTTATTCCATTATGGCCTTTCCCCAAAAGGGAATTTGGTAAAATAAAAATAGTATTAAATGCAGAGTGGAGATATTAGTGACAGGTATGAGCCACATAGGTGTGTTTGGTTTATTGCACAAGAACAGGTTTTGTATCTCCGAGCAACGGCCCAGTGAGATTAAAGGAAAAAGACAAACTTACTATGCTAAACATTCCCACATTCAAAAGATAAATCAAAAGCTCCGCCAAAAGAAACTGAGACGAAATACAAAAGAAAAAACGTGAATGAAAGTATGACGCATGAGGGAAAATAAATCTAAAACTAAGAACAAGCAACACGATGATTACTGTTCTTGAATTCAAAGTGCTGGTCATTATGTTTTTGTATTGGATGCTACAGGACGGAGAGGTCGGAGGTTTCCAGTGTTTCTGATACATGGAAGACGCTTCTGGTTGTTTCCTCCGTAAATAGTGTCCGGGAAACAAGAAAAGAGTCGGAAAATGGGCAAGACAGAGTTCAATGTCTGTTTTCTGTATCAGAGCAACAGGGAAGAATTCTGAAGGATCTTTGTAAAAATTGTAGCTTGAAAACATTCTGTAATAAAACACGTTTATCAAGATATGTGTTTGCAATTTTTCCAAATATCTACAATCGTCAATGTGTGTGTCAATGCATGGGATGCAATGGTGGGCGTCCTCATGTGGGTCGGCAACCAGACAGCGTTCAGTCTGCTGCTGCACTCGTGACCTTCAGCGCCCTGATGACCTTCACTCGATCGTTCGGCCCAGTTTGACTGCAAAGCGACCGACTGCTCTCAGTCCAAAGTGATAAATGTTATCAGGTATTGATCAGGTATTGATTTGGTTGTGATGTTAATGCTGTTCAATTGATTGTTGATTCCACAGAATAAGATACACCAATAGACATTTGGGACCTCAGATTGGGAATCATATCTGGCTTTCCTTTTTGCAGCTGAAGTCATCAAAGATACTCGTTCGTTTGTTCGCAATGGAAAGGACGTTTTTCAGCTTTGTCCTTGTAAAACCCTTCAATTTTACTTTTATCACTTTTAAATACAGAGGAATCTGTGTTTATTATCTACGCCCACCATTTACACAAGTCACCGTTTTGAGGTTTTATTCTCTATCTTTGGGGTAGATGCTTTTGCATCGCTTGACAAGCTTTTGCAGCTCGCCGTAGTTCTGTTGCCGAACCGTAAAAGGTTCGACGACTACAATGAATATGCTGGTCTTCATATGTTGTCTAATTATCAAACTATACGTTGAGTTTATTTCTTTGTGGATACTTAAAAACACCATGTCTAGAACTTAAAGATTTCCTACTCTGGCGCCCTCTACTGGCAGTATCAAATAAGATTTTGTGGCAACTTGAGTGCGGAGTTGATATTGCCTGATATCAACCATGCTGGTGAATGCAACTTCTAACTGTGCTTTGCTATCTCCCTCTACAGGCTCTGGAAGATGAATAAACAATACACAACAGTGAGCTCCACCGATGAGGTCGCCGTCAAGACCGAGGATGAACCTCAACCGAAGAAATACCGCTACGTACGCAAAGAGGGCAGCTGCAACGTGGTGTTCCGGCACGTTCCCGAGGAGTGGCTGCTGTTCGTGACGGACATCTTCACCACCTTGGTGGAGATTAGGTGGAGGGTGATGTTCCTGATCTTCGCCCTGTCGTACATCCTGTCTTGGCTCTTCTTCGGCATCCTCTACTGGGTCATCGCTCTGGCTCACAACGACACCAGAAACGTCACGACTGCGCCCTGCATGTACGAGGTGCGCAGCTTCACGGCGGCGTTCCTCTTCTCCCTGGAAACCCAGACCACCATCGGCTACGGCTTCAGGGGGATGTCCGAGAACTGCATGATCGCCATCATCGTCGTCACCGTACAAGATGTCATCAGCTGCTTCATTGACACCTTCGTCATCGGAATTGTGGTTGCCAAAATGGCCTCGGCCCGGAAGAGGGCGCAGACGGTGGGCTTCAGCAACTGCGCCGTCATAAACCTCCGCGACAGCTACCTGTGTCTTTCCTGGCGGGTCGGGGACTTCCGCCGGCACCACCTAGTGGAGGGGACGGCTCGCGCTCAGATCGTCCGGTCCACGGTGCACGCCACGGGCAAGATGGACGTGACGTACGAAGACATGGTCATCCAGCAGCGGGACATCATCCTGGTCACGCCCACCACCATCTTCCACAGGATCGAACCCGGCAGCCCGCTGTACAACATGGGCTTGGTTGATCTGCGGAAAGCGGACTTTGAGCTGGTGGTGTCGTTCACCTACACGGACGACTCCTCCGGTATGCTGCACCAGACCCGCACCTCGTACACGCCGGCTGAAATCCTGTGGGGTCAGCTGTTCCAGGAGATGATCAGGATCAGCAGGAGGAACTACCGGGTGGACTACACCTTGTTCAACCACACGGCCAAGGTGCTGGTGCCCGAGGTCAGCGCTGAGGAGTACGAGCACAAGAAGCAATGGCGGCCCTCTCCCCGGCATTCCCCACGACATTCACCCAGATCTTCCCCACGACATTCACCCAGATCTTCTCCGCGCCACTCCCCAAGGTCACAGCCGCAAAATCATCACGAAAAGCTTCTGAAACCGCCAACGGTAACGGTGGAACTGGTGAACGACAGTCGCCCCGAACCAACCGTGTCAACATCTCAAGCAGACGATCAACATCAAGACCTGTTGACTCTGCCCAATGACCTCAGAAATATAGACATTTAAAAGCAGAATCCTGATGTTTGAGGCGCCATCCATTAAGACACTGTGTTTATTGTCAGTTTTTTTTCAAAGAGGCGACTGTTAAAGAGGAATATTGAGGATGCCACTGAATCTCATTTACTAGAAGAAGATGAAAAAAAAGGTTTTGGTTTTCTGTTGGATCTTTTTAAAGTGACACTTGAGCTGAAATCTGTCTTTTGAGTTTCAAAGACTGAATGAACCCTTGGAGGCTTGAAAGATGGCACCTGGCCCATTCGATCCAATGAGAGCTGCATGTAGGTTATTGAAGGGCTGTTCCTTAGCCAGCTAGCAAGAGCGCTAGCAAAAGGTAGCCTACCAATGACTTACGCAGTCTTGTGACCATCACCTTGCAGATCATAGCGTCTCCTAACCCGCCGTTAAAAAGCTCCACCTTCGAGTGCTAAAGACGGAAGTTTGGCAAAGCTTTATAAACATTAAACTTTCATAGTTTAACAATAAGGTCACACCAGTTAATTTAGCTTGTTAGCGTGCTAACACTAACTGATCAACATTAAAAACTGAGGCCGGTGGGAATGTCATTAATTTGCAGGTAAGAAACCAAAGTATTGGATTTTTAAAATATATTTACAAGACTGCCGCTGTTAGCCTCAAGGTAGTGCTAAAGGAGTGTCGGGGGATCGCCGAAGCCAGTTCAAATCCCTCCAATAGTTGTTGAACATGTATAACAAAGAATATGAATTGATTCTTCCACAGACACTTAAACAGACTTTAAACAATGGCGATCTAAGAAGAAAATGCGGAGTTCTGGGCTGCATGGTGAAGATCTGATGGTGAAGATCTGATGGTGAAGATCCACCAAATCCGGCCAACCAACAGAAAGACGCTTCGCTTCCGGCTCGACCAGCTTCAACATGGCGGCCGGGTGATAAACCTTTGAATAAACAGTTCATTCAGATTTGAGGCGAGAAAAAAGCGCTGCCGAGTTTGACCGGAGTTTCATGGACAAACTTAATTTGCCTTGAGGTTGAGTCCTGATTCTGCAAGTTTAGAAATGGCTCAGTCAACTTTCCGTGTCTTACCCATCATGCAACGGTGCGACTGGCTCTTCTTGCTCTCCATTGAAATGAATGGAACCCGTCAACGTATTTGGTGAATCTCCAGGTTGAGCGGATACGAACCAATGCATTGAACCATAAGTGTAAAGAACAATCAGAGGAGACAGAAGTGGGATGCTGCAGGTTTGAGGTGCGTAGATAAATATATTTTGAGCCATAAGAAGTAAACATTTGCAGCCACCTTTCAAGCCTCCAATACATGAAATGTAGAGGCTCAATATTTGTAGTATAGACACGGTTTAAGGAATTTATTCTTTATCGGGTTATTGAAATATTCAGATTACGGTGATTATGGATTTTAAGGGGAAGCAATGAAAGACAAAAATTACATTTAAGTGTTTTTTGTTTGTTTTTTACTTTATATCGTAAAGGGTATATCCAAATTCTTAAAATCTCGATCTTTTGAGGCAACATGGACGACAAAGCTGAGGAAGCTCATGTGATACGATCAGAAAGCTCCAGAACGGTTACTAAATGGACCTCGTGGTGGGTTTTTCTTCGCAACTGTTTATATACAAAATGAAATGATGAGAAAGGAAAAGGAATGTTTTACTTGTTTAAAAAGAAGGTTCCTACATTACACTCTCACTAAAGTTTAAAGTTCAGATTGTAAAAAGGGAAATTTATCGACTTGATATCGATTGTGTTGTTTTTTTTGCTGTGTTTAAAGTCTGCATTAAAGCAAAGTTATGCAAATTTATGATCTTTTCAGCTGTTCTAGTATTTTCCTTTACACACGTAGTGATTATATCCACATAACTGATGATTATTTATCGAAAATAAATACAAAATATTCAGTCAAAGAAACAATAGACAACCCTGCAATACTGTAGCAATATCGATATCGAGGTATTTTGTAGAAAATATTGTAATATTGTATTTATAGGGGCGACTAATGTTCTTTATTGTGAGTAAAATCATGA
>CM042235.1:1402411-1412411 GCA_023566465.1 Cottus gobio | reverse complement strand
GGCTGCGTCTTCTGGGTGGTGGCCATCTGCCACGGCGACTCGGGCAGCAACACCCGGAAGTGCGTCTCCAACGTGAGCAGCTTCACCGCCGCCTTCCTGTTCTCCATCGAGACCCAGACCACCATCGGCTACGGCTACAGGTACGTGACGGACGAGTGCCCGGTGGCCGTCTTCATGGTGGTCTTCCAGAGCATCGTGGGCTGCATCATCGACGCCTTCATCATCGGCGCCGTCATGGCGAAGATGGCCAAACCCAAGAAGCGGAACGAGACTCTGGTCTTCAGCCACAACGCCACGGTGGCCATGAGGGACAACAAGCTGTGCCTCATGTGGCGCGTGGGCAACCTGAGGAAGAGCCACCTGGTGGAGGCCCACGTGCGGGCGCAGCTCCTGAAGTCCCGGACCACGGCGGAGGGGGAGTACATCCCCCTCGACCAGATGGACATCGACGTGGGCTTCGACAGCGGCGTGGACCGCATCTTCCTGGTCTCGCCCATCACCATCGTCCACGAGATCGACGAGGGCAGCCCCTTCTACGACATGAGCAAGCAGGACCTGGAGACCTCCGAGTTTGAGATCGTGGTCATCCTGGAGGGCATGGTGGAGGCCACCGCCATGACCACGCAGTGCCGCAGCTCCTACGTCGCCGGCGAGATCCTGTGGGGCCACCGGTTCGACCCGGTGCTCTTCGAGGAGAAGAACTACTACAAGGTGGACTACTCCCGCTTCCACAAGACCTACGAGGTGCCGAGCACCCCGCTGTGCAGCGCCCGGGACCTCGCGGAGAAGAAGTACATCCTGTCCACCTCCAACTCCTTCTGCTACGAGAACGAGATGGCGCTGGAGAGCAAGGAGGACACGGACGAGGGCAACGGGGGCAGCGTCGGGCCCGACGGCACCCAGGCCGACAACCTCTCGGAGCACAGCCAGGCCGCGGTGCCGCCGGAGCCCCGGCCGCTGAGGCGGGAGTCCGAGATATGACTGTCCTGAGCGCGGACCTCACGCGGGGGATTTTTTTCTAAAGAAAAATCTTCTCTCTGCTCCGGGCGGCACGGGGAGCCGGGCGGGGCCTCTTTGGGTCGAGGACAAGCCGAACGGTACTGCCGACGGAGGCCGAGGTTTAGGACGAGGAACTCTACGGGCCGGGTGCACATCGCAGGAAGTGAGCGTGCGCTCGGCGACCGCGGCGGAGAGGGGCGGGGCTTGTTGAGGACTGGGTGTCTCAGTTGGTCTGTCCGGCATGAACAAAGAGGTGGTTTTTATTTTTATAGTTAGCTAGGTCCTTCAGTGCTGCTAGAACCGGTTCCACGTCGGGCCTTCTCAGAACCGAAGGGAACGCAGACGGTACGCGGGGGCGTGGCCTCACATACGTCTTCATCCAGCGTGAATACGAAGACGCCTTCGACCTCCTCTGACTGCGACGGCGTTTCTGATCTTTTTGTTTTGTAGCCGTTATCGATCCGAGAGGCTCGGACGCGCCGCTCGCGTCCAGAGACGAAGTATTACCGGCATCGGGCCGACGGGAGAATCTGAATGTTCTGATAAAAGTGCTGCTATGATGTTGCTTCTTCTTTTCTGGTCTTTTTATTTTTACGATTGATAGAAAAATACCAAAGAGTATTATTATCATAGTTTTGTGTTTCTTAGATCTGGTACAGAAGTAGAAGCGCTTTGTTTTTAATGTGTACAACGTTTATTGTGTCTTCATCTCGAGCCTCTTCATCAAGCCTTAATCTGGAGGAGCGAGGGGGCGTCGGCTTAAACAGGAAGTGCTTTGCTCAACTGAAACAAACTCACTGAAGTTTTTTTTTTTTAGCAACTTGAACCACGAAGGTGATTTTCAAAGTTTCTTTTCAAAAGGTTTTAAAATCTGATGAAACTTTAAGAAATGTTTTCTGGCAAAAAATATCAAATCCAAGTGAAACCATGTTCAATGCCACTGCTGCCTCTCCAGCCTTCTTCTTCATCATCCTCCTCTTCTTCGTCTCTTTTCCTTGCCTGTTGCTTTAGTTTTCCTGGAGGATGTGAGGAGGCGGAGCTCCAAGCCAAACGTACTGTAACACCAGAGTTTCTATCTGTGACTGACGGCCGAGTACAAACCTGTCGCACTTCTTCTGTATCAGTCTTCCAAATGTACTGCAAAAAACCACAGAATGTAGAGTTTTGTATTATTATTATTATTATTATTATTATTATTGTACATGACATTGTATTGTTCTTTTTTCAATAAAATGTCAGTGGACAATCTGAATCATGCTGTGTGGCTTTTGATCTGAAGTTTTACAAAAACAGATTACATTATGGAAGTTTTGTGAATCTTGCGTTTCGAAGTATACTGTAGTACTATAATATGCACAGTATCTGCGTACATTGAGGTACTGCATGCTACTTTATACTTGAACTCAAACAAATACTTCAATCGAGACTATATTCAAAATAAATTACATGCATCATCAATAATACATCAACAATATAATCAAACACATTTTGATGCTTTTGGACTTTAGTTAAATTATGAATGCATGACTTTAAATTGCACTGCAGTATTCTTTTAAATGTGTGTGTGTATATAACTATATATATATAGTTTGCAAGTTTATTTTTTGTAACAAGTATTGGCAGCAAAATTTTCTCACGAGCATCATTTATGAAGAATAAAGTGGAAATTGCACTCGTTCTTTTATCTCAGTTCACAGAATCCTATGAATTTAAATTCAATGTTTTGACGATGAATCAAACAAAGTTGTTCTTTCTCGTTGGTGACCTGAACGTCTCCTCGTCCTCTTTCCGTCTCTGGTCTTCAAAATGTCCACTGACTCGTCTAATTATGTAATTAATACTAACTTACTAGCTGTAATACGTTCATACCGGCTGACGACAGCTTGCTGGATGTGAGGCGCTGTCCGTGGTGCTGATCATCGGCCGCGTGTCGCTTTGGTTTGAACGACTTTGGCCTCGAAAACAACAACTGATGGTTCAAAACCAAAAGATCGTCTTCGCTCTGCACGGGAAACTTCCCAATGTTGTGTAAACAAATTATATATATATATATATATATATATATATATATATGACATGATAGATAGACATGTGACCTGTACGGGAGCGACAGCCAATGAGAGCGCACAATGCCTGTAAGGCGGGAACGAGGGGGAGGAGTCGCCTCTCAGACGTCCTAAAACATGGAGGAATTTATTTATTTGTTTTTAGCCGTATTGAAACAATCTATTTTATGAAATAATTAATAAATTGTGCATTGTTGTGTTGCATCAAATTAATTATTATTCAGTTCATTTTCTTCATATGTCTTCATGAATTGTGGAAATATTTTTCTTATATTATTATTATATATAATATATATATTTTTTTTTTATGACAAAAAATGTGCTTAAATTATAAGACAAACTTTTAAAAAGGAAAAACACAGAATATTTTATTTACACTTTACAATTCAAGGAAATACTGAACGTGGAGATGCCTCTGTGTGTGTGTGTGTGTGTGTGTGTGTGTGTGTGTGTGTGTGTGTGTGTGTTACCTTCATCTGACATAAAGCAGTTATCGTCTCTGATTCATCTCCACCCTTTTTGAAACGGGAAGAGAGAGAAAATGAGTCAGCTGCTTATTAAAATAATCAGGATCTGTGTTTCATCATATTTCCTGTTGGACACAATAGAAAATTACGTTTCTAATTATACTTCTAAACCAGCAGAGGATCCAGCGCAGGATTAAACAGAAAACACACAAGTGGATAGAAACCTACAGTAAAATAACTGATATTAAATACTCTTATTTGTTTATTTTCTTGTAAACAAAGCGCTCTGGCACCAGTTTGTCCCTGAAGGGGCCGCGCTGGTGGGAAAGTAAGGAAGTTAGTTTCCGGTCTCACCATTTAATATCGCATTTATTTATTGAATTATTAATTTAAAGTTGCGACCAGGAAAGGCACATTGAAGTGACTTCCTGTGAGCGAGTTGTGCTTCTATTGTGCGGCTGCTCGCTCGTTGTGGAACAATAACGCTGTAAACACGCAGCGGCCAGCAGGCCCTCGTGATCCAGGACCCAAACGGCTTCTGGATGAATATTTATTTGTGTTTTCCACTTTCACAGCCGCAGCTGCAACGTGGAAACGACAATGGAGAAGCAAAGATCTCCGACCAACAACACAAACTCAAACCGGAAGCCGACGGCTTTCATGGAGGCTTCTGGGAAGCCGGCGCTCCAACGGGCTCCGCCCGGTCCGGGCCTGTGATCCGGGCCTGTGATCCGGGCCTGTGATCCGGGCCTGTGATCCTCGCCGCGTTGTGAGTCTTCCTGCTTCACACGGACCCCCGCCGTGCACCCAGCCGGGGTCTCACTGACGCACAATCACGACGCCATTCTGGCTTTTTTCCCAAGGAGGCCGGTGTTCGTGTCACTGTGAAGCTCAGTTTTTTTTTTAAATTGTCTTAACATGATTTCCAATAACAAATATCAAATGTACGATTGAAGGATATTCCCTGAGCCATTCACATAATAATTACATTAATCATAATACGCAGTAGTGTATCTCAGCCTGCAGAGAGACGGTGGAGGGCCCTGAACGCCTCGCTGCCCGCTGCAGCCGCTCTGTGAAGCGCTGCCAGAAGCTGTCGACTCGACTCGTCAGGCGGCTCCGGATCGTTTTCTCCAGAAACCGTGAAGCCGTGTTTGGCAACATGCAGAGCGACGGGTCAAAGGAGGGGTCAAAGGTCAAAGGAAGCTCGCAGACTGTAAAGAGAGCAAACTAAAGATTTTTACTGTCAATTAACGGTCCACGTTTTTCTCAATCAATTGATTTGTTGTTTATTTTAAAGAAATGTCATAAAATGGTGAAAAGATGACGTCTATAATCAGAGAAATCACTGATACGCGGTTACGCTATTACCTTGACCTCAGAGGATGGAGACGGTGTCCGAGGTCAACGGGTAACTGGAGAGTGTGTGTGTGTGTGTGTGTGTGTGTGTGTGTGTGTGTGTGTGTGTGTGTGTGTGTGTGTGTGTGTGTGTGTGTGTGTGTGTGTGTGTGTGTGTGACAGATTGGGGTTGGCCTCATATTTCGCTCCGACAGTTAAGCGGCAGAGATTAGCCTTCTGACAGACGGGGGGGGGCTTTAAGAGACATGTTGGGATGCAGCGCTGTGATTGGTTACGAGCCCGTGAGACGTGACGCATGTCCCTGAGAAGTGTTTGTTCGTGAGCTTCGGTGATTAAGAAGTGAGAACACACACCCTGGAGGTTCAAATCAGGCTGAGAGCATCAGCTCTCTAAAAAAGAAAACTGGTTCCAGCCCGACGTCGACATGCAAACCCTCTGCAGCGACCGAATGAAGGCCCGCCCCCTTTTTGAACTGAGTGCTGAGCGTTGGGGACTCACAATGGAAGGTTTCCGAGTCAAAGCGGCCACAGTTTGTTCAACAGATTCCAGTTCTGATCCTCCTTTTATCAAACGCCTGCAGCAGAATGTCAGGTTGGCAAAAAAAAAGAAGAAAAAAGAGCCAAAGAATGTGAGAGATGTGACAACGAGCTCGATTCGGTCTTTTGTGGAAAACCACAACACGAGACGTTTGCTGCCTCATCCCGCTGACAACCACACACACACACACACACACACACACACACACACACACACACACACACACTGTAACAGCCAATTAGGAAGCTTTCCCATCATCATTACGAGACCGAATCGTTTTGTTAATTCAATCCGGCTTCACTCGGTCTTTTTATAGAACGTGACACGTTAAACAAATCTGATCAGAGAGCAAACTTTCCGTCTCGGGTCGTCTGAGCCGGATCGAGACCTGAAGAGGCTGGTGGTCTCTCCTGACCACCAGCGGGCGACTCCTCTGGTTGTATAGAAGTCTATGCTTCATGTGTTAAAGCTGCATTCTCTCTCCTGACCACCAGGGGGCGACTCCTCTGGTTGTATAGAAGTCTATGCTTCATGTGTTAAAGCTGCATTCTCTCTCCTGACCACCAGGGGGCGACTCCTCTGGTTGTATAGAAGTCTATATAAATGACTCTACTTCTCTCTTGATGTATTCTCTCAGTAAACATTGTAAACATGAGTTTATGTCTCTAGTTTCTAGTCTTCTTCAACCCAGCATGATGTTCATTTAGTTCCCTGCACCACCCTGAGCCCCATTTCAACTCGTTGACGGTACACTTTGTCCCGACCCGGTTCTGGAGGTCATCTGCGTCCCGGATGCGGCTGCTCTCAGAAAAGGTGAGACAAGTGAAGCGCTTGCCAGACTTCTGCCAGCAGAAAAGCTCTCACTCGCTGAAACAATCCCGTCCACAGCTGTTGTTTGCTCTCCGCTCCGCCCCAGCGGTCCTTGATCTCCCACACTGACCGGTGAATAACCGCCCCGCCCCTCACCATGAATAGTTAATCCCTCTCTGTTTGTCTGTAGATATCTGGCACACACAGCAATGCAGCCTCATCCCGAGCTTCTGTGGAGTCCATTTAATCATTGACAATGTCTTTGTATATCTTGCATCCTGTGCGATAACATCAGTACGCTAACAAAGCCGAAATGAAAATGAACGCCACCGTGCACGGCGTGCTGGAGTTACCGTGTTCAATGCTAACTGTTGACTTTGTGATCTGCTGTTGGGAGTGTGCGCTCCAAACGCGTCATATGTGCAGTTTGTTACGGTGAAGCTCGTATTTATTTCATCTTGCAGACGTCAATCCTTTTCTCCATATTCTGATCTACGGCTGCAGCTAATGCAGCTAATGCAGCTAATACAGCTAATGCAGCTAATGTAGCTTATGTAGCTTATGTAGATAATGTAGCTAATGCAGCTAATGTAGCTAATGTAGCTAATGCAGCTAATGCAGTTGATGAAGATAATGTAGCTAATGCAGCTAATGTAGCTAATGCAGCTAATGCACCTAATGTTGCTAATACAGCTAATCAAATCAACCTTCTGATGTTCTTCCTGTTTCCGTGTCCACTTTGGCCTCTTCTGCTGCAGTTTAAACTCACAAAAGAGGTTTTGGTTTGCAGTCGGTGGACGATAGAAATATGTTTCCTTAAAGTGGAAATCCACTTTGTATGTGGATAGATTTCAGCAATATCAATTCCTCTATATTGAAATGTGTCTCCTCTTCATCGACACACTTGAGGACACACGAGTCCTCATGACGTCTGCTTCGTGCCCTTTTGAGTCAAAAGGCACCAACTGTTGACCTTTCAAAGGAAAGAAATGTTGCTATGGAAGTTTTTAAAGTTTTCATTGATTTCAAGGAAAAATAATCCTCTTCATCACCTGAAACTGAAAGCATCTGTTTAGATACCCGCCGGGCTTCAACAGAGAAAACCAGTCTTGTTGTGACATGATGAACTGAGTCTTTGAGCTTCAAACTGAAGGAACGGTGGCATTGTTTACACGTCCCAACAGGAAGTAGAAGCACGAAATGTGTCCGTCACATCTTGTGAAGTCCTTCCCCCACTACTTATCGTACAAGTACACCAGTGAGCAGGAACATAGTGAATCCGTCATAAATACCTGGCGTGGCTCAGATTCAACACCCGGAAGATGGTTTGAAAAACAGATTTTGGTTTCATAAAATACAGGAGAGATGATGTTGGCACAGAAAAGAAGTGTGAAACAGAAAGAATATTACATTGTATTTACAATATCAGGATTCTTCCAGACAACGAGCTCGTTGGAGGCTTGACCCAAAGTGGAGGACGACCTGCTGGTTGTGTGATCAAAGTATTTTGAGCACAATTGAGGCTCTTTTGCAGGTTTGGCTGAGCAGGTCAACAGGAATAGACCTTTTCTTCTATTTGTTCCACCACCTGCTGTGAAAAGAAAATACCCTCCGAGTATTCTGGGGCTGTTTCATAACCCTCGTGTGGAGGCCGGGGTGAATCTTCAGAAGCCTGTCGGGTCACATGGGCCGTGAACCCATGAGGGAGGGAAGGTGTCCAGGTACACCTGGCTCACAATAACAGGGTGATTAATCCTGACAAGCCCCGGCTTTTTATGGACGCTAATGGTGCCCTGTGTGTGTGTGTGTGTGTGTGTGTGTGTACTTTCGCTGCTCCCGCCGCTCCATAGCAACCGGGGGGCGGTAAACACGCCTCACACTGATGTGGAGATGGTTTCCCGGCGGTTAGATGTTAACCACATTATCTCTGCTTTGCTGTACTCTTGTGTTTGTGTGTGACATAACCGGTTTGAAGGAACTGGGCTTTAATGGTTCTGGTGCTCGTCAGTGAGGGTTCTAGACTAAAGGCCTCAGCGAGGTCCCTGAGCCACATGCAGGTCTTCATCCAGCGTGAGGAACTAGGGAATCCTTGGAAGACCTCGGGGCCGCCGCAGTGGGAGGGCCGCCCGTGTCCCGGGGGATGAGCGGGTTAGTAAACACCCGGGCTCATCAGGTTGAAACAGACCTTTGTACACCTCCGTACGGGTTCTGTGTGAGTGGGACGAGAGCTGCAGCCATCTTGTCATGAGCCATACTGCTTCATTTATGGTTTTATGAGAAATACTTAGATTTGTGTAAAATAACACTTTGTTTTTAAATCTTATTTCATTAAACGCAGTCTCCGACCCTTAAAACTACATCACTACCCACCGGAGTCCAATAATCGGGTCCGATCTCGACGTCAGTTTAAATTAATCGAATTCAATCCCAAGACGATCAATGAACGTCAATCCAGGTGATGCGATTAGAGGAGGAAGGATTGGAGCATCCAATCAGGTATCAGGACGGAGATGCATCCTGAGATTTATCTAGAGGAAGAGAAGCTGCTCTCACGCCATCGTCAGAGGAGCTGTTTGTCTGTGAGGCCTCATCCTCACTACTACATAGCAATTAGCATGTTAGCAATTAGCATGTTAGCAATTAGCATGTTAGCAATTAGCTTGAAAATGACCTCCCACGGTTATTAATGCCACCGTTATGTCAATCAAACGTTGTTATCATGACGGCGGTCTGAGACGTGAACCATCTCGTAGCTCTGCGTCCGGTCCTCACCTCGTAACCTCGTAAAGCTTCAGCCAAACATTGACACAGCGTCTATTTTAGTGTGTTTATGGAAATTAACCCGCAGCTCCTCCTTCGTTGTGTTTTTCCACTGGGTGGACTGGGAAACATGTTCTTCACAACCACAAGAGCTCAGCTTAAGTTGTGGGCTTTAAACCCTCTGAGGAAAGTGTATCATCTATTTGAAACTGTCGATGCAACATTTTTGGCGGGAAAATATGAATACTGGGGGGACTGTGGCGCAGTGGTTAGCAAGTCAGTCTTTCAATCAGAGGGTTGGTGGTTCAAACCCCGGCTCAGCCAGTCCATGTTGTTGTGTCCTTGAGCAAGACACTTAACCCTCATTGCTCACCGTTGCTGTGTCTACGGTCTACTGTATATCATGTAAGTCTCTTTGGATAAAAGCGTCAGTGAAATGTAATGTAATACTTGTAAGACGTACCACTTTCCAAGTAGTAAACAACATGGCTGCCTCCTGCTGACCCCCAGCTTATACACAAGTTAATATCTGACCTGCAGTATTTTTAGCCCAAATATTAAAAGATAGAAAATGTTAATAATAATTGAAAAGTATAAAACATCATGATTTGGAGCCATTTATTTCCAATGTTGCATGAATGTAAAATCGGGTTTCAATGTTTGTCACTTAATTACACAAAAGGCCTCATAACCCAGACATGAGTAAATTAATGAAGTCACCCTTTGCTAAGCCCCGCCCCTCGCTGCTAGACTTTGGAGATCAGAACGATTTTGGTTTTATAAAATATGAATCTTTCTCTGCATATGTTTCTCACTTTTTTCTTAATTTGTTTTTGCACTTTATTATTATTATTATTCACTATTCACTTTATGTTGGACAGAAGAGAAACGTTCTTTCGATCTTTTGTATGTTTGCACTTGTAAAAAATTGACATTAAAGCTGACTTTGACTTTGACTTTTGACTTTTGACTTTGATTAGTTTCGCAGCCGGGTTCATCAGA
>CM042235.1:1357411-1397411 GCA_023566465.1 Cottus gobio | reverse complement strand
CCTACAAAAACGTGACGGGGTCAGAGTAGCAGACGGGGGAAACAGTTGATCTCCAGTCTCTTTATATCCATTCAGGACTCCCCTTTGATGTTCCGGCTCTACGGCGAGCAGCAGACAGTTGTGTGGTCTTTAATTACACAAAGAAAGAATGAGTGGAAAGAAAGAAGGGATGGGGATGAGGGGAGAAACTGTGTGACCCCCCCCCCCCCCACCTTCATGTCCCCTGCTCTTCATCCCCCAGCTGAAACGATTAGTTAGAAACTATTAGCTAGAAACGATCCGCTAGAAACGATACGCTAGAAACGATCCGCTAGAAACGATCCGCTAGAAACGATCCGCTAGAAACGATCCGCTAGAAACGATTAGCTAGAAACGATTAGCTAGAAACGATTAGCTAGAAACGATTAGCTAGAAACGTTTAGCTAGTAACGATTAGCTAAAAACAATTAGCTAGAAACAAGTCGCCAGAAACAATTAGCTAAAAACGATTAGCTAGAAACGTTTAGCTAGAAACGATTAGCTAAAAACGATTAGCTAAAAACGATTAGCTAAAAACGATTAGCTAAAAACAATTAGCTAAAAACGATTCGCTAGAAACGATTTGCTAGAAACGATTTGCTAGAAACGATTCGCTAGAAACGATCCGCTAGAAACGATTAGCTAGAAACGATTCGCTAGAAACGATTCGCTAGAAACGATTCGCTAGAAACAATTCGCTAGAAACGATTCGCTAGAAACGATTCGCTAGAAACGATTCGCTAGAAACAATTCACTAGACACGAGTCGCCAGAAACGATCCGCTAGAAACGATTCGCTAGAAACGATTTGCTAGAAACGATTAGCTAGAAACGATTCGCTAGAAACGATTCGCTAGAAACGATTCACTAGACACGAGTCGCCAGAAACGAGTCGCCAGAATAGGACCAGTAATATAATATATCTATACTCAAACTATAAAGGTGACTAAAAATGGCACCCGTTTCAGCAGTCCAAATCTGATGACTTTTTTAAAGTTAAAAGTAGTGCCGAGCCCTGTTTCACTATATTTTGTATTATTATTTATTTGTTCAAACTGGGCAGATGAAAGTGAAGCTCACAGCATCAGCGGCTGGTCGTCCCCCATGCCGCCATGCTTCTACATGAAGCAGCAGCTGTATGTGAATGAGGCACGTGGCAGCTCTTTAAGTCGGCCACTTGAGTCGGCCACCGGGTCGCTCAGCGTGACCTCTGTGTGGCCGCTTTAAGCTCGGAGAAGCCTCGTTGTTACCGGGGAGAGTTTCCTGTTTGAAACGAGGTGCGGCAGCATTGTGATGAATAGTTAACCCCCGAGCTCCCTGAGCCTCGAACGCCTCGCAGAGCGGATGGTTGTGGACGGTGTCAGGTTGGTGACACTTCATTGCTCCGTGAATCGTCCGCATGAAGGTCAACATGAATGGATGCGGCTCGTGCAATGGTGTCAATCTTCTCCAAAACAGGGCAGCAGCGCTAACACAGCCGTTATGTTCTCACATACACACAGGAAGCTTGTGTGGAACGAAGGGTGTGTTTCATCAACGCTACGACCGGGAGGTGTTACATTTCCATGTTACAACGATTAACACCACAATGTAACGCAACAACGTAACGCAACAACGTAACGCAACAACGTAACGCAACAGCGTAACGCAACAGCGTAACGCAACAGCGTAACGCAACAGCGTAACGCAACAGCGTAACGCAACAGCGTAACGCAACAACGTAACGCAACAACGTAACGCAACAGCTTAACGCAACAGCGTAACGCAACAGCGTAACGCAACAACGTAACGCGACAACGTAACGCAACAACGTAACGCAACAACTTAATGCAACAGCGTTACGCAACAGCGTAACGCAACAGCGTAACGCAACAACGTAACGCAACAACGTAACGCAACAGCGTAACGCAACAGCGTAACGCAACAGCGTAACGCAACAGCGTAACGCAACAGCGTAACGCAACAACGTAACGCAACAACGTAACGCAACAATGTTCAGTAACAAGCATAACGTCCACCTTTACTTCAGGTCTCCTGGGTGAAAGTCCTGTGTTTGTTGTTTGGCTCCCTTTCCCACCCTCTTTTGGTCGTTAATAATTATACCATGTGACTTTCTCCATGTAACGTTTTCATAACTTGCTTGATGTACTACGTCACTCCCTCTGACCAGAAGCCAGAAACAGTCAGTGTATCCGTGCATGTTTGCAGAAACAATGGCAGCGTTTCTTTCCCAGCGACTGGGCTGAAGTTTTTTTTATTTTTTTTTATTTTTTTACAGCTACTGAGCCAAAGACTTTACCATCAAGCCAAATTGATTAAATTCTCAGCCGCAGAGAGGTGCACAGAGGGAAAACATCCAGCGCTTATTATTCCGATTTTGTGGATCCTCGTCGGCTCACTGTCGAGACGGGACGTCCCGGCTCAGGTACGGAGGACCGAGGAACCGGTGCTGCCACGGCTTTTATATAATAACCTCGTAATGTGCAGTAATCTGATGTTCTCTTGAGTTTACCGAGCTGCACGTCAGGAGGGGCCCCATTGTGTGTGTGTGTGTGTGTGTGTGTGTGTGTGTGTGTGTGTGTGTGCAGGAATGTGCCTGCTAAAATTAAAAACATGAATTTTCCATTGAGGAGTTGGAGGGCCTCTATAGGGGCCCGCTGTATGGATAGCCAGGCGGCCTTCTGGGAGGGCGCCGTATAGTTTCCACCTGTGTTTCAGGTTCTCATGGCGGAGCGTTCTCTCGGTTCCCCTCCCCGCCCCTCCCTCGGGGGTTGTTTTCGCGGCGCTGCAGATCAGGAGCAGGAAGCATTTGTACAGGATGCCCCCTAAACGCACCACTCCCACTCGGCTAATAACTTTAACACTTCTTCTTCCCCTTCGCAAGCGGGACGCGTCCACTTCCTCATCCGGCGGTCACTTCCTGTGAGGTCGGCCGTGTGCGGTCAGACGAGTGGCCTGAAGCCACGCCGCGTTACGCAAGAGGAAGCTCCCCAGAGACGACTTCTGCTTTCATTTGGCTTTTCTCTGTGGTCTCATTGGTCCACAGCAGATATTAATAACCATGTGGAGAGATATTTCATGCAGTGAAAATAAGCAATTTAAATAAAAGGAACACGATAAGAAGTTCAATATTCTGTGAAAGTGTGCCGAGTCATTTCTGTTTTTATGATGCATTTTGATTGTGCTTCACGTTTCTCTTAATTTATGTGTATTAAAAATGTATTTATCTACACACACACACACGCACACACACACCGATCTTCCATACCCTGAATATGTTTTGCAGGCTTGTATCTCACTGTTTTGTCGTCCTCTTGGTGTTATGTCTATGTATTTGTCTTTTGTCTTACAATAAAAAATTAAAAAGTATTTATCTGGTTGTAGACAAATCATAAAAACGTGCCTCGAGGTAACGTGTTTCTGAATGAGCTCCAACTCTTCATCAAGAGCTTCATCGTCGTGACGTTGACACTAAACAATATTTCACTAAAGACGGGAACAGACGCAGCAGGACGTCTGTGAGCTGCCGAAAGAGATTTTTGGGAATTCCCAAACTTCCAGAGGGAGCGGAGTTACTGCACACGTCTTAGTCACGGACATTGTTTTATTTCAGGGTTTTAAAGAGCAATAAGACGGGTGACAGGTTGAGTCGGTCAACACAGGATCTCGTTCCCACGGCGGAGATTTGAATTATAAAAGATGAATGAAGAGGAAACTGATTGATTCATCTGCCTTTCCCACTTTCTGCAGAGAGGAGCAGGAAAACACTTCTGGGATGGGGGAGGGGGAGAGGGGGGGAGGGTCACAGGATGTTGTTCAACTTTTAGATCCTGTTTTCATCCCTTTTCACAAGGAGCGACTCTAACACAGGTGCACCAGCAGCCCCCCATCATCAACTCCCTCCTACTGCCAAGCCCCCCCCCCCCCCCCCTTTGGCCAAATGAGTGCAGCTCTTCCCACGTTTTGGAGACGACTCTCTTCTTCACAAAGCTTTTTTTTGGCACAGCTGATGAATCAGCAGCTCAAGGAGATTAAAGAGGATCAGAGATGTTCAGGTTTATGAAACACGTTGTTTTTTTTTCTCTCTTGAGGCGAAAGACAAAAACATTGTTTTTCATGCACTGGTCAAGTACGAGATTTCTTCTTTCAGTCTGGTGGGAAAACATCCAAACTACATTTAGATGATTATTTTACTACTTTGTCCGTTTGCATCTGTAGATTTCTCATAAATTCACCAAAAGTTACCATTGGATAATCTTTAATTTGCATATTTAAACACAACATTTCATAAAACTTGTAACACAATAAATCCTCCTCTCAATGTCACTGGTGAAGTGGTGAAGTTTCATGGTGATATCTCATGTCAACAAAATGAAACAAGAATTTTGAACCTGGATTTATCAAATTCATGATGATGTGCACATGTTTGATAAGATAATGCCTAATTTACATATATAAACATAACATTATTACAATAAATGAATGTCTTAATGTGAATAATGAAAAGGTGAGGTTTGATGGTGATATCTGTGGGTTCACCTGCAGAGTCTCTGACCGAGAACAAAGAGTCTGATGGTGTTTGGAGGCCGGGGGTCAAAGGTCAAACGTGCACGATGGGCCTTCACGTCTGCAGCATTCTGTCTCTGCACATGACAGGATGCGATGGCTGCTTTCGGCTACAAGTCAAAGGTTTGGTGAACATAAAGACCCTTAGCTCCGCCCCCTCCCTCGGCCCAGGGCTGCGTTTCATTAAAACCTCAGAAGAGTTTCCATGAGCTCATCAGCTGTCAGGACGAGGAGCCGCTCGCCTGCAGTCTGACATGCAGACGACACCATGGTGGCCCCAACCCCCGAGAATATGTGTGTGTGTGTGTGTGTGTGTGTGTGTGTGTGTCCCAGCAGCAGGAAAGCAGCACATCCCACAGAACATGTTATTAATATTGTATTATTTAATAGGTGTTTGTTCATAAAGTCTCAATCCTTCATCCACAAAAAAGATTTAAAAAAACTTGTTTCAAACATTTTGGTTTGTACTAAAAACTCATTTAATATTTATTAAAACTGATTTTACACAAACGTTTTCTGAGAATTTAAAATGATGATAATTAAATACAAAAATAAATCGATAAATAAAAAGGTCTGATATTTTTTTTCTTTTTTTCTTTATCCGGGGTTTCATTTTATATAGTCAATAGTCCATTTTTTTATTACAAAAAACCAACATATGGAGGTAAATATTTAATAAATTCACCTTTTTCATTAGTTTTTATTTACTCTTAAAAAGCTTTTTGATGTCAGAATACAATCAATAAGTTCCACATTGAAAATCAGCATCAAACACATTTTCCTCAGAAAAACCTTCTGGTTGTTTTTTCTTTAGCCGTTATTGGAGTTTGTTTTATTTCATAATGTTTTCTAAGATGCATGACATCTAAGACAGTCCTGTAGATGGTCAGACTGGTCAGACTGGTCAGACTGGTCAGACTGGTCAGACTGGTCAGACTGGTCAGACTGGTCAGACTGGTCAGACTGGGCTGACTGGGCCTTGAATGCGTTGCGTAACCGCGAGGAGGCGTGTCTACGAGGGGAGAGAGGAAGCTCGGATGACGTCGGACGATCGAGGAGAAAACGTTCCCGTCGTTCACAAACAGCTTTCCAGGCTCTCGGCACGCGAGGCGGACCTCCGGCCCTCGTCAACAGTAAACACAAACCTGTTTGCTTTTACTTTCCCGACTGAACTTTGCTCCCCGGAGGCCGAGCGATGGCCGCGGGCAGGAAGGAGGACGTCGAGTCCATCTAAATATATCCAGACTTAAAAGCCAAAGCCGGAGAGTCGAGTTCGGGGATGTGCGTCAAGACGCGCAGCGTTAGCGGCAGCCGGCTCGCCGTTCAGCTTCTCCGGGGGTTTGTTTGGTTTCTCCCAGCTGCCCTTTCTCTCTCATCTGGCTTTTGTTTGTGCAGGAGATTCTGGGTTTTTATTTGATATTGTTCTGCACCATTTCCTCCTCCTGCGGTACGAGCGCAGAAGTTCAGCGGCTCCGGTTCGAGGCCCTGAGGCACGCCGCCGCCGGCAGCCGGGAGTTGAGCACCCGAACACCCCGGACCACGAGGACAATAACAAAAAGGCAGACACCTTTTAAAATCCTTTAAAAGCATCTTTAAAAATACAAATAAAAGCCGAGCTGAGACAACAGAGCAACACGGGACCTTAATGTGTAAAAATACCTCTTTTTTTTATTGAATTTCCGTCGTTACAATTGCACATAATCAGTTTGAGCAATCTAAAATATTTATAGAAATTCATTGAGCTCTAAATGAACAGTCATCAGTCTTTAGCAGAGGCTTTAGAGATGTGTAAATATACTGAGAACTTCACTTTCCATGGCCCCCCCCCCCAGCAACCCAACACCCTCCCCACGTACAGTAGCATCTCTGATGCGTCTTATCCTAAAAAGAACAACACAAGGATTAAAGAACACAACACCGCAACATGAGCAGCCACACGGCGCTGGGTGTGCCAGCAGTTCACCACCTGCACAGAGACAGAGCTCCAGAGGTCATGTCGGCCTCAAGGTCGCTCCAAGGTCAGAAGCGTCGCTGGTGAAACAAAAGCGTTCAAGAAAACCTCAGCCGGCAACAGATTTACACGCCTTACAGTCAGGCTGAAGGGCAGCAAGGGGGGCTGCTTGACACACTTTGGGGGATCTTTGACCTCCAGGAGAGAGAGAGAGAGAGAGAGAGAGAGAGAGAGAGAGAGAGAGAGAGAAAGAAAGAAAGAAAGAGAGAGATTATCTCGTTCCAGTAAACGAGGACGTTATCGACGCATCATCCAGTGAGATACGTGTCGTTGGGCACAATAATTGGCAGCAAGGGATCGTTTCCTGTCAGACGTCCTCCCCCCACCCCTCCCCCCCCCCGGGTTACTCAGCAGGTGACCACCAGACACAAATAGACCACCAGGCGGGGATTCCCACACAGCCAGACGTGAAACAAAGAAAGACTTTTTCTTTTTCTTGATGCAGCTTTTGGGGACAGAATACGAGTCGGCTGTTACGATCCACGAGGACTTCAAGTGTTTCGTGACGACGTCAATGTGATGCAGCGTTCAAAAACCAGGGACAGACAATATTAATGCTGATATTAATACATTTCAAGATAATACAGATATATTATGTTACCCACTTATTCAACTACTTTCATGCTAATGGTTCAGCTTTAATATTAAAAAAGGTACCGTTTTGTTTGTATCTTGTGCACGAAAACGTGACTCCACCAATCTACCGCTGGAGGCAGCTCAAAGAGATTTACTCAGAACCCTAAAAGTCACAAACATCTGGCTTTTTGTCTTCAGAGTGAAATATTGCAATGACAACAAAACGTGAGGTTGGATTTCCCGCCTTTTTTTCCCGCCACAAATTCTGTCCGACTCCGTCCGAGCAGCTCGATCATCGCTTACAAATTAGTCGCCGTGAGTTTGAAGAGACCGACGAAGAAACCTTAAAACCAAACCATGTTCCCCGGCCTCCAGTTTCCTGCTCTTTACGAACACGTTGTTTTTTTAATCACCTATTTTTTGCAGGTTTTTTACGTGTTTAAAAAAAACTTGTTAATATTAGTGAAAAAAAAGTAAAATAAAGCGGAAACCTGCGAATTTACAGCAGTTTTATTTCACCCTTTAATTTCAATATCTCTCCATTACAACACTTAAGAGTTAAGAGATATATTTATAGAGTTAGGGAGCCCTCAATATTATTATTATTATTATTATTAATATTAATATTATGGCTGGCACTGAGCTTCCTCTGACAGACTCTAACTTCATTGCAAAAGACGAGTTCACAAAGTGAGACACGCAGGAGCAACAAGAGAGTAAAGGTTTGGAGGCCGAGGTGGGAGGAGCTAATGGGAGAGGAGTCAGGTGATGAGCAGCTCCATCACCTGGTGGATGTCAGGTGGAGTGACCGGCTGAGATCAGGAAACAGGAAACAGTATTATTTTTCCCAAGAAATAAAACCTGCTGAAGAAAGAAATGAACCCCAGAGAGTTGTTAAAGGCCCAATCTGCAATCGTTATAATATCTTTGTGTATAACTATGTGTATAAGTACACACTATGCGTTACTGTGTAGTTGTACACATAGTTGCATGACTGATGACGACAACTAGAAAAACTAAATTCAAGGTCTGCTTTCCAGCTGAAGAAAACAATTTGATTAACAGCACCAGAAAACAATATTTTTTTTATATTTACAAAAGATCAAACGACAATGTCCAGAAGGGAAGGAGCAAAAGGTGGAGCAGCTGGGTGGAGCTGCTGGAGCCCAAAAGAGAGCCAACGGTATGGGAAATGTTCTGCTGTCCCCTAGTGGCCAAACAAGAGAATCAGTGAACGCAGCTTTAAATGTGGACGCTGTCCTCTGTTATTAAAGGGCCAGTGCGTATAATACATTTAATGTCTGCCAATAGATCCCCTGAAGCACGCCGGCCCTTTAAGCCCAGATATTTACCTGAATTATTTATATTTTCTTCTTTCTTTCTGGAAATGACCACATGTTCATACAATATTTAACATTCAGGGGTTTATCCGTTGGTGTTGAAATGTTAAAAACAAGTCTTTTAATTTCACATTGCTGTTCTCTTAAATGACAGATTGAGCCTTTAAGCGTCCGGACGGAGCAGAAAACATAAAGTGAAAACAACACGTGACCAACGTCACAATATTCAAATAATATTCAAGTTCCTGTTCGGTCGCCAGAGAACTTCCTTAAAAACTGAAGCCTCAACCCAGCGTGAGAAAACACCGAAGCTCCGCCCACAACGAGAAACACAAGAGCAAACCGGAAGTGGAATCGTGAGGAGGGGGCGGGGCCTGCATCATCCTCACTACAACATTGTATTTTCCTACAGAGGCACATAGAAGGCAAGTTACAGGTTTAAAGCTTTTAAAAGCGTTTACGGGGTTCAGAGGAACGAGAAACAAAGAAACAGCTGTCTAATAAATAAATAGAAACTGCAGTAAATAAGTCTGTGGGGGCTGGATTAAAATAAAAACAACAATAATTAATATAATATTAATAATAATATCCAGTTCTTTTCATGTTGAACACGGGAGAGGAGAGTCGTGATTGGCTCAGTACAGACAACAAGGAGGAGATCGTCTCCCACAACTGACCAGTGTCGACACACACACACACACACACACACACACACACACACACACACACACACACACACACACACACACACACACACACACACACACACACACACACACACACACACACACACACACACACACACACACACACACACACACACACACACCTAAACGTGTAGTCGCCCGGTGTAATCCAGCAAAAGCAGTGACCTCGTCTGAGCTGAGATCAATTCTGTACATGCAGTCAATTAATAACCCGATGAACACGTTGAGTATACAAACATTTAGATTACACATAGATTACATCATTCATCTTTTTTTGTATGATATATGATATATATATATCTATATATATATATAGATATATATATTTATATATAATATGCATGTTTTCACTCCTGTTTATTTTCAACAAAAAGAAAACAAAGTAAAAAGTTTGACCCCGGCGACCTCAACTCCGCGACCGGACTCGCGGGTTTTGATGGAGCAGAAGGCGGGAAAATCTAACCATGAGCTGACATGGAGAACAGAAGGGGGGGGCGGAGCGTGGGGGGGCGGGGTATGGGTGGGCAGGGGGGGCGGGGCATGGGTGGGCGGGGGGCGGGGCATCGGGGGGGGGGGGGGGGGTGCAGGCGCCTCAGTCCCCCAAGATGACTTTCACAAAGGTAGCCACGTCGGTCTCTTTGGCCTCGTGGGAGGTGAAGAAGGGATGTTGCTGAGGAGGAAGAGACGACGCAGATTAGTGATGACACGTGAACAGCATCACATGTCCAATAAGGCTACTCCACTACCCAGCATGCTCCTGGCACAGAGGCCTGGATCTGTCGTGGTCCAGGATCAGGGACTGGTGGGTCGAGAGGAGCTGGACTCTCAAACATGATTCACAACGTTGTTACTTTAAAGTATTTTTCTTTTCTTTTCTTTTTTTTTTAAACTTATGATGCAAATTAAACTGTAGTTTAGCTCATTATGCGTCACAGCGTCTCTGTGTCGCTTGCTGACAACAAGCGACGCACTGCAGCGTCACAGCTGGTCTAGCACGCTGTCTCAGTGCGCCCTCTGGTGTCTGACCAGCGGTACTACAGGCGGCGGCGCACTCACCATGAGTTCTGTGTACGTCGGCCGCTCTTTGGAAACTTTCTTTAAGCTGAGAAGCAGAAAGAAGCGTTAATGCACAGCAGAAGATTTATAAAACGTTATGTTTAAATATGTAAATGAGGCATAATCTTATTATATGTGCACATTTCCAGAACGTGAATCTAAACATTGGATGAAGCCAGGGTCAAAATTATTGTTTCATGTTGCTGATGTATTATAGACAAAGGTTTTTATGTTTATGATATCTCTTTGTTTCAGTCCATAAATCAGAAAATACTGTCAACAGCCATAAATAAATTAATTTCCTCCAAGTTTTTATTAATAAATGTGTATAAATGAGGCTCTGAATGCTGTGTGAACAAACCTGTCTGCATAAATCGGTGGACTAATCGACACAGCTCTTCAAAATAAAAGCACCAGGAATATAAACTATTTGAAATGGAGATCAGCCTTGTGGAGGGAGAGGAATTAAAAACGTGGAACTGAATGCTTCCTAAATAAAACCTTCTCACCACAGAGAGGAGAAGTCCACAAACTCGGGGGAGAACTGGTCGGCAGGAAGTTGGGGCGACGGTTCCTCCACCACCTGCTTCAGCTGCTGGAACGGCGTTCCCCACGAGTCGTACGGGAAGCGCAGGATGGCAAGCTCGATCTGAAAGAGAGGTCACGGAGGTCAACACAGGAACTCGTTTTTCAGTTCAAGATTTTACAAATGTTGATATTTTAAAATAAAATAAAAGATTTAAAAAAATTATATTTTTGTATATTTTTTATTTTTCTTATTTATCTTTTTTTTATTTTTTTTTTTTTTTAATACATTTACAGATGGAAGTGCAAGTGCAAAACCAATAAGGATTAATGTAAAACAAGGTTTTTAATAGATCACCCAAAATCACCCAAAGTGGGTTTCATTCGACGCGCTGATTGTTCCCTTCGTCTCGTCTGTAAGGAAAGGGTTCTTCTCTTTAAAACTCCCCCCGCCCCCCAAACACTCAGCCTCCATTCCCATCTTTAAAAGACGGAACAAGAAGTCGGAGAGGACGAGCCGAGTCCTCCATGAGTTGGAAATGTGCAAATGAGAAAGCGATGAACATTTAACGACTGATAATAAAACCCCCTAGACAATCTTTTATTTGTATTATGAGTCGTTTTCACGCCTCACGTGTTTCTGCAACAATGAGACGAAGACAATGAAGCAGGAAAAGACTTCAAGCTGATTTATTTACCATCGTGATCCCTAAACTCCAGATGTCAGACTTCACGCTGTAGCCTTTCTGGTTCGTCTCGGGGTTGATCCTCTCCGGCTGCGGCACAGAGCAAGATGATGTCACTTATGGCAGACACACACACACACACACACACACACACACACACACACACACACACACACACACACACACACACACACACACACACACACACACACACACACACACACACACACACACACACACACACACACACACACACACACACACACACACACACACACACACACACACACACACACACACCAAGTAGCCAATCACAGCCCAGTGGGGCGGGACCGGGCGGAATAGCAGTGAGGGAGCTACACGATCATTCGTGAGGCGTCTTTGTGACCCCAGATGAATTACTTGATTATTCTCTCTGTTTTAGATCTGGTTTGGTCTCAACCGCCTCATCAGCGGTTATTTCAGCAGCTTTTTCCCGCTCACCGCCATGTAGGGCTTGCAGCCGGCGTCCATGGTTTTGGCCACGGAGTCGACCAGGTAGCCGCTGATGCCGAAGTCGCACATCTTCACTTGGCCCTGGGTGTTGATCAGCACGTTGGACGGCTTCACGTCTGCAGGCGGAGAGAAAACAACCTCTCGGTTCTTCACAGGGCAACAGAACCTCTCGGTTCCTCACAGAGCAACAGAACCTCTCGTGGTCTCCGGTAAAGACCACACATTGGTCTCCGCCGGGGCCACGGAGGCTTGACACCAGGAAGCATTCGCTCTTAAAGGGCCAGCGTTATAAATACGACTGGTAGTTAAAGCTACTTGGCTACAAATAATGTCAACTTGTATCTTTGCTGACTATTAAAATAATGCTGTACATCTTTCCAGGTAGCCATTTATTTCCATTTATTTCTGCCTGGTAGGGAAATCAATGGGCAGGCTCTTGAAACATGCTTTAAAAGGTCAATGTTACAGATTATGCATTTAATCTCTTTAAACTTCTCGAGGACGCCTCCGTCCCCGGGCCAGATTGGATTGAAGCACCGAGAGGGAACCGAAACCGAAACCCCAAAAGAAGGATCTGAAACCTGAGATCCGTTGTTCATGCAATTATATTGATAAACGCAGCTTTTAATGGAGATTAATTTGAAGTCTGGAGCTCAACGTCGCAGACTTGATGTTCACTCACTGTAATGGTTTAAAGGACTCACGCTGCTGATAGATTATTAATGTCATACGGAAATCAATGGAAATCAATGGCAGCCTGAAAGAAACAGCCGTGTGTCTCTGAGCTGAAGCGCCGGCCCTTTAATGACAGCTGGATGGAGGGCAGTGGACGCCGACGCCGTCTCCGAGGAGGTTTAAGGGTTCCCCCTCGGACTCTTACCTCTGTGTATGACTTGCAGATTGCTGTGCAGATGCTCCAGAGCTTTGACTATCTGCAAAGACAGAACCCGTCAGTCAGCAACCAAGACGCGTCGTTGAGTTTGTTTTCTACGTGAAACCCACCGAGACGGCGATCTTTCCGATGATGTCCTCGGGGATCGTCATGCCCTTCTCGATCACCTGCTTGTAGAACTTGTCGAGGGACGTGTCCATCAGCTCCATGCAGATCCAGACGTCGCCCTGGCAACAGACGAGGCAAACTTAAGCGACGGGAAGCGACAGATCTCTTTCCCGCCGCCCGAGTATTTATAGAGAAAACGAGGAAATCCTGAAAAGGAAGTAGTCTGCATCCGAAAGTCTTCACAGGTGTTCGTCACCGTTTTGTTGTTTATGATGCAGATATCTATGATGATTATAAACATACTTAATATGCATTAGAAACATACTTAATATGCATTAGAAACATACTTAATATGCATAATATGCACAGTTTCTAAAATCCCTCATAAACCGATGCAAGACATTCGAGGCTATCTTCTGGTACTTGACAGACACATTCAACCCGAAAACTAAACTGCATTGTGGTTTGACGGACAGCCCGGTGGTTCAAGCTCGAGCCGACTTGTGCAGCCTTGAAAGACCCCGACCCGTTACCTCTCTGAACAGCGCCCCGTAGAAGGTGACGGTGTAGAAGCAGTCCACCGTCCTCATGGAGATGTCCAGGTCCATCAGCAGCCTCTTCTGCTCCTGAGTGTTCACTGTGGCCCGGATCCGCTGAGGGGGGGCGGACAGGAAGTACAGCTTCAAGACAACGGAGAGTCGACACACAACCCTCATTCGTGTTTATGTGTTAAAGCTGCATTCTCTCTCCTGACCACCAGGGGGCGACTCCTCTGGTTGTATAGAAGTCTATGCTTCATGTGTTAAAGCTGCATTCTCTCTCCTGACCACCAGGGGGCGACTCCTCTGGTTGTATAGAAGTCTATGCTTCATGTGTTAAAGCTGCATTCTCTCTCCTGACCACCAGGGGGCGACTCCTCTGGTTGTATAGAAGTCTATACTTCATGTGTTAAAGCTGCATTATCTCTCCTGACCACCAGGGGGCGACTCCTCTGGTTGTATAGAAGTCTATGCTTCATGTGTTAAAGCTGCATTCTCTCTCCTGACCACCAGGGGGCGACTCCTCTGGTTGTATAGAAGTCTATACTTCATGTGTTAAAGCTGCATTATCTCTCCTGACCACCAGGGGGCCCACTTCTTGCATCCAGTCTGCAGGCAGAGACCCAACCACTCACCTTCACGGCCATGATCAGGCCGCTGGGCACGTGCCTCATCTTGTCCACCACGCCGTACGCTCCCCGGCCGAGCTCGCAGATCTGCTCCAGGTCATCGGCCTTCACCTCGAAGTTCTGCCCCGGACACGACGAGGTCAGAGGTCATAGGTCAGAGGTCAGAGGTCACAGGTGGACACAAACGTTTGTCAAAAGTCAACGGAGCTGTCGGGACTTTAAAAGTAAAAACAGGTGCTGGTATGTTTTTAAAGAACACGAACAGCTGACTGCACTAAGGGGAAAACTCAACTCTAGAACCCAGAATCTTATCTTCTGACGTTGAATCAAGAATCAAGAGATTTAAAAATAGTTCTTTGCTACAAAAGAAGAACACAATAAATCATTCACTCTGACTTCTGGCCAAGTGAGGCACAGAAAACCGACAGGAACTGTGCCAACGGAAAAATCCACTTATTTGATGAGTTTAAAATAAATAGTTTTACTGCCTGGTGGGCGATAAAAGGCCTTCCAGGCTCCCACCATCAGAAATGTTCACCGGGCCGTTCTTTACAGCCAGCAGACGTTATGCAAGAGTCCTGAACGAACCCTAACCCAGAAAAGAATAAAAATAAAAAGTACCTTCTCTCCGATGGTCACACAAGCTTTTGAATCCAAGTCTCTGGGCGGTCTGGAACACACAACATTTTATTACTGATCAAACAGAAAGGAAAGAAAAACACCAAAAAAATACTAATATTAAATAAATGAAAAAATAAGAATAATTGAATTTAATAAATCAAAGAACAAAAATCAATTCAGAAATAAATCTAATAAATAATTGTTTTAAATAAATGAAATAGAAATTATTAGAATTTAAACATTAGATAGATTTTAAATTTTAAAAATATTTTCTTTAGAATAAAACATTATTTCAATTAAAAAAAGAAAATCTTTCAAATTTTAAAATAATATTTTCTTTAAAATAAAAAAGAACAAAAAAAATAAAAACAAAAATGTCTTTCAAATTAAAAACAAATCTCTCAAATGAAAAGTGTTAAAAAGCGTTTGCCCTCATCTGAAACATGGGGGGGTCTTACACTGCGGCGGGTGCAGGCTGCTCAAACACCTCCTTGGGGAGCTTCAGCACCGGCTTCCTCTTACCTGCAAACACACAAAACACATCGTTAGAAAACAAACTGATAAAGAGATGATATTGTTTGTGATAACATGAAGGTCTGATCGCCATATTATGTTTTGTGATCCAACTGATTCATTATTGATTGATTATTTACTAGATTAGTGGGTGAACGGTTTTATCAGTAAAATGCTCCGAGTCAGTTTTTCTTCATAGAAGACGAGAAATACAGGAACATAAAAATATGAATTCAAATGTTTTGCTGGTCATGTTTCTTCCCTCAATGCAGAGAGAGAGAATGGAGAGAGAGAGAGAGAAGGGAGGCAGAGGGCTGAGTCCAATGCCTCCCTCGTTTCTCCCCTCCACAGATCTCTCTCTCTCTCTCTCTCTCTCTCTCTCTCTCTCTCTCTCTCTCTCTCTCTCTCTCTCTCTCTCTCTCTCTCTCTCTCTCTCTCTCTCTCTCTCTCTCTCTCTCTCTCTCTCTCTCTCTCTCTCTCTCTCTCTCTCTCTCTCTCTCTCTCTCTCTCTCTCTCTCTCTCTCTCTCTCTCTCTCTCTCTCTCATATGCAGCGAGCGACTCCAGTTCCTGACTGAATGGAGCAGGCGCTTAGAGCAAGAGGAGGAGGAGGAAGAGCAGGTCTGGCAGCTCAGGTGTGCTCCCTTCATCTGGTGGCTTGCTAAGGGTGTGACTCTCTGTGTGTGTGTGTGTGTGTGTGTGTGTGTGTGTGTGTGTGTGTGTGTGTGTCGCTCTGAGCAGCTGACGCACCAAAGCTTTTCAAAGGTGATATTTAAGACCGCCGCCCTGCTGATGTCACGGCGCTGAAGGCGTGTCCTCCAGAAGAAGAAGAAGAACTGGAAGTTCTCACATTGTTTTGTGAGAGAACACAAACACACACACATACACGTCGCTGTGGACGAAAAGCTGCCCTGAAGGCACGTCACACACACACACACACGCACACACACACACACACACACAGGGCGTGGCTCGCTATGCGGCCCCTCGCTCCACTTTGCAAAGCAGCTTTGTTGCACTATGTCGGTTGGAGCTCCTCCTACATGCATTCACACAGACGACAATAGCAACTGGAAGCCAACGCACTCTGCTAACACACACACACACACACACACACACACACAGAGAGAAGGAGCACCTGCACAGTCTCAGTGATCATCGTTAACCTGCAACAGGGCACTAGGAGCGTGCTGATTAGCTGCTGCTGTTTAAAGAGGTCATCAGGTGGTCGCTCCACGTGACCTCCTGATGACCTCTGTGTGACGCGTTGATATTAAAACTCGAGTCGTCTGAGCTCAGCTTTCCGGTTTCAGGGCGCCAGACATGTCAAACATTTCTTTAAAGCTCTCAGAGGATCGGCTCCACACCCGAAACGAGTCGGTTCCTCTTGACTCACTCGCCGCTGGAGTCTGACTCACGAGCTGCTCCCCACCGAGCGGCCTCGTCAGCAGCGTGAAGACGGTCTCTGCATGAACCCGACGGGGAACGAGAAGAAACCCGCGCAATGCATCCTGGGAGGCGGCTCGCGGCGCCGCACCACGTTGTGGTGATGCAGACCTGCAGGGAAGCTGCACGGACAGAAAGGGATTCAACAGGAAAACCTGCTGCCGAAGAAAGGAGGAGGGGTTATGTAATCTGTGTGGTCGGAAGGAAAAATGTGCTTTGATTCAAAATGAACCCAGAGCTTTGACTTCGAGGGAAAAATAACAATTAGAGCTGAAACAATCAGTCACTCTTTAAGTAAAGGCCAAAAAGAAATCACTGATTTCATCTTCTGAAACGGGAACATTTGCTGGTTTTCTTGCGATTTCGGTCAAAGCATCGTGTGTTTAAAACAAATTATCAGCAGCATCAGTCCCAGCGATCTGCAGAGCGAGGCCAGAGCGAGGCCAGAGCGATAGAGAGCGAGGCCAGAGCGATAGAGAGCGAGGCCAGAGCGAGGCCAGAGCGATAGAGAGCGAGGCCAGAGCGATAGAGAGCGAGGCCAGAGCGAGGCCAGAGCGATAGAGAGCGAGGCCAGAGCGAGGCCAGAGCGAGGCCAGATCGATAGAGAGCGAGGCCAGAGCGAGGCCAGATCGATAGAGAGCGAGGCCAGAGCGAGGCCAGAGCGAGGCCAGAGCGATAGAGAGCGAGGCCAGATCGATAGAGAGCGAGGCCAGAGCGAGGCCAGATCGATAGAGAGCGAGGCCAGAGCGAGGCCAGAGCGAGGCCAGAGCGATAGAGAGCGAGGCCAGATCGATAGAGAGCGAGGCCAGAGCGAGGCCAGAGCGAGGCCAGATCGATAGAGAGCGAGGCCAGAGCGAGGCCAGAGCAAGGCCAGAGCGAGGCCAGAGCGAGGCCAGAGCGAGGCCAGAGCGATAGAGAGCGAGGCCAGAGCGAGGCCAGAGCGAGGCCAGAGCGAGACCAGAGCGAGACCAGAGCGAGACCAGAGCGAGGCCAGAGCGATAGAGAGCGAGGCCAGAGCGATAGAGAGCGAGGCCAGAGCGAGGCCAGAGCGAGGCCAGAGCGATAGAGAGCGAGGCCAGAGCGAGACCAGAGCGAGGCCAGAGCGAGGCCAGAGCGAGACCAGAGCGAGACCAGAGCGAGACCAGAGCGAGACCAGAGCGATAGAGAGCGAGGCCAGAGCGAGGCCAGAGCGAGACCAGAGCGATAGAGAGCGAGGCCAGAGCGAGACCAGAGCGAGACCAGAGCGAGGCCAGAGCGAGGCCAGAGCGAGACCAGAGCGAGACCAGAGCGATAGAGAGCGAGGCCAGAGCGAGGCCAGAGCGAGACCAGAGCGATAGAGAGCGAGGCCAGAGCGAGACCAGAGCGAGGCCAGAGCGAGACCAGAGCGAGGCCAGAGCGAGACCAGAGCGAGACCAGAGCGAGACCAGAGCGATAGAGAGCGAGGCCAGAGCGATAGAGAGCGAGACCAGAGCGAGACCAGAGCGATAGAGAGCGAGGCCAGAGCGATAGAGAGCGAGGCCAGAGCGAGACCAGAGCGAGGCCAGAGCGATAGAGAGCGAGGCCAGAGCGAGGCCAGAGCGAGGCCAGAGCGAGGCCAGAGCGAGGCCAGAGCGAGACCAGAGCGAGGCCAGAGCGAGGCCAGAGCGAGACCAGAGCGAGGCCAGAGCGAGACCAGAGCGAGGCCAGAGCGAGGCCAGAGCGAGACCAGAGCGAGACCAGAGCGAGACCAGAGCGATAGAGAGCGAGGCCAGAGCGAGGCCAGAGCGAGACCAGAGCGATAGAGAGCGAGGCCAGAGCGAGGCCAGAGCGAGGCCAGAGCGAGACCAGAGCGAGGCCAGAGCGAGGCCAGAGCGAGGCCAGAGCGAGGCCAGAGCGAGACCAGAGCGAGGCCAGAGCGAGACCAGAGCGAGACCAGAGCGAGACCAGAGCGAGACCAGAGCGAGGCCAGAGCGATAGAGAGCGAGGCCAGAGCGATAGAGAGCGAGGCCAGAGCGAGACCAGAGCGAGGCCAGAGCGATAGAGAGCGAGGCCAGAGCGAGGCCAGAGCGAGGCCAGAGCGAGGCCAGAGCGAGACCAGAGCGAGGCCAGAGCGAGACCAGAGCGAGACCAGAGCGAGGCCAGAGCGAGACCAGAGCGAGACCAGAGCGAGGCCAGAGCGATAGAGAGCGAGGCCAGAGCGAGACCAGAGCGAGACCAGAGCGAGGCCAGAGCGAGACCAGAGCGAGGCCAGAGCGAGGCCAGAGCGAGGCCAGAGCGAGACCAGAGCAAGACCAGAGCGAGGCCAGAGCGAGGCCAGAGCGAGGCCAGAGCGAGGCCAGAGCGAGGCCAGAGCGAGACCAGAGCGAGGCCAGAGCGAGACCAGAGCGAGGCCAGAGCGAGACCAGAGCGAGGCCAGAGCGATAGAGAGCGAGGCCAGAGCGATAGAGAGCGAGGCCAGAGCGATAGAGAGCAAGACCAGAGCGAGACCAGAGCGAGACCAGAGCGAGACCAGAGCGAGACCAGAGCGATAGAGAGCGAGGCCAGAGCGATAGAGAGCGAGGCCAAAGCGAGGCCAGAGGAGATGGGTGTCTGTGCTCCTAGTGTCCGCCACACCATCATCCTTTGGACCACACAAGCAGCGAACAAGAAAGAAATAACGCTGACGGAGGGGTTTGAAGGGTGGTGCAGAAACAGTGTGTGTGTGTGTGCGTGGTGTAGTGTGGTGTGGTGTGGTGTGGTGTGTGTGGGCAGATGACAGCCGGCCTGGTTGATAACAAGACCTGGATCGCATGGCACCCGTTGCTCGCTGCTCGCACGCACACAAGAATTCCAACAATCCCAAGAGTTCCCTGAATGGAATTCCACAGTCGGAGGAAGACGACTCAATCACAGACGGGGGAAGCAATGAAGGACAGGAAGAGACAACCCAGAGATCAACAGATGGAGGGGTTGAAAATAACTCCCTCTGCCACTCTGGCAGCGTGCGAGACACTCTACACCTCTAAAGATGGCCGCTCCTTCAGGTTACAGCTGTTGGAAGCTCCTTTGGGGATGGTGTCGACAACGGCTGCACTTCCTGTGCACTCGGCTCTGGTTGTATAGAAGTCTATGCTTCATGTGTTAAAGCTGCATTCTCTCTCCTGACCACCAGGGGGCGACTCCTCTGGTTGTATAGAAGTCTATGCTTCATGTGTTAAAGCTGCATTCTCTCTCCTGACCACCAGGGGGCGACTCCTCTGGTTGTATAGAAGTCTATGCTTCATGTGTTAAAGCTGCATTCTCTCTCCTGACCACCAGGGGGCGACTCCTCTGGTTGTATAGAAGTCTATGCTTCATGTGTTAAAGCTGCATTCTCTCTCCTGACCACCAGGGGGCGACTCCTCTGGTTGTATAGAAGTCTATGCTTCATGTGTTAAAGCTGCATTCTCTCTCCTGACCACCAGGGGGCGACTCCTCTGGTTGTATAGAAGTCTATGCTTCATGTGTTAAAGCTGCATTCTCTCTCCTGACCACCAGGGGGCGACTCCTCTGGTTGTATAGAAGTCTAGGCTTCATGTGTTAAAGCTGGGGGCGACTCATAGAGTTCCATAGTATTTTGGTTTTATTGCATAATTGGTCTCCTGCACTTTTTAATGACACAGCACAATTTTTAATAATTCATAGCCTAATTATCTCACGGTTGCCATGACAACATGGGAGACACAGAGGACGACATTGTTTATTTATTTATTGTTCTGACTGGAGCTGGTTATGACTTGATTTATTCAACAAGCAGAAAAAAATGAGTGCTTTAAAGAAGAAGAAGAAGAAGAATCCAGGTGTGAGACTTTAACTACTTGCATCACAGACTTGCAGGTGAGAAACGTCCGACATGTTGTTGATCTCAGAGAAGTAGCTGCAGTCCGAATGCCCCCCCCCTCCCCCCCTCCCTCCCTCCCTCCCTCAGAAAAAGAGAAGTGCAGTAAGTGGATCATGTGAACAATGCTCTGAACAATTCCACTGTTATTGCAGTAAAAGCTTCAGGCCTGCAACTGGAGCAACTATCTGAGTGCAGCATCCGTTTATTTTGCATGACAAGCGGCTCGTTTGTGCAGGAGAGCGAGGGCCGGGGCTGCAGGGGGTACCGACCCGAGAGGACCGGCCGGGGTCACCGATGAGGACGTGAACTGGCCGGGACAGAACCGTGCCAGCCTGGAAGGAAACCGGCAGAGAGACTTCACTCCGGCTGGCAGCATTTCAATAAAACGCAAGGACACGATGCTTATTTTAGCTTCGCAGATTTGTACTCATTTCCTTCAGAGGTTGTAAGTTACACAAGACTTTAATGTCTGAGGAGCTGCAGCTCACAGCGAGGTACAAAGAACAGAGTGTTCTGCACAGAGGATCACAAATATGTTTATCAGATTCAGAATCTTGCTCACAGGCGGAAAACCTCCGGTTCTGAAGAAGGAAGTCTATGCTTCATGTCTTAAAGCTGCATTCTCTCTCCTGACCACCAGGGGGAGACTCCTCTGGTTGTATAGAAGTCTATGCTTCATGTGTTAAAGCTGCATTCTCTCTCCTGACCACCAGGGGGCGACTCCTCTGGTTGTATAGAACTCTATGCTTCATGTGTTAAAGCTGTATTCTCTCTCCTGACCACCAGGGGGCGACTCCTGTGGTTGTATAGAAGTCTATGCTTCATGTGTTAAAGCTGCATTCTCTCTCCTGACCACCAGGGTGCGACTCCTCTGGTTGTATAGAAGTATATGCTTCATGTGTTAAAGCTGTATTCTCTCTCCTGACCACCAGGGGGCGACTCCTGTGGTTGTATAGAAGTCTATGCTTCATGTGTTAAAGCTGCATTCTCTCTCCTGACCACCAGGGGGCGACTCCTGTGGTTGTATAGAAGTCTATGCTTCATGTGTTAAAGCTGCATTCTCTCTCCTGACCACCAGGGGGCGACTCCTCTGGTTGTATAGAAGTCTATGCTTCATGTGTTAAAGCTGCATTCTCTCTACTGACCACCAGGGTGTGACTCCTCTGGTTGTATAGAAGTCTATGCTTCATGTGTTAAAGCTGCATTCTCTCTACTGACCACCAGGGGGCGACTCCTGTGGTTGTATAGAAGTATATGCTTCATGTGTTAAAGCTGCATTCTCTCTCCTGACCACCAGGGGGCGACTCCTCTGGTTGTATAGAAGTCTATGCTTCATGTGTTAAAGCTGCATTCTCTCTCCTGACCACCAGGGGGCGACTCCTCTGGTTGTATAGAAGTCTATGCTTCATGTGTTAAAGCTGAATTCGAAATCGCCGAACTGGAGGCTTCAAACCGTCATTCCACAAACAAATGAGACGTCACCATGACGACGTCCACGTCAGAGGAGGAAAGAAACCAGAAAGATGGAATTACAAACGTCTGGAAAAAATGACACAAAACCATTCATGGATCAAAGCAGCTGCCGATTCATTTAATATTTGACAACTAAACAATGAATTGTTGCAGCTCTGCATCAGTAAAACTAGACTGTGGTTCTCTTAATAATAATAATAATAATAATAACAACAATAACCCCAACAACAACATTTATTTCTCACAAATGACGAGCAGAAAGTGGAGAGCAAACTAATCGATTGTCAAAATATTTGTAAATAAATAACATTATTAATTATTTCCTGTAATAGACAAATATTTGCAGATCTGATTCAGAATTTGTGTCTTCGTCACTCAGAGTTCCTGCAGCAGAACCGCTCGGTTCCTCCAGCTGGTCGGGTTCTGTTTGCCTCTCACACACTCTGGATGAGTGTGTGTGTGTGTGTGTGTGTGTGTGTGTGTGAAAGGTAATGTAAAGTGTGTGTGTGTGTGTGTGTGTGTGTGTGTTTCCTGCACCGCACATCATCAATGAACGGCAACAGAAACCTACTTCTGCTCATCAGGAAAGTCCCGAACCGACTCATTCATCTACAGAAACCGAAAATAAAATGTGTGTGTGCATTATTATTCATCCTCATGAACCGGCTACAGTGAGACGGTTCCTGCGTGTGTGTGTGTGTGTGTGTGTGTGTGTGTTCTGCATGTTGTGCAATGATTCAGGCTCAATTTGGACTTCTTGGAAAGAGAACTGCAGCCGTCTGTTTGTTTGATTGTTTGTTTTCCTGCAAAACGGCGTTCCCTGAAGGCCCCTCAGAGCTGCAGGAGCTGCTGCACGAGCTCCGCGCTGCTGCTGCTGGGTGATCACGTGTGGGGTCAGAGTGTGACGTGCACGCTGAGGGGAAACGGGCCGGCCATCTGTGGACCCGCAGCCAGGGGTTGAACACACAGCCAGTGGACAGAAGCAGCAGCTGACAACACACTGAAGCCTGAAGGAGCCCCTGTTCCTGAACGCACCACCTCTTAAATGCTCATAAATGATATTATCAGATGTTTATTTTTGGGCCCATGAGCAACAACAGCCAACCAAGAGTTAAAAGTTGACCCCTGACAGCTGCTGGCTGCGCGTACCCGCACCTATCTATCTCATTATTTACCTTGAGCAACGTGCACGAGCCGCGCACCTATTTATCTCATTATTTACCTTGAGCAACGTGCACGAGCCGCGCACCTATTTATCTCATTATTTACCTTGAGCAACGTGCACGAGCCGCGCATCAACGCGTGCAGAGTTCATTAGAAACGGGGCTATCTCGTGACCGTTGAGGGCTCGACATCCCCGCCTGTGCGCCGCTAATATCGTGCACAGCAGCGAGCACGCGCAGCATCGTCTCACCAGGAACTGTGCAAAGGGGAAGATCTGAAACAGGAAATGCATCTGACCCCCTTCGTGACATGTAACTTTAAAATGCACCGGCCGCTCGGGCTGCAGCGGGTGCACGGTGCAGCCCGTGCAGCCGTGATTGCATGTCGGTAGTCGGTGCACGGATCGGCTGCGTGTGCTTACCTCCCTTCGGCTGAGACATTTCCCCTTTGCTTTGATGAGGGGGAGGGGAAGCACAAAATACTTTGCCTTCTCTCTCGCTCCCTCCCTCCATCGCCCTCGCACTGGAGCTTCGAAGCGGCTCGCTTTGCAAACAAAGATGCAAAAAAAAAAAAAAATACGAGCCTCGATCTTCATGCACTTGGAGCCTTTGTGCGTCCGGAGCGCGCGGCTCGGTGCGGGCGGCGCGGGGCGGGTGCACGAGCCCCCGCGGCGTCGGGGCAACGAGGTGATTCTGCAAATGCGCTGCAAAGAAATCCTCCGCAGCGGTTACATGATGGGCCGAGGCGGCGGCTGAACGCTCCTAACTTGGATCAGTGTGAGCCCCTTGCGCGAGAACGTTCTTCCTGCTTGGCGCGCAAGGGGTCCTGGGAAAGGTAGTCCTGCGGCGTTCACGGCGGCGGATTTACAGGTTTTATTTGTAATTAAAAAGTAAGGCACATTTTGATTCGACTACATGGAGTTAAAATGTTAATTTACTATAATATATTGGAATATTTAGCTCATTTGAGACAGTTTGGTGGTTTCAATTTAATGCATTTTGCATTTTGCATTTTGCATTTTTTTGTGATTCATATCTGAGTCACGTGGTGTCTAAATGAAACTGACTTGAGTAAAATGTGTTTTATTTGTGAGGTGATGAAATCACAAGACAACTCTGTTTACTTTAAAACACTGAGTACAAAACTTTATTATCAGGAAACATTGATTATTGGATCTAAATGATGACTTCACGTCTACTGAAGAGGTTTCATGCACCTGAAGTTCACCTGGATGAACATTTGGTTTCCAGTGAGAACGGATTTAGAGACGAGCAGCTCAAATACAAACGTCTGAGTTAAAGCTAGGAGGTGTTTACTTGTTTATTTGTTTACATCTCAGTTACTTTGGTTTCATTTAATGACATCATTTAACTTTAAGTTTGTTGTTTGACCTGCAAATCACCAGATCAGTGCTCACAACCACAACGAGTCCTCGATTGTAAACAGGGTAACATAGCACCAATATATATATATATATATATATATATATATATATATCTATATATCTATATAGATATATATAAACAATACAAAGAAAACATAGAAGGAAAAGAACCTCAAGCATAAAGGATGCAACCGGCGATATTCTTTATTTTTCTTATTTTCAACAAATCTGATGAAGAGACCAAAACCAAACGTCTGTGGCTTTCAGCCCAAAGAACATTGGTTCCTGCTGAAATATTTAAAAACAACATAAAGATATTGTTTGATTTAATCAAAATACTTAGTATTGTTATAAAACAGCTGCACTGTAGTTTAACATATGTTACTCAAACGGGAGGAAACAGTAGATTGTTGGGGACTATTTTCAGAGGCGGATGAATCCACATGAAATAATCATCTGGTGAAATAATAATAAAATAATAATTTGATTCTTGTTTTTATGTTGTAAATGGAAAAATGGAAGAAGAAAAAAAATTGTTTGTGTCTGTTCATAGAGATTGTTGACAATATTACAAAATATAGAAAAGCACCAGACTAATAACACGTTTCATCAGGATGAATGCTCTCAGACAGTCAGGAGGTTTGGATTGTCCAATGAAAACAGACGAGACGATCCAAGCATCACACGAGGATCCACATCCGTCCCCCTTGAGGCGGGTCAGTTCTTAATGGTGATGAGGGTTTGGTACAGCGGCTTCACCACGATGTGGAGGAACAGCGAGCCGTCGACGAGGTACTCGGACGCCCGGCGGTACAGGTCGGCCTCGGCCAGGAAGTCTCCGGTCTCCTCGGTGCTCTGGTGGAAGTTGTAGACGTGCTTCACCACCACCGCCCCCTGCTGCTGAGCCATCACGAGCACCGTCTTCTGGAAGTTCACCCCGGCGAAGTCGGCGCTGGACGTGGCCGGCGTGATGATGATGCGCGGGCGGCCTCCCTCCACGCGCGTCGGCTGCATGGCGCCGGCCTCCGTGTACATCGGCCGCATGCCGACGGGCAGCCAGCGTGGCGAGAACATGGCGTTCCAAGTCACCCGCTTGCTGGAGTCGTGGCCACTGGGCCCCAGCTGGGTCTGGAAGCTGGTGCTGCGGTCGTCCCGCGAGGGGTTGCTGATGATCCAGGGCGACCCCCACAGCGGCGACAGGTAGTTCCTCGGCATGAAGAGGCTGCAGTTCACGTCGAAGAACTTGGCCATGTGCATCGGCGACGCCGAGTGGAACTGGTAGGACATGTACAGCAGGTCCCGCACCGACTCCTGGTACCGGGCCAGGACCGCCGAGTGGGTCTGCAGGCGGAAGAGCTCCCGCGGCGGCATCATGGCGTAGCGCACGGCCCTCAGCGCGTTCTCCGCCGTCAGGCCGTCCGGCTCGTTGTGGAGGATCCAGGCCTCCAGCGCCGCGAAGAGCTCCATCTCGCTCTGCAGGACCAGGTCCGAGCGGCGCAGCAGCGCCATGAGCAGCTGGCTGCTGACGCCCGCCCACTCGCCGCTCTGCAGCAGCGACGTCAGGTTCCAGGCCATGTACTGGAGGCAGTTGTCCCGCAGGGTCGAGTCCCCGACCTGCAGGGCGTACTCGTACCAGCCCGCCACGTGGCCCGAGGAAGAGTCCCGGGCCAGATTCTGGGTCATGTACTGCGTGACGCCCTGCTGGAGGCCCAGCACTTGGTACTTGGCGGCCAGCTTGTGCAGCGGCGTGGCGTGGTCCAGGTGCAGGGAGATCTCTCCACAGTACAGATACCTGTGAGAGGAAGGGGTGACACTTATAATGACATGAATACAGATCACCATTCAGCCTGAAAACCTTAGTTACATGTTATAACGTGTAAAGCTTTTAACGGCTAACGTGTTAGCAAACACTTGGCTTTTGAAGTCTAATATTCGTTCTCTTCCGGCTCTGTTTTGGTCTCCACCACCAACTCCTCTTTGACTGCTAAATGCTCGCCAGCTTAAAATATGTTAAGTCACATGATAAAAACAGACTATAAACAGCTTATTTTAAGGTCTAAAACACGATTCTCATTTTCAGGTGATTATACCCGAAAGAAAACATACGTATTAATAGTATATTTCACACTCTTCCCTTCAGTGACCTCAAAGCAGCTTCCTACAAAGATTGAAAACACTTTTTTTTTATTAGTCGTTAAGTGAAAAGTTAATATGAACAAAGAGCGTCCGGCAGGCGGCCATGTTTTATCAGCCGCGTTAGCATGTTAGCATGTTAGCATGAGATAGACATAGATCGTGTTATTGATTGCTGTGGCAGCTCAGGCGCCTCGTGTCTTACTGGCTCGCCAGCCGTTCACCGATTGGTCGGCTTGTTTCCCGTTGGAGCTCATTGATTGGCCCACCTGACGAAGCGGTCGAACACAGCGGCGCAGTCGGCGCTCTCCTTCAGCACCAGCGTGCTGCCGTTGCGGCGCAGCAGGAGCTCCTCGAACACGGAGCTCTGCAGCGACAGCACCAACGCGTGGGCCGCGATCACCTTCACCTCGTCGGCGCTGGGCGTCTCCACCCGCAGGGACACGTCGCTGCCGTTGCCCTGCAGCAGCAAGGCCTCCAGCCGCTGCACCAGGGTCAGCGAGTGGCTGATGGTGTCGCCGCCGCCGTCCGGGGCCGGGTCGACCTTCAGAGAGCCTGGAGGGCGGGAACCAGGGAGGGTCGTGAGAAGAGATCGGTACTGATGTTATACTATATGACACATAGTATATATACAATACTGAGAGGCATGGTGCAAAGTTTAAGTACAGTTAGGCTTAACAAATCCAAAGGTTAGGGTTAGACAACTAAACCACAGTTAGGTTTAAGAAAACTGCCGTGAACAGTTTAGAAAACCACAATATCTTTCTGGTTTAAAATCCTTACTTTGGCCTTACTTTCTTACTGAGTGACACAAACAACAGACAAACAACAACAAACATCAAGTCCCTGTACACAACCAATAGTTGACATGTGATAGTTGATTCACAGCCGTGACACCGGGCCGATCTATCGGGCCGATAGTAGGCCAGCATCATCCAATTCCACGCCATTGATCCGTCCAACTGCTCGCTCCGTCTGCATAATGAGGGATTGTGGGTCACGATTAATTAAAGCCCCCCCCCCTGCAGAAGAGCCAGGGTTCATGTTAGCGTTAGCATTAGCATTAGCGGTTCCTCTTTCTGATTTGTCAGAAACATTTGGCTTGGCTGTTGATATAAGGAGCGTAATGAACCCCAGACCCAGAGACCAGTGAAGACCCGTCCCTCCACCAAGACCTCGTCCCGATGTGGACTCCTTTACCTCGTTAAAAACACGTCAACCTTGAAGTCTTTATTCACATGCGTGGATCATATCTATAACAGCAATTTATTATTTAGTCTGAATTTCTACAATGAATAAAAGACATAATGTAGATATTAGGTTAACACCATGTCATGTCACATCATTTTGGATCATTATTATTACCATAAATAAAGCTTAATTGAGCTTTAGTTTAGACATTTATTTGTATTATTATTTACGTCTCAACATTCAGTTATTCTGGAAATGATTTTCTGTGAAATCATATTGTGTAAATGAAAGGAACCTTTTAATCGTGCTTCATTATATTTAGTTCTATAAAAAGAACAGAAAAACTTTCATAAATGAAACCCAGAACCATCAAACCAACTTTGTTGCGGGACATAAAAACGTAAATAATGAGCTCTGAACATCGAACACTGACTGACCTGCAGCAGCTGCTCCCCGCAGCAGACCGAGAGCCAGAACCAGAACCAGAACCAGAACCGTCCCGTCGTGGACTCGAGCTCCTTGTTTCACCATCTTTTCCCCGTCGTCCGTCCTCACCGCTGTCGTCTGCACGTCTGTCCTCTGGGAGGACGAGGGTCTGAATGTGGGACGGGGGGGTTCTCCTCACACATCCGGCCCGCCACACACACACACACGCACACACACACTCAGAACCTCATCGATCAGTGGGTGGAATCAGGCCTCGATGTGTTTCCATCACTAACCCTTAGATTCAGACTTCCCTGTCCTTGTATGAACGCTTGCTGCCGGATATTGATTGGACGAGGAGGCAGCGGGGGGTGGGGGTTGGGGGGGGACATCTGAGGACCCGGCAGACCCTAACCCTAACCCAGCCGTGCTGCTGGATCCACCTGCAGGTCTGGAGGTGAGACCCCGATCCGTCCCCATCACAGGTTCAGGCCTTCGGGTCCGGGGGCCAGCTCCCGGCATCCGGACTCCCCGGTCAGCTTATCTGTGTCAGCGGGTTCAGGCCGATCCGGACTCTGTGCGTGACACCGCAGACAAGCGATTTATTCACGGCCGCGGCAGCACGCTTCATTAGGGGGCCGCGAGTTGGACGATCAATGAGCCTCTCACTGGTTTGGATTCAGGTCCTGTGACTTTATTGAGAAAATGTTTAATCACAAACTAAAAACACTCCGTTTCCAGAGAGGAGTCCGGGAGACTTTGGCGTGTGAGCGCTCCACGGTGCCGGGTGCCGGGTGCCGGGTGCCGGGTGCCGGGTGCCGGTGACCTCGGGTCAGGGTGCCGGATCTGAGTGTCGGAGTCGATGGAGGTCTCACAGGATGAGTCCTCTATCCCAGCGTGGCTCCGGACAGAAAGAGGTCTCTGAGTCTGGACGTCCGCCAGCAGGTCATCAATGAGCACATTGTGGCCCCCTTTGTCCTTCTGTGGAGAAGGGAAAGCAGGGCCTTCTCCAGGCTGTTATCAGTGAGGGAGGGGGGTTGCTGACCCAGACGGAGGATATCGTCAGGCGGTGGAAAGAGCACTTTGAGGAACTCCTAAACCCGGTCAACATGTCCCCTGGATAGGGGGCAGCACCTGAAGACTTGGGGTGGTTGCACCCATATCCCTGGCAGAGGCCACTAAGGTAGTCACAAAGCTCCTTGGTGGATGAGATCCGCCCTGAGATGCTGAAGGCGCCGGACGTTGTTGGGCTGTCTTGGCTGACACGCCTCTTCAACATCGCATGGGGGTCGGGAACAGTACCCATGGACTGGCAGACCGGGGTGGTGGGTCCCATCTTCAAGATATGAAGATAAGAAATTCTATTATTTATAAAAGCACAGATGGAGAAGTCACAAAATGTTGAAATAAAAATTCAGCATGGACCGAATTGTTACATTGTTATTAGGATGGTGGGCCATGAACCTCTTCCTCCAAAGTGTGGCGTGACAGAAACCCACTTCAGAGTATTTAGACCGCTGGATAACATTAACTTACAGCCACTGAGGAACAAAATCCCCCTTTCTCAGAAACATGAATGAATACATGTATTTACACCTCGTGTCCACTAGAGGGCGGACCAGCTGCATCAGAGATTCACTTTGACCTCATTACGTTACACAAGCTACCTGCTGAGCTCTCTCTCTTTAAAACATCTTTATTGGAATTTTATTCCAATTAACAAAACTGACGCAACGGAAAAATAATGAAAAAGAGAATAAGGAGGAAAAGGAATATTAATAAGAGAAAGTGACATTTGGTTGTGCAGAATTAGGTGTTTTATTTATATACATGATGTTCACATTAGACCATTGGTGGGAATATGCAGTTACAAAATAGCAAAATAATTAGATTTATTATTATTTTTATTTTATATTATAAATGCCATATTTTATATTATTTCTATTTACTCTTTTTTAGATTTCTTTTTAACTCTTTCCACTTTGTTTTGACAATATATGTATTTCTCATAAACGTCTCCTTTCATGAACTCATTTCTCCCATTAAAGGAATAGTTAAACCCTGTTATCTGTTGCTTGTTTATCCGTGAGTTTCAGCCTCAGGGCTCTTGTGTGCCGGCACGAATCTAAAATCCAGATTTGTCATCCGTCCACAGACGGAGCGTGAAGACCAGATAAAGGACGTTACGTCTGGTTGCTGCTCAGAGAGGTTTGGGGGTTTGGGGGGCTGAGGGTCCGGATGCGTCCGGGCCGAGGGGGCCGGCCTCATCATCGTCATGCAGCGGCTCCATTAGCTCTTCCTCTTCCTCTTTTTTCTTCCTCCAGCTGCAGAGGAAGATTTGTTTTTCAGTGGCGAGCTGAACGTATTGACTAAGAATCAGAGTGATGGACTCTGAAGGCATGGAATTGGCCCTGTGAGTTATGCATCTTCTAGAGAGATGGTCGTTATATATATTCGACCTCTTAGTGTAAACCCTGATTAAGTAATCAGAGGCTAACATTGACTTAAGCATAGTCAATATTTCAGGTGATGTTTTTTCCAGTTTTGGGGCAACTTTCAAGACATTTCTCAGGATTATGAGTCTCTTAGAGGAGCATTTCATCTTTCAAAATAAAGGCCATCGGTAGTTTAAATTGTTAAAGCTAACTATAGCCAGCACTAACTTTAGCCAGCGCTAACTGTAGCCAGCGCTAACTATAGCCAGTGCTAACTTTAGCCAGCGCTAACTATAGCCAGTGCTAACCCTAGCTAGCGCCTCCATCTCCAGATCCACTCATTTTTGTAACGATAGCACGACAACATGGTGGAATTAGCAAGCGAAGGTTAGCGAGCTAACTAGCCAGCCACTAAATTAGCTCCGTTTTGATTATCATGCACAGTTTTTTCGTGAGAAAGTTAAGCGGCACTATTGCCTGGTAAAGGTACCATATATTATTATCTTTATAGGACTAAGTGACACACTTTCCTAAGAAGCCTCTCGTCCATAAAAGATTTGATTTCTGTTGACTGTGGTGATGAATATCAACCGGGCTGGTAAAGCTCATGTTTATTCCCTCCGCGTCGCCTAACAGGCTCAATCAACAGCGAGTCACGTCTTTGCATGACCGTTAACTGCAGAGGTTCGTTGTTTTCCACACTGAACCCCCTGCAGCGGTCGGGGTGTAACCCTGTACATCTAATAAACACACCAAATGATATGCAGCTGCAGGAAGCCAAAGGACATATCAGTAAACTGATGGAGGAATCAGTTCCTTCAAATCTGCTCCTGCGACCCGCTGACGGGTCAAAGAGTTTAGAAATAAAGACGCAAGTCGGCTCTCAGTGATTCACCCGCGTGTGATTGTGTTTCGTGTGGATGTTGTGCAACACAAAGTTATGCAAATAAATTTGATGAAAAAACAGCTGTCAAATGTTAATAAACCTGCAACATGGGAAAGACAAAGTCTCCTGGCTTTCCCTGTGCAATGCATTGTGGGACAATAGTGTGTATCAACAACACACAGCACATCGTGCACATGGAGAGTTAAGGAGTTAAGTTGGTGCATCACTTGCAACGCTCCCTCGTTTCACCTCCCCTCCACAGATCAATCCCCCTCTTTCTCTCTCCCTCTCCCTCTCTCTCTCTCTCTCTCTCTCTCTCTCTCTCTCTCCCCTTCCTCACCCTCCTCACATCGTCACTCCCCTCTGGCCCCATCTCTCCCCTCGTCCTCTCTTCACTCGCTTCAGTGATGAACTAGCTGCCTAGACTCCACTTCTCCTCCTCCTCTTCCTCCTCCTCCTCCTTTTCCTCCCCTCCTCATTGGGTGTTCAGCACCGATGTCGGGGACTCTGTAGGAGTATCAGGGGAGCGACGGAGCAGAGGACCGGCTGTGAAAACTGGATGTGAAGGTAAGAGAGAGAGAGCGACCATACCAGGGCGAACGAAGCCTCTCCGTCCTGTTGGAGTGTCTCAGCTTGTTGGAGACATGAAGCTTCCTTTGCAATCAGCTGCTGCACAACATTGACAAGTTTAGGGAAGCAGGAGCGAGTCTGGACCTGGACCTGGTCTCTCTTCCACAGCAACATCGTCATGAAGTCGAGTGTTTTCTTGTTGAAGAAACAAGCAATTTCTTCCAGGATGCACTCGTGGATTCATTCTGACACTAATGAATCGATCCAGTTATAAACCACATTTATTTACAGAAGTCTATGCTTCATGTGTTAAAGCTGCATTCTCTCTCCTGACCACCAGGGGGCGACTCCTCTGGTTGTATAGAAGTCTATGCTTCATGTGTTATAGCTGCATTCTCTCTCCTGACCACCAGGGGGCGACTCCTCTGGTTGTATAGAAGTCTATGCTTCATGTGTTGAAGCTGCATTCTCTCTCCTGACCACCAGGGGGCGACTCCTCTGGTTGTATAGAAGTCTATGCTTCATGTGTTATAGCTGCATTCTCTCTCCTGACCACCAGGGGGCGACTCCTCTGGTTGTATAGAAGTCTATATAACTGACTCTACTTCTCTCTTGATGTATTCCCTCAGTAAACATTGTAAACATGAGTTTATGTCTCAATCTCTAGTTTCAAGTCTTCTTCAACACAGCATGATGTTCATTTAGTAAATTTAACATTCTCTATAATCACGTAGTATTGACTTCTTTCTTTACAGATCTTGTATGAAGGTACTAAAGTAGCCGCTTCATTCTGTTCGTACGTCCTAAGTAACCAACATTACGCCTCCAGGGTGACGCAGACCGTCGTTCGTGGTGTTTTTTAAGATGCATCAAAAGACAGAACCTGAACCCTCTTGTGAAACCGGTTTGACGTACAGCCGTGAGGCAGAACTCTTTATCTCCAGCAGTGTTGTTTCAGGTGCTCGGCCCCTTGATGAATTATTAAGAGGAGTCAGTGGAGCGGAGATAAAGTTCAGCTCAGCTTCCTGGGCCCTGAACCCCCCGTGGAGCCCCGTCCTCCAGCCTGCAGCTGCATCTCCACCCTGGGAAGATTCTTAATCAGGAACACTCGGCCGGCTGCCGTCCGGCCCACTGAGTCCCCTCGTCGGTTCCCCTGGTCGGTTCCCCTGGTCGGTTCCCCTGGTCGGTTCCCCTGGTCGGTTCCCCTGGTCGGTTCCCCTCGTCAGTTCCCCTCGTAGCACGAAGACGCTGGATTTACTTTACGCATCCGAAGTGGGAACAGAATCTGTGGCCCCCGAGGGCCCCGAGGTGAAAGCGTGATGGAGCTGCAGGATTAAAGAAGCGGCTGCAGGGATATCGATCGGTACCGTTCGCTCCTTCTCATTCATAACATCTTCATTTTCTTTTTTTAAACCAGAAGAGGTTCTCGAGGAAACAGATCAGGTGTCCGACAGACGCAGAACCACTTCACTTGTTTTTAGAGCCACAGGGTTAGGGTTAAGGGTTAGGGTTAGGGTTAAGGGTTAGGGTTAGGGTTAAGGGTTAGGGTTAGGGTTAGGGTTTGGTTTGGTTTGCTGCAGGTTTAACTTTTTAAACTTAAACTTGAAGCACCGATTATTCACTTTCTGCAGAACGCAAACAATTCTGATTATTTCATTTTTCTTTGAAGAATGTTAAAATTCACAAATTCCAGCTTCTCAAATGTGATTATTTGCTGCTCTACTTCAGTTTTTTTATTATTGTTTGGACAAACATGCAATTTGATGACGTCACTTTGGACTTTTGAAGAAAAAGCTAATTGATCTACTGAGAAATACTTTTAATACCTTTTTCAAGTAGTAAGTATTCTTACTATAATTTGTAACAGTACAACCGTTTTCAGCTAATACATAAGACAATAATAATAAGTCATTACTTTTTAAATTCTTTCATTACATTTTCCACCAAACATACAATTCTCAGAAATGTATTCAGTGAAAATAAAAACATTACATGAAACCAAAGTTACCAAACAAAAATTCTTACACGCACAAAAACCTCAGTTTTATGTTTGTTAATCTTCTTTGCATATCTTTACCAAACTATTCCATAAATGAACTCATTTGACAGTTTTGGTCCAACTTGTGAATACAGTCTTAGTTTTTACTGCTTGTGAGTTTTTAATGACATGTTGGGTTATGATGAGCAGCTCGTATCCCTCTGGTCCAATGCCTGAACCTCTCCTCTAACCCATTAATACCGAATGGAGCTCCTATCTCAGCTGCTGGGATGTTGCTGCCTCACAGAGAGTGAAATATGAGATATGAGAGCGTTGCAGAGACAAACAAAGCAACCAAAATGTGAGCGAGTTAACGCTCGGCTCACATTTCCTCCGAAGACTGAAGAAGTGTTGTTTTTATGGCCTGGATTTAAAACCCACTTCATGTGATAAAGAACAGCTGAGACCATAGAGGAGAAGAAACAGAGGAAGAGGAGTTAGAAGAGGAAGAGGAGGAGGAGCTGCCAGGAGCCGAGAGCTCCGGAGCTCCGACTGCAGGTCTGAGGCTGCAGGTGATGCCGGATCTGGGTCTATTCATGGTGGACTGGTCTCTGCTGGATCTGGGTCTGTCCACGGTGGACTGGTCTCTGCTGGGGTCTGAGCTGAAGGAGGTTCTGGTGAACCTGCATGATGTCATCTGGTTTCACCAGAACCCGACCCGGTGGCTTTGATGAGGAGCTTTAAGAAGAACTCTCTGAGATATTTCTAAACCTTTAAGATGGCATTCCTGCTGCGAGTCATAAAATACTCCCGTCGTTTAATGCCCGTTCATAAACAGCCTTCACGAGTCGCACCATGAGGTCGCGTTCACAGACGACCGTGTTTACGTTGGCTGAGCGTCCACAAATGGTTCGTCTCTGACAGCTGACAGAGATAACGCAGTCCAAAAACAGCTTCACGGATGAGTAACGTAAATTAGGAAAAAAACAGGATGGATCTCAGGTGAAAGGTTTGATGCAGGATGTAACGGCTCAGGGGGGCGGAGGGTCTCCGCTGTCGGCCCATCTGTTGTTGTGGAGCTGCAGTTTAATTGACTGAGTCCAAACCGACTTGTTGTTTTACAGTTTATCTCTGTAAAAACAAACAGCTCCCTTAAACAAACACGACTTTCCTCACAGGAAGCAACATAAAGTGGCTCATCGTCTGCAAAGGGCTTGATACTTGATATCGTCATATCAGCCGGGATATACAGTATGCATCATATTAATTAATTAAGAAAAGATTAATCAATAATGAGAATAATTGTCTGTTGAACAATTATGTATTTTAGTTATATTTAGTATGTATTGATTTTTCCATTAAAGTACTTAAATAATATATATTTATTTTATTCATTTATTTATTTTTGTATCAATCCGTCTCTGACTGTAATCTGTAATCTTTAAAATCATCACAAATATATAGTTTTATAGTCATTAACAAACATTAACAAACAAACATTTTGGGGACTATTTTCAGGAGTTCATCATTAATCCACATCTGGTGCTTTAGTGATATTTGTGTGTGTGATGGAGTCAGAATGAACTCCAGTGTGTTCATGGTGATGGAAGAACTACAGTGAGGCTCATTGATGAGTTTTTAATGGAAACACACACAATAATTGTTAGTGGACACATTTAATGCTGGTTTTGCTCTTTTTGTGGGATTTTTTGATGAAGAAACTAGATCACAGCCGTTTCCCTCTTCGGTTCTTGCTCTCAATAATTAAAACACTCTCTGTCTCTATTCCCAGGGGAAGCACCAAGGTCATGATCGACTGGTCCAATGTGACAGCGCCCGGCCACCAGGAGCTGGGCCGGAAACCTGAGGAGCTGCAGAAGTCCAAATGCGTCCTGGGCTTCGTCCCAGTCATCTACTACAGTATTCTGCTCTGTGTGGGATTCCCAGGTACACGATGGCCTGTTGGGAGGAAATGTCTGCTGCAGAGAGTTTTGCTTTAGGGATCAAGATATTTGCACAATTACCTAAAGTTCAGTAATAAAAATATGTAAAAATAGTCCTGTAGGTGCGTAAAGGATTATTACCCGATGCACTACGTGATTTCATTAGTTGCGTTTGCACTGCCTCTCAGTCACAGCACAGTTTGCATTGATATCTATTTATAACAGAACTGCAGAGGACAGAATAAATCGATGCACTCGTGAGTTGGAGGTGCATTACAGAGCTTTAATGGACCGGCAACACTGTTGATGAAGGTCTGATGGCTCTTTTCACAGTTTACAATAATCTAATCACCTGATCACCAGTTTGTTTGAGAGTATCAATCATCGACCCCCTGATCACCTCCGCATTGTTCTCATTACTGTGCTCCGTCTACAAGTCGATGGCGGTGATTTTGTATTGATCCAGCAGTGATTTAGACCGAGCGGTGTCCACAACAAGCGGACGTGTCTCCAGAGCGTTCAGATGCATCACGTAATGGAACCCAAAGGAAAAATAAATAGGAAGGCCAGAGTCAACAGAGGGGCCTTAAACCGCCTGCTGATGTTACAGATGCTGCAGAGGGAATATCCTGCTGTGGATGTGAAAAACAGATTGCAGAAGCTGTAGAAGAGATGCTGTATGAGATGTGTCTTTAACTTTAACTGCTATGAATGCAATGTAGGGTTACGTAATCCATACTGTAGCCAAAACTACCAGAATCTAACTTTAAATTCTTAGTTTCGCATTATAAAAAGGTACAACACAGTTTAAAGCTACTTCAAGAAACTTTTCATGTTGTGTTGTTTCTGGCGCCCCCTGTGGACTAAAGTGGTAGTGTCTCTGAGCACCAGGGTCCTTTTAGAAAACCTCTTATTTTACTGCAGCAGGGTCTGCCCCCCTCAGTCCTGGTTCTGGTTCTGGTGCCCCCCTTCTTATCTAATGTTCCTCTCCGTGTCTTCCAGTGAACATCCTCACGGCCGTGGCGTTGTCCCGACTGGCGTGCCGCACCAAGAAGGCGCTGTACTATTACCTGTTGGCGGTGACGGGCTCGGACATCCTCTCGCAGCTCTTCATCATCTTCGTGGGCTTCCTGCTGGAGACGGCGGTCTTCCACCGCGACGTTCCCGTGCTCCTGCTACACTCCGTCAGCGCAGCGGAGTTCGCCGCCAACCACGCCTCCATCTGGTCCACCGTGCCGCTCACCGTGGACCGCTACGTGGCGCTGTGCCACCCGCTCCTCCACCGCCAGATCAGCTACCCGGCGCGCACCCGGAAGATCATCGCGGCGGTCCTGGCGCTGTCTCTGGCCTCGGGCGTGCCCTTCTTCTGGTGGTCGGACATGTGGAGGAACAGCCACCCGCCCACGGCCCTGGACACCGTGCTCATCTGGACCCACGTGACCATCATCTACTTCCTGCCCTGCAGCATCTTCCTGGTGCTGAACTCTCTGATCATCCACACGCTGAGGGCGAGGCGGCGGCAGCAGCGCTGCGAGGAGGAGCGCAGCCCCAAGTCGGCGCCCCCTCGCCGCCTGGGGAAGACCACGGCCATGCTGCTGGCCATCACCTCCGTGTTCTCCGTGCTGTGGGCGCCCAGGACCGCGGTGGTCATCTACCACCTGTACGTGTCCTCGGTCCACCAGGACTGGCGCGTCCACCTGGCCTACGACCTGTCCAACATGCTGGCCATGCTCAACACGGCCGTCAACTTCTTCCTCTACTGCTTCGTCAGCAAGCCGTTCCGCGGCGCCGTGCGGGACGTGGTTCTGCTGCGTGGCGGCCCGCTGAACCCGCGGCGCGCCCTGCCTCACCCGCAGGCCGCCATCAACGCCTCCATCTCCTCTCTGTACAGTGGGAACATCAAGCGCTCGCAGCGGGACTCCACCCCCTTGTCGCCCCACAGGGCCAGAAAGCCCTCGTGACCCCTTCCCCTTAATCCAAAACACCCGTCGTCCCACGGCCCCGGAGTCCCTCTGACCCCAGAAGCTGCATTCCGGATCCGGCCGTGGACAGCCAGTCAGCCCCGCGGCTTTCCAGTGAACTCACGAGAAGTTTGTTTTCTTGTCTTAAAACACCGGCTGGTGCTTGTTCATGTGAATCAGATCATCGTGACAGACTATTTATTTTATCTTCAGAAGGATTTGACAAATCAAAAGTAGGTTTTCCATATTTGGTCACAATGTGTTTGATATTGCGACGAGAAAGAAGCAGAGAATAACGGCTTGTTTTCTCTGTGGAGACGAATGGGAGGAAGGAAGGTGATTAAGTACTGAGCGTAATCAATTCATCCCACTTGCATCACGTCGTTATCCCCTCTGGGGGCAGCAGAGAGTCTCCAGGTGAACTGGCTGCTGTTTCTGCCCAAAAGGACGGTCCGCCCTGCTGAGCATCGCCAATAGAGCAAAAACTCAAATTGCACTTCGTCTCCACGGCACACAAAGAGCTGCTGGACGGAGCCGAGGAGACGCTCTTCAAACAGCATCACCGGCCAGGCCTCCGCTCGGCTAAACAAACCTCCGATTAGCCTGATGGTCTGCACAAACACACACACACACTCACACACACACGCACACACAGAGGATACACACTCTCATGCATGTACGAACACAAGCACACACACGCAGCTCATTGGTTCCTTGTCAACTGTCAACCCTACGTTGTTGACTGTGGCTCAGTGGTTAGCAAGTCAGTCTTTCAATCAGAGGGTTGGTGGTTCAAACCCCGGCTCAGCCAGTCCATGTCGTTGTGTCCTTGAGCAAGACACTTAACCCTCATTGCTCACCGTTGCTGTGTCTACTGTATAGCATGTAAGTCTCTTTGGATAAAAGCGTCAGCTAAATGAAATGTAATGTAATGGATGAACCGTTTGCTCACTTCCTGCTCGGCACCGAGCGACCGGATGATGATCAAAGCGCCGGCTGCGAGCCGCTCAGAGCGGTGGAGACCAAAGCTGAGCTCCAGGGGAGCCGACACGAAGACGTCACGGTTTGTTCTGAGCAGCATCGTCCAATACCAAGAACTTCAAAGCTTCTAACTTCCTGTGTCATCACAGGATGTTTTTTTCACTCAGCAATGCAGTCTCAAGTACAGTACATACACATATATATATATATATATATATATATATATACTCGTTCAGGTTCCCACAGCCCCACCCCCCGTAGTGTTTACAGTAACAGACTCAGTGTCGTCACACTGAGTTCTGAGGGTCTGTTTCTTTGAAGAAGTCTCCCGCTTCCTGACAACAACAGAGGGGGAGGGGGTGAGAGACGACTGAATCAACAGTTAATGTGAAGCGAAGATGTAAGAGCAGGTTTTGATTAAAGTTGAATGGTGCTGTGAGGGAGGAGAGGGGTGAGGAGGGGGTCAGGAGAGGGTGAGGAGGGGGCCAGGGGAGGGGGCGGAGGGGGGTGGGGGGAGGGACCAGGAGAGGGGGAGGAGGGGAGGGGTGAGGAGGGGGCCAGGGGTGGGGGGGAGGGACCAGGAGAGGGGGAGGAGGGGGACCGCCACCTGTCCTTTGCCCTGTTCAAACACCTGGTTATGGCTCCACCCCCTTTAGCTGCTGCTCAGCAGGTGTCCCAGTGAAAAGTCAAAGCACCTGAGGGTGACGAGAGGCTTCATCAGGTCGGATCAATACTGAAAAGGTTAAAGGTCGTACACTTAAACACCTCATGGCCTCAAAAGGCCTTAAAAAGCCTAAAGAAATGCGTTCCCGTACACACAGCTGCATTGTGGGATACGGTTGGAGGGAACCGTACTTCGTACTTCGGGGTTCAGGCGGCTGTTTGTCATTTCAAGCCAAACCACGACTGAGT